>CM060861.1:1848686-2203756 GCA_030737845.1 Acorus calamus | reverse complement strand
AAATCAAGCGAAAAACATGTGTTCACGTTTCCGACTAAGTGATAGCGTTGCAAGTTTTTTTTCTCGCATTTCAAACACTTCACTCCACTTTTTCACCGTGTCACTACTTCCCGATGCGGAGTCTCACAACGCGATCCTCATTCCTAGTATACTTATTCACTTTCTATTCCATTATATTCCCCACCTATTCCACAACCAGAAAAAAAGAAAAAAAGAGTGACAATATCAACCTTCCCCCTCCATATAAATACCCCTCTCTCAAACCCTCCCCCTCCTCTTTCTCCATCTCCAAACATGGCTTCCACTACGGCGGCGGCGCGGCGGCGGCGGTAACATCATCTCCCTCTCTCTGCCCCCGCAGACCCAAAATCCCCAAACTACCCTTCCGGATCTCCACATTCAAACCCACCACCCCCACCTTCACCATCTCCGCCACCTCCAAACCCACCCACCACCACCCCCCCCAAAACCCTCCAATCCCACCACCCCCGCTTCGCCCCCGACGAGCCTCGCAAGGGCGCCGACGTCCTCGTCGAAGCCCTCGAACGCGAGGGGGTCACCGAAGTCTTCGCCTATCCAGGCGGGGCGTCCATGGAGATCCACCAGGCCCTCACCCGCTCCCCTTCCATCCGCAACACCCTCTTCCGCCACGAACAAGGCGAGATCTTCGGCGCCGAGGGCTACGCCCGGTCCACGGGCCGGCCCGGCGTCTGCATCGCCACGTCCGGGCCGGGCGCGACCAACCTCGTCAGCGGCCTCGCCGACGCCCTCCTCGACAGCGTCCCCCTCGTCGCGATCACGGGCCAGGTCCCGCGGCGGATGATCGGGACGGACGCGTTTCAGGAGACGCCGATTGTGGAGGTCACCAGGTCGGTCACGAAGCACAATTACTTGGTTTTGGACGCCGAGGACATACCGAGGGTTGTGAGGGAGGCGTTCTTCCTCGCGACGTCGGGACGGCCCGGGCCGGTGCTTATTGATGTGCCGAAGGACATCCAGCAGAAGATGGTGGTGCCGGATTGGGGCCAGCCGATGAAGCTTGTGGGGTATGTTTCGAGGCTCCCGAAGCCGCCTAAGATGGCGCATCTCGAGCAGGTGATGTAAAGGCTTCTCCTTTATTGGTTGTTGCTTATTTATCTGTTGTGTTTTTAGTGAAGATATGATGCCCAAAATTTTAGCTTTTGTAGTTTGTGATGTAGAAGATGTGATTGTTGTTTCGGGTAGGATTTGAAAACATGTTTGGATGACTATGCTTTTGCGGGAATCAAACTTTAGACAAATTTGTTTCCAGACACTCTATGGTTTTTAGGAATCTAACAAATTTATGCTTATGGGAACCTACTTTCAAAAGCAGCTTTAAGTGAAAAGCTCCTTTTCAAAACCATTGCCATTGCCGAAAGCTACCTCGGTATTATTGATTGGTCTTCTTTGTATTTTTGTCAATCTTATTCGATAGGTTAATTTTTATTGTTATGTTTGTTGGAAAATCTGAACTCGGTCTTGTTTTTTCCCCTTCATTTGTTGTGTTAGTATAATGCCCAAACTGATATTTGCAATGTAGAAGATAGAATTGTTGTTTGAGTAGTATTGATGTATCTGAGGGTGCAACTCGTTCAGTTTAGTTCGGGTTTGATGCCGACATAAATTGAACCGAAGTGTAATCACACTCCACCCAAACCTGAACCAAAAATTCACCAAACTCATGATTCGAACTGAATTTGTTTAGTCAAGCTAAATTGAAACCGAGTTCAAATTTATAAATTAGGTTTGGTTTGTTTCAATTGGAATATGAATTCATACAATATATTTCACAAACGAAAATTTGTTAAAATTGATGCACCAAAATGTAATTCTACAAAATGTATGGATACATGAACCCTGATATACAAATACAATATGAAATGGATTATTTATAAATCCAAAAAATGTTATGTGCTTAGCGCAACAAGATTAGCCTTCAATGAAAAAGCAACCAAACTAGTTCTTAGATTCAATTATCACTCAGTGGCATATACATGCTAACTAGCTAGTGAAAATAAGGGGGTTTTAAAACTCTGAATCTATGTTTTGTTATTACCAGAATGCATACTTTTTTAATCATTGATGTTTGCTAGGGACTGTCATCTTCTGAGATTTCTGTTGAAGTATGACCTGTTTTGATAAAATTATCAGTGATTAATTCTCGCTGATTTCCTCTATGGATCCGTTTGAAATTTACTTCTCATCTTTTTTTGCCTGTGACTAATGTGCACTTAGGAATGTTGTCTTGAATAATGGTAGACTATTGAACTCATTTAATCTATTACACCTATGACCATAAGGGGATCTAGTTTTCGGGTGATTGGTAGGTACGATGCTGGTCTTAATGTAGAATGTAATCTTCACCACACTCTTTTCCTTCATCAATCACTGAATCCATTGAAGTTTCTCTAAGTCCCCTTTTTTAGGTCGATGTGTGCCTCATGAATATTTTTACAATCGATGAATTTCCATTTCACTACGCTCGCCTTTGTTCAGGCTGTCAACTTCAGATTGTAGCTATGTATAGGTGTTGAAGCTCCATCAGTTAGTTAGTCATTTTAAACTTCTTTTCAATTTTGTAAATGGGTGTTGTTCCATGTTTGTCTTCCTTTATGTGAAGCCCATCTAATTTTTGAAAATTTTGTTCCCTATCATTGTTTTTGCTCCAATAAATTCTCTTGTAATTCCTTGTTGTGTCTTGTTAACTACCAGTAGCTGGGATAATTTTGTCACACCACTCTAAATGATGCTTCTAATCGGTTGATTTCATATATTGCTTCTCTTACATAAATCAAATGTTATTGTATTTTCTCACATACCGATTACCGGCTTTGCAGATCCTTCGCTTAATTTCTGAATCTAAAAGACCAGTTTTATACGTTGGCGGTGGCTGCTTGAACTCAAGCGAAGAGCTGAGAAAGTTTGTCAGCTTCACAGGCATCCCAGTTGCAAGCACTCTCATGGGCCTCGGAGCATACCCAATGTCCGACGAGCTCTCCTTAGGAATGTTGGGAATGCATGGCACCGTAACCGCAAACTACGCCGTGGACAAATCAGATCTACTCCTTGCTTTCGGTGTCAGGTTCGACGATCGCGTAACTGGCAAACTTGAGGCCTTCGCGAGCCGCGCAAAGATGTTCACATCGACATCGACCCCGCGAGATCGGCAAGAACAAGCAGCCACATGTCTCCATCTGCGGTGACATAAACCAAGCCTTGGTGGGCATGAACGCTCTATTGCAAGAATCACGTCCTAAACTCGGCTTCTCCGCGTGGCAAGAAGAGCTCAACGATAAGAAAAACACGTTCCCTCTCTCTTTCAAGACCTTTGGCGATGCAATCCCCCCTCAGTATGCGATCCAGGTGTTGGATGAGCTTACAAATGGCGAAGCGATCATAGCCACTGGTGTTGGACAGCATCAGATGTGGGCCGCGCAGTGGTACAGATACAACAGGCCGAGGCAGTGGCTGACATCGGGGGACTCGGGGCGATGGGTTTCGGACTTCCCGCTGCAGCTGGTGCGGCTGTCGCAAATCCCGGGGTGACTGTTGTCGACATCGACGGTGACGGGAGCTTCCAAATGAACATTCAGGAGCTCGCAACGTTGCGGGTGCATAACCTGCCTGTAAAGATGTTGGTTTTGAACAACCAACACTTGGGGATGGTGGTTCAGTGGGAGGACCGGTTCTACAAGGCGAACAGGGCACACACGTACCTGGGCGACCCAGTGAACGAGTCACAGATATACCCGGACTTTGTGGCGTGTGCAGGGGCGTTTGGCATCCCGGCTGCACGGGTGACGGAGATGAGGGAGGTCAGGGAGGCGATAAAGAAGATGTTGGAGACACCAGGACCGTACCTTCTGGATGTGATCGTGCCGCATCAGGAACACGTGTTGCCGATGATCCCGAGTGGCGGATCTTTCAATGACGTGATCACCGAAGGTGACGGGAGGACGTCATACTGAGAGAGTCACGGCGGTTGTTAGCGCAGGAGGTGGTGTGCTTGCTTTCTTGTTGTTCTATCTTTGTTGTGCTTTTTATTTTGTTATACGCCATGACTGATGTACTTGTTTCACTTGTTTTAGTCTTAGGTTGGTAGGGATTCCCTCCTGAAATTGAGTCATGAATGGAGGATATTGCGTGTGTAGTGTGAACTCCTTTGGCTGATATGAAATAAAGTTTAGATTATTATTTATGAATTTCATGAGCATAAATTGCCCATACTTTGATCATATTTCTATGCTACTTTGGATTCTGGCACTTTAGATCCACATATACACAATTCCCATCTTGAACACATTATAAAGAACTCAACCAGATTTATGAACATGAAACCAAAGTCTCACCTGTTCAAAACAGGTTGCTCCAGATGTTTATACAATGACAGAAAAATCGCATCGTAAGATATATCATAAATTCAAAATCACAGCTGGAAAATCGAAAGAAACAACACAGGTCCAACGATTCATGCAACCGCAGCTGGGCAGGGATGAAATGCGGTGCCCCAAGTGATCCACTGCCGAGTCCTACCGTGCTCTCGCACACGCCCACCAGGCACCTTATGCCACTCTCTACTCGAGACGTCGTAAGTGACCAACCTGCTCATCTGGCTCGACCTCAGCGAGAGCATGATGAGTCCCTGGTTTCCGAGACAAGTCATCCTCACGTGCTTCCCGTAGAACTCTAAGCACCATATGTTTGGCATTCTGTCAACCTCCTTCCACAGAAGAGTCATCCTCTGCAGCTCCCACACCCCAACGCACGTGGCCGCGTTCTTCGTCAGCAGCCCCACCAACATCAGCCTCCCCTGAAAAGGTGACTCAAAAAATGAAGGTTTCATATGTTTACCTCAAAGAGAATCAAGAACTTGTGAAAGGTGTAGCTCTAGCAAAAACCAAATGCATAATAAATTAATACCAAGCATGCTAATATGCTATCCAACAATCCAAACACATAAATATTAATCTAATCTAACATAAGAGGGTTCAGACTATTACATCAGACTCCGCCAGCGTGTGGTCCGTCAGATGAGGCGGCAGAGGGATCACAAACTGCCTCCAAGTGTTACTCAGCATGTCGTAATCCACTAAGCCGTCTGGATTGGATCGCATGAAGTACAACTTGCTTTCAATGGCGATAGGTTGTGACCTGAAATTCAGTGAGAGTGGGAGCTTCACCGTTGAAGGGATGTTCCCCGGACGGGTCCACCGGTTCACGACTGAATCATAGATCTCGTGATCGCCGTTGCAAGCTAACCATAAGATCTTGTACGATGTTCCATTCAGTGTCATCCCAACTGCGACTCGAGACCATACGCGGACTGATCTTGATGGAAGCTCTTTGAAGGACTTGGTCAGTGGGTTGCAGACGTAGAAGTTGCGGTGGCCAACGTCCAAGAAGCATATGAGACCTCCAGTGGACGCGACAGGGAGGACGATCGTCTTAGATGGGAGAGAAGGAATGGATGAGTGGTGATGCCATTTCTTCAGGGAAGGGTCATACATGAGCCCACTGTTCTCGTTCTCATGGGTCACACTGTAAAACCAAGGGTGAGCCCGGTGGGCCAGTCGGAAGCTTCCGGAAGTGAGTAGTGAATTCCACTTCCGGCAGACAAGTCGGAAGCGGAAAACAGTGGTAACGGGGAGCCTTGCAATGACTGCTTCGAAGAGATCTTCAGGGAGTTCCTTCCAGATATGAGGTTCCATGGCCTCTGTAGATGACTCGATGGAGGAGATGGTCTCTCGGTTCTTCTCTCTTCGAGGTTTCTTGATGGGTGGAGATTGATTGGCTTCTATCATCTTGAAATGACTGTATTTGCTTCTGCTCGCTATGATGCTGAGATCGTCTTCTGAAGGTGTGTGATCTAGACCATGCAGACTCCAACTGCTGCACAGAAAATGTCAAGATGATGGCCTTGATTATTCAAAAGTCAAAACCTAGAAGATATTAAAATATTCATGGACTTCATAATTGTCACACTTTTGTAACGGTATTAATATTTCATAGTTTATCATTTGTTGCCGTGTCTTTACCATGTCTGTGTCCTATTTTTTTAAGATTTGTTGTGTCACCGTGTCTATATCATGTCATATATGCGTCAATGCTCCTCCGTATGCCCTCATGTAGTCCAACACAGAGAAGACCATATGGGAATTCATTATAAACATCCACAGTAATATCAGATTATGTGCAGACTAAGGATACAACAGTACCTTGTGAACCTGACATAAAGAAATGGAATGTAGTTCTTGGCTCAAACCAATTGTCAGGTTATATTACCAATCTTATTAGTTAAATATGTTTGGCTGATGCAAATGCAACCAGGGAGCCTAATTTTCTAATTTCCTTACAAATAAATAGATAATCTAAATGAGGTTAGAGGCAGTTCATCCTCCAAGTAACGGGAACAAAAACACATTTCGTGGCAATTTGTTGGCAAAATTCACACATTTACAATTAAAAATAGACAAGAAATCTCAAGCTATAAAAAGACCTCTTATAAGCTGTAATATCTTGTTCAAGAAAGTTCTATGAATTTATCACATCAAACACTCAAAGTCTCAAACATAACACCTAAATAAAAACATGACACATAAAACGTCTATATTAAATATGCACTCAAATTAGCAATTCTAGCAAAACATATAGCTGCCTGCATCACACCTTCAAAAGTTCATCTACTATTTAACTCGTAAAACAGCACAGCATAGGCTGGACAGGTTATGTAATTGTTTATAATCTGGCTCCCATCAATCATTGAACCACTTCTCTGGACTGTCTTTAGAAATAGTGGTCTTTAATCTGAGGATCCAACATAATACTTAGTTTTCAGCACTTACATGTGAAAGATTCTCAACTAACCAAAGTCATTGGATCACAAATAGACTTATCATTGGCTGCTCAGGCAATCTTCATGATGCATGAACTATGCCTCAACATTCATTCTAAGGGACCACCAGAGGTTCTTTTGGCATTAACCTATACATCAAACTTATTCCGAGGACAATATAAGTATAACTGATGAAAAATCAAACTTATTCATAAGCTCATACCTTACCCAAAAAAGAGGGTGACCTCTGCCATTCATGACACATAAGTATAACAAATGAACCAATCCCAATAGTGGAAATCAAAGGAGCAAAATCAGAATTGATGTTTAAATTAACGCCAAAAGATGGACAAGAATGTTGAAGTTTTTACACTGGTCTTTCATGGATGCAGAATCAAATATCAAAGTGAACTGTTCTCTTAAGCAGTAGAAGGCTGTCCAACTGAAACCTTATTTGAAGTAACATTCTACAATGGACATGACAGTTGAACCATATAATCCTAATAAAACGGACTGAATAATTGAACTTTCACGTGTAACCAAGTTGTTCATGAATTTAATAAGAGTTTACTGTCTTGAAATATTAAATTTCTCTAGTTGCAAACTCAAGCATTTTTAAACAGAGAAACAAAAAATAATCCAACTCACATTACAAAACAGAACTTGTATTTGCATGATGCATACATACTGCCTTCTTCTCCTATTTAAAATACATACATGGATAACAATAACTACCTCAGCATTATAATTCTACCTTTCACCAAAAAACACCAGAACTACCTACCAGACTAAATCTGAAAATTCATTGAAATAAGAAAAGTAGTCCCCTTCTATGTAGAAATCGAGAATGAATAGCCTTCATAAGCACCAAATGCATCAAATTATGTCACAAGAAACACATGGATTGAGAGTTAAGTCTACTGCAACGCTCCAACCAATTCTTGTTGTTGGCATAACTAATTATTCTAATAGAAAAATAAAACGCAACTACCCATAAAACATCATCAAAAACTCTAAAGTGAATTTGATAAAATTCAGCCCCACATTGATCCACCCATCACACATGAAACTCCAACTTCCTAATTCTCAGTTTTTCTCAAAAATCCCAACTTCACAAATCCCGATCAAAATCCATAATTTCCCAAAAACTCCAGATTTCACTAAAAGAAACTAATGTTCAATAACCTCCAAAAAAATAAGTTCGCTTTTCATCAAAACACCAAATGCAACAAATTAAGTAACAAGAAACACATGGATTGAGAGTTAAGTTTACTACACTACTCCAATCAATCATTGTAGTTGGCACAACCAATTAAGAGATGCAAAAATAAAAACCAAAGTAAAATTGACAAAATTCAACCTCACATTGTTCCACTCATCTTACACATCACAGATGAACCTCCAACTCCCCAATTCTCATTTTCTCTCAACAATCCCAACTTCAGAAACCCCCAACCAAATCCATAATTTCCCCCAAAAAACTCTAAATTTCACCAAAAGAACCAAAACCCACTTCAAAATAAACACCCTCACCCCCCAAAACTAACTAATCAGCATCTCTAACCCCGTTAAAGAAAACGAAACCCACCAAGTGCAACCCAAAGAGAATCTCAAAAAATCCAAACTTTCCCACGTATTCAGGAACCCATTTGACCCAAGTATCCAAAACACAGACCAAACCAATCAAATTCAATACAGAGATGCAGAACCCAAAAGAGAGATTGAGAGATAGTGAGTGTGTGTGTGTTTGCCTTTGTTGATGATGGTAAGGGAGGGTTCCATACAGTTCCCAGAACTCCTGAAGCTGGACGACGAAGTGCCTCAACATGGTCAGTCCATCCATACAGAAAGGTCTCCTCCCTCTCTCTCTGTTTCGGGACTTATTTATTCTTTCTTGCTCGTCATAATTGCTTCTGTTTCTCTTCTTTTCTATATTTGCACGTTGGACGTTTCAGTCCTTCGTTAGGCCACTTAATTTCGGGAGTGCCATTGGTGTGCTGGTGGCTACACGTCTAAGCACCGTTTGGATAAAGATGTAATAATAAAGTTTTGTTGTTTGTTGATAATGAAGAATAAGCTTTGAATAAAGATTTATGAAAAATAAAAAATTGACTTAACATTTAGATGAAGTGGGTCCTCTAATATAGTAGAAATGATGATAAACGATTTGATATATAAGTCTCATTTAAACCAATGAAATAGATTGAATGGAATAACACAATTTTCATGTGAGACTTGAAACAACAATATCAGCTTATTCTCACTTATACTGACATAATTATACTCATGTATTTTTTGCAAACAAATAGTTTTTTTTATCGTATGCTTCTTATTCCTCTCCTATGCTCCCATCCGAACGGGAGCTAGCGTCTTTGGAGGTGGATTGGATTGTGTCCAATAAGTTGAGCCCAATTTTTAGATGGGTTAGGTTAGAAAATCTATGTTCGGATTTGGATTCGAGTTGAAGAATTTGAATTACATAATTTTTCTCAATATGAGATTGATAGTAGATTATTGCAACTAAACGGTATTATTATTATTATTATTTTATTTTATTTTTTGCTTTTTGGATGTTTGGAAACACGTTGGGGCTGAGTCGGCCCTAGCATTAGGCGGTTAAGGCGGGTCACCTAGGGCCCCAAATATGAAGTGCTCATGTTATACAAAAAATGGTATTCCCTATTTTATAAGATTATTTTGCTTTCTTTTGAATTTTTAAAAAAAAACTTATCCATTTCTATTTATTTTGTTTGATGTCTATGTTTAATTTATTTCTATTTTAATGATATTTTATTCTTTTTTTTATTTGATTTTAAAAAAACTTATTGGATTTGTGTTATTTTCTTTTTTAATTTTTGTGTGTTTTTAGTATTTTTTAAATTGTGAGATATTTTTATATATCCTTTTCAAATACTATTTAGTCTATATATTTTTCTTCCTATTTTATTGAAATATATTTTTATCTTGGGTTAAAAACATCTACAATCTTACAAATTTGAGTAATCTCATATAAGTCCTTATTAAAGTTGGAACAGACATATACGTCCCTAACACTCACAAAAATCCAATTATCATCATTTGGTAAAATTTTCATCCAAATTTGACATGTAATTGGATAGACTTTATAATCATATAAACAAATGTAAAAACAAATTAGTTCTTATAAAGACTTCCTTGTAAAACTTTTATGTTTCTTCATTCTAATAGAAATATTGTTTGGAAAAGATAAAAATAATTGAGGGTAATTTAGTTATTTTATGGTGTATATCAGGGTTAACTATGATATGTTATGTTAGGGTTAACTTCTATTGACACATGTTATGAGTTTTTATGTTTTCAATTACTCATAGTCTACCCTAACTTTTCAATGACTCATACAAGGACATGTCTTTAACCCTTTTATCTATCTTAAAGAAGTATAATTTTAATGTTTTTTTAAAATCTAATTTTGATAGGTCGGGTCCGGGTCGGGTCGGGGTGGAGGACTTATTGTCGGGTATCGGGTCTCGGGTGACCCATTAACAAAAATATTCAGACAAAGAGAGTTACTCACGTTTACTTTTTAATAAGTAATATACTATAAATAGACTATTTTGATTTTTTAATAAAAGTCTTTAACGGTTTAGATTATTACCTTTTATCAAAAGATTGTAAAAATATTTATCTTAAAATTTTAAATGAGTATTAAAGAATGTTTGGTTGGTATAATGTTGGGTTTTTAATGTTTTTTTATCGGGTCCAAATCATGAGAAGGTCCTTCGGGTCGGGAAATTTTTTTCGACCCGCGACCCGTGAACATGGGACCCCCTTTTTGGCTCTGCATTTGGGTCATGTTGAATCGTTGATTCTTGGAAATGGAGAATCAACTATAGTGTGCTCAAACACACTGTGCATTGAAACTGATTGCCATATATAGTTTTTTTTTTTTTTTAAGTTGCTTTCAGCCAGACTTTTTGTAATTGTTTTCAGTATTTTTTTCTTGAAACAGTTTTGCGTAAGAACTATTTTATCGAACTTATAAGAGTCTACATGTCTCTTTTGTGTTTTAGTAACTTATTATATGGGTGTTTAATTACATGTGGTTGAACATTTAGCCCCCATTTGGAATAGATATAAAACTTATTCTTGGATATACATTTATTTCGACATAAGTGAGTATAAATAAGAATAAATTGATTTTGTGTTTGGTTGTGTTTTGAATTATTCTCGTTAGTAAACATAAAAATAAATGTTTTATTGTTTGAGTAAAATGTGAATAAAGTATAGATAAAAATTTATAAAAGGTGAAAAAATAATGATAGTTGATTTGACAGATGATTTATAAAAGGTGATGATAGTTGATTTGATAGTGAGCCCATGTATTCTTTGGATGGAATAACCTATTATAACTTTAATTCTAGGGGTTAGTTAGAATCTATTTACCACTTTATACTAGTTTATTCTAGCATACTTTATCCCTAGTTATTATGTGTTTTCAAACACCCAAAATCATTTATTCCCTTTCATCCTAGGTTATCCATGACTTTATTCCCGCTCCAAACGGGGGCTAAGAGATTATGTATATTTAAATTGGATGAAAATTTAATTCAAAAACTAAATTAACTTACCAAAATAATTTAATACATATATGTCTAACCCTAAATTTATAAAGAATTACGTGAGATTATGCATGTTTATAGAGATTTAAATATCTTTAATCTTGAACTTGTTTGAATCCGCATTGAGCAGATTCTACAATGAAAATGCCAATAAATTTCAAAAGTGGTCCAAAACATTTTTCAACTTCCAAAAAACTCCCAGAATAATGTTTTTATTTTTTTGAGAAACTATAGAAATTGTAATTACCTATGCCCCTTACTTCTCCAAAATATAGAAACATTTTTCATCTTACAACATTCATTTTAAAAATAAAAATGCAAACGCCACATTCTTGCTTGAATCCGCGATGGCGGTAAGTGTTATTTTCCACCACAGAATACATCTAACCGCTGATCCAAACGAGTTCTTAGGCAGTGTTTGATTGCACAATTAGATAACTTTTACATTTACAGGAAACTGCTTCTACAATCTTACAACCAAACAATTTTACTACAACAGTTTCCTGTTAACAAATTTCAAACAAATAGTATTCAAAAGCAATGATTTCTAAAAGTAAAAGACAACTTTCTATAAAATCAATTTTAGACACACCGATTAAGAGAAAATCAATTTTACAATCCAGCTAACACACACGCAGTACTCTAGAAATCACATAAAAAAAAGTGAAAATTATGGCTATGCAGGGGTATTTTAGTAATTGACAAAGGCTGTACATTTATGGGCATAAGATTCGGGTGAGAAAGAAATGTACGGTTTGGTTATGGTAGCTCACCAAACGTGTGGGTACAGTGTCACTGTCACTCTGATACACAAACGGACGGCCTAGATTTTCTTTTGCGGATCTGTCTCTCTATTCCCACCCCCCACCCCACATCACATAATTAGCTTCACTTTAAATCTTTAATCATAGTTTTTTGTAATTATTGTTATTGTCATCATTACAGAAGGGCCTTCATCATGGATTTTATGTGTGTGTTAAGAATCATGATTCAACATTTGAAGTGGGGTTATGAGAAGTTACTTTTAAACACCAAGTGAATCAATTAAATGGTTCACTGATATTTTGATTGGATAATGTTATGTACCGCTTTTTTTAGTCTCGATCAACTAGTCTTCGTATGTTTTGAAATCTTTAAAAATAATCTCATTTGGTAAAATACATTTTTTTTAAAAAAAAATTAATGAATTGCATATATGTATTTATAGAAAATGAAAAAAAATTATCGAAATATATATCTTGTTAGTGTGAGTATATACATTGTTGATTTTCTACTATTTATATGAGGCTGGAATAGGGGTTGGAAAAAAATTATGTGCAACAACACTCATTTTATTTGCTTGTTTATAAAATGATATAGTGATAATATTAAGTCATTTTCATGAATGGTGCTTGCAATGCATCCAATGGTTTTGATTAGTTGAGAAGATAGATGTAAATTAGAACCAAACCAACACATATAGATTAAATTTGATGTAAATTAGAACCATCATTTGGTAAATCAAAATCATCACACATAAGTATTGATGAAAAATCTTATCAATATGTACGTGCTAATAAGAAATTAAGAATAACAAAAATTATACGTCATTTATATGATGATTTGTTTGGCAAAGAATGATTTTTAACATGTTAAGGATTGCTTGATGTCTCCGCCACCATAAACACATTTGAGTTTAATTTTACCCAAGACATTGAATCAAATTATTATCATCCAAAGTTTAAATGGACTTTGAGTGAAAGATCTTGATAAATTATCGTCCTTGCAAGACCTAATAAAAAACAGTACATCCCTAAAAAGTCATACGGATCACTTTTTATTTCTTAGTTCACAATTAAATAGAAGACACTAATACACTGTTTTGTAACTCAATGTACAGTTGTCATATCTTTAAAACATTATATAAAATCATTCAATATGGTTTATACTATATTATCTTTATACATATTTTATCATGAAAAATATAAAAAATATATACGTATGCAATTCACTAACATGTAAAATAATTCCATTAGCTATCGGCCAAAAAAAAAAATTTAAACATAAAGGTTGTAAATGGGGTTGAATGTAACATTTTTTAAAAAAACTTAGCTGAAATATATATATATTTTAAATAAACAAATATATAAAGCATCAATGTGACACTCAAAGAAGAGCAACTAGATATTTGTAAACCAATGACCCATTATATAGCTGGCCAAAGACAACATAATCCCATTTTTTAAAAAAAAAACTATATTTCTAGTACTAATTTTCCTTCAAATCTCAGTCACCACTGCGAATGGTCAAAAGAAAGAAAAAGTAAAAATATGCACAGGAAAGAAACAACAGATGAAAAGCATGACATTGCAAGCACACTGAAAAAAAAATCAAATTGACAAAGGAAGACAACAAAAAAAAGAAAAAAGTTTTTTTGTGCAAGCCAAATGATGCAGAAGTTGTTGTTGGGAATGATTGCTTTGAATGGGATGCGGGTGAGGTGGGTGTCATCAATGGCTCTCTCTCTTTTATTTCCCACTTCAAAACATCAAAGCTTCACATTGATTGATTGCTCCTTTGAAATAAAGGAAGTTAGAAATCATTTTGATTGTTGTTGTTTCTACAAAGATTTTTCATTTTGGTACTGATGGTTCCAGTGCATCTGCACATTGATGTCTTGTTTCATGAGATGTGTGTGTGTAATCAATGAGCACACAGTGCATTTGTTGAATGTCTCACCTTACAGGTTGGCTTCCCTTCATGGGCCATCCCTCGTTCATTTTTTCTCCTTGGATTCATAAATATTATCACATGGCTTTTGACAATTTGTTGGTTGTTTCGTTTGTGAAAATTATGAAAAAAATAATTATTATGAGTCGTTGATATACTCGATCCATTATGCAACTGCTTCTGCAGTTTCATTCACTGTGGTGTATAGACTCTATTATAGTATATACAAGTTAAAAAAATATTCAAAATAAAAAATATATTATTGTATCTCAGTATATATTTTATTTCGTATAACGGCATATATTTTAATGGACAATTGTATAATATTTTATATAAAAAAAATGGTATGGATTGTGAATGAGCTGCAAGGAGGGCCAAGTGCAATATCATTTTTCAGTAATTATATAAGAATAGAGGGAAATTATACATGTTTATGTTTTGTTATTATGACTTTCCTTGTATATGAATAATAAAAATAAATTATACCTACATTCTCTAGGTGTAACTATGAGGATTTATTTTAATTTATTAGGACATTATCATTAAGTAAAGTGTAACAACAACAACTGAATAAGTGGTGAGAAGAATAGAAAAACACAATACAAAATAATAAGCAAAAGAAAAATTGCTAAAAAGAAAAACAAGCATCCGTGATGGGAGAGCATGAAGCTGAAGCCCCGGTGGACAAGAGACCACCCGAGCAAAGCAGCCCTGAAGTCTATTCCTCCACGTATAGCCTACCTCCCTCAAAGCGGACTACTTATGCCCTTGTGAGCTACGTGCCCCAAGCCACAATGAACTGCGATGCCATGATCCACAAATTTTCAAAATAAAATCGTCGCGCCTCAAAGATCACCTCGTTTCGGGATAGCCATAAGGCGATGCACACGCGGTGATGATCAAGTGTAGAACCCCACCTTTGCTTGATCTGTCCTTCCTCTTCACCATCAAGCAAGGTTTTAATATACTTTGTTTGTTAAAATTGAGCGAGGGGCAGCTGCCCCCACTCGTCCCAATGTCGCTCCGCCCATGTTCATCGTAGCATATATATCGTTAAATGATGTTTACTATTTTTAAAAAATTAAAAGTATCTAAAGTTGCATTTAAAGCTATATCTAACATTATCCTTTAAATTAAAATTTGCATAGCGACACATGGAGTTTGTGATAATTCATTCTCCACATATTTTTTTTTTTGTTAAAGTATATAAATATACTTATATACATATTTAAAAAAAAAATTAAAATATGTTCTGGCAGCAAAAATGATAATAGGATATGTCTATAATATTTTTCCTATCCTGTAAGATTCCGATTGGAAAGCTTAGATGGACCCATCCATTTACGATGGGCTCGGAATGCTTCCAAATCGGTCCGGCCCATCTCCAGATGGATCTCAATTCCTATCACCCTGCCTAACCAAAACATTCTACAAAATGGAACGTGTACCGGCGCTCTTTTATCAGTGTTTTGATACACTCGGTCTATTTTATACACTACAGAACTTCTAAACTGTAGGTTTACCGGAAATTTTGGACTAAAGTAGATTTTGTCTAAGAAGAGAGATTTAAAAAGCACATTTGTTGAGCCTGGATGCACCATGTGTCGCTTAGAAGTGATATCCCAGTCGTTTATACACTTATGTGTATATTATGTTAGTGCAGAATATATTTTACTAGCGTAGTGAGTGAAAATTTTTTAAAAATTTTATTATCTTTTCGAAGACAATAAAATAACTAGTTTATCTAAGTGATTATTTTAACGAGTGAGAGTTTTTTTTTTAAAAAAAAATGAAAAATGGTGGGATCGGCGGAGGGGGTACACACTAATTTTTTTCAATTTTATTAAGGAAAATGCTGCGCTCAATACTTATTTTCAGCTCTATTTTCTAATACACACCAATTTGGATTTTTTTTAAAGAAGGGAAACATACATATGACTAATAATTCCCTCTAAATTGCCCCAAATCCATATAACCCCCTGTTTTTTTTGAAATGCATATAACCCCTTAAAAACACTTATGTAAATCTAAATAGCTACATAAATTAAATTTTCGTTGACAGATAAGGAATATTATGTGACTATTCTGTTTGGTTAACCTTGTACGAAAATTCAGTATACCAAAGAACCCCTTCAATGTGTTAAAAATGTGAAAAATCCTCAATAAATAATTATTTTACCCCTCTAGATAGAGTTTTATAATTTTTTTAGAGAGGTAAATTAATCATTTATAAAGAATTTTTGCATTTTTAACATATTGTAAATATTTTTTGATATACTGTATTTTTAGTCAGGGTTAATCAAATAGAATATTCATATAATATTTCTCATCTATTAATGAAAATTTAACACGTGGGGTTATTTGGATTTACATGAGTGTTTTCAGGAGATTATACAGACTTTTGAAAATGTCAGGGGGGATACATGGATTTCGGACAATTTATTGGGGGTTATTTGGATTTTTCCCTTAAAAAAATATAATCACTAACTAATGTGTATAATTTTATAAAAGATTAATTATGTATTATAATAACATTGTATGAACTCATGTATGAAAAATATAAAATTTTCTAATGAGATATATACATCTCGTTAATGTGTGCATGCCTTTATTGAGGTTCATGGGATTGAGAAGAAAAAGAGTGTAACAACCTTCCTTTTTCAAGGATGATTCAAGTTCGTTTTGTAGCCCTAATTATAGTTACAACATTGTTAGTGCAATATGTAAATGCAGTATATATAACAATATCTCATATATAGCATGTTAATAAAAAAAATAAAAAAAATGATTCAATTCATAATATAAATAGGTAGTTTTTTTATATAAAAGAACGTACTATGCATCAAAATTCAACATCATCGATGGGGTTGCACATAATATTCTCTTGTTTTTTCAAATCCAATAGATTTACAATCCATTTTACAATCATGTGTCACCACGTAAATAGTGATTAATAAGAACAATCTTATAGGATTTATACTCTCTAATTATAAAATTACACATAACTTATGAAAAATGTTAGACTGAGACTTTTTTATAGTCCAAAATTTATACCACACATATTTTTATTTTTCTAAATAGTAAATATCATCTAATGAGGAATATTATTTTGATAAAAAAAATGTATATCGCTCTATTTCGAGTTGAATGAACTAATGTTCAGTTAGTATAAGAAAAAATTTAACTGAGCTATGTACATCGTTAGACGATGTATATGATTCACTGGATTTCTAACGAGATATATATAGAACTATATTTGAAATGTAAAAAAAAAAGAGTGTATTAACACTTATAATTTATATTAGTTAAATGTATACTTAAGAGAAGAAAAAAAGAGCGTTGATACACGTAGTTCTTTTTACAACCCGTTTTACAACCATATACGCTATAATAATGTAGTATATACTGCATTATCGTAGCGCATGAGTCTTATCATAGTATATGATAAAAAAAATTTATTTATTTATTTATTTATTCATTATGAAAAAAAATACACTAGTATATCTCAGTATATACTTTATTTCATATAACAACATACACTTCAAAAGATAAGTGTATGATTTTTTTTTAAAAAAAGAAAAACAGAATGGACTGCAATTGGGGCTACAACGGGGCCGTGTGTATCTTTTTGGCTCAAGGAAAAAGATATACACAACCCCATTGCAATCCTAATTGTAGTTCATGCCGTTTTTTTTTTTAAATCATACACTCACTTTTTGAAGTATTATACTGTTATATGAAATGAAGTATATACTGAGATACATGAATGTATTTTTTTCATAATGAAAAATTGAAGAAACGGGCTGAAAAAGTATGCTATGATACATAGTATATGAATGTATCATATACTATGTTAGGACCCATATGCTATGATAACGTAGTATATATTGCGTTATTAGAGTATATGAAGCTGCAAAACGGACTGCAAACACTCTTTTCAAAAAAAAAGAAAGAAAGAAAGAAAAGAAAGTTTGTGGACTGAAAATTGGGTCCACAGGGAAATCAAGACTACAAGGTCGACCCGGCCCATCAAGTAACGATAAGGCAATCTTCATTTCAAACGGCTCTCTCTCTCTGTCTCTCTACAAACCTTTCCATGGCGACGATGAGCCTCAACTTGATCAGCTCCTTCAGAGGCCTCTCTCTCTCCTCCTCCTCTTCCTTCAGCGGCGAATCCGGACCCATCTCTTTCTCCTTCAAGAAGCCCATCGTGGCCGTCCCTTCTGTGCTTCCTCTGACGATCGAGGCTGCCCACAAGAAGGGGGCGGGGAGCACCAAGAACGGCCGTGATTCGAGGGGGAAGAGACTCGGCGTCAAGATCTACGGAGACCAGGCCGCCAAGGCCGGCTCCATCATCGTCCGCCAGCGCGGGACCAAGGTCAGTGAATCTCACAAGGTCCCCAATTTTAATGAAAATTTGAATCTTTTTCATTGATTACTGGTTTGGGTCATCAAAAAATTGAATTTTTTCATCAATTACTGAATTGGGTCTAATTTTTAGGCTTGTTTCATATGGGTTTGATTTGGGATTGTTGAATTTGATGATGGATTCCGTTAATTTTGAGTTGATTATGCTGTGTCGGTAATGGAACTCCATAAGCATTGCATTTGCGCTCGGAGGTTGAATTTGTGTCTCTTTTAAAGTCTTGGATGAACATGAAAGTGGAATTGGCATTCTTTTTTTGCTTATAGTTTGATTTGCTCGTCTTGCAACTTGCAAGTGTTGGTCTGAATGTTGCACTGATTTGATTCACAATCCGAATGCTCTCAAATTCCATGATATTTTTCTTGAGTACATAAAGTTCACTGTAGCCAACTGTATTCTCCTTGAATTAATTTCCCACCTGTGTGTTTGAAGAACTTGTATTCTCACTGTATCTGCACATGGAGATGCTTTTAAAGCATTTTGGTGATGTAGATATCAGTAAATTGAGTTTATTTTGGAGATTCATGTTACTAGAAAATGTTTCATGAAAGAAATATGCTTTTAAATGGAAGAGAACATGTCTTTTTTATTCATTGTTCTTTTTTCCTTTTTTGTGGGGGAGAAAGTTATCCCCATCATGGTGTTCTGTTATGCAAATGGAGAGTAAAAAAAGTCTTTGTGTATTAGGGTTCATGTTGTGGATTTTGTCTTTCACGCACATGAAGTTGTAATATTGTGTTTGTGCTTGGTTCACCTCTTCTCTCTTCTTCAAGGCAAGTGACTCAGTTGCAAAAACAAAAAAACAATTGCCTGTGAATTTTATATTATGATATATAATCATATTTTCATGCTAATTGGTGCATGAAAAAAATTCGGGGCTCTCTAATTATGCATTTCTTTTACGCCAACTACTTAACCCATTTGTTTCTGCTATCTGATTCATATATAATTTAGTGAGGCATCTAGTGTCATCTTCTATTGTGCCCAATGCAGCAAAAAAATGACACTAATTTTGCACTTACTTATCTACTCATTAGAGTGTACTTACCACCTGTAAAATGTTCCGGAATTGTGATACCAGCATACACTCAGTCACAGAAGAATACATGACTGTTCTAGTTGGGGCAGATTTGTTGAGCATTTCATGCCTACGACTAAGAAACAGTATTTGAAGTTTGAACTATTTGTGTCTCTAAATTCTCTTATTGGATTATTTAATATATGCTTAGTTCTATAGTGGAGTAGTGAATGCCTGATAGCCATCTATTGGTGACACTATTTTGAGATTGCAAATTTTACTATGGCATGCAGTTCCATCCAGGGAAGAATGTTGGACTGGGAAAGGATCACACGATCTTCTCCTTGATTGATGGTATGGTCAAATTCGAGAAGTTTGGACCAGACAGGAAGCAGGTCAAACAAAAACTGTGTTCACATATAACCAAGTTAAAATATTGATATCGAGTTTGCCATCTAATTTGCTGTTCTTAAATAACACACAACAGGTGAGCGTCTACCCACGAGTAGAACAGCCTGAAAACCCAGACAGCTACAGAGTGAGGAAAAGAGAGTATTTTCGGCTTCAGCGCGAGCGCCGTAAAGCCAGGATTGAAGGTCTTCTTCCTCCACAGCTAGTTTTGGCTTCAGCAGATGAGGCTTCTGAAGTCAACCCAGTTGCAGAAGGATAAAATCAAGTGAATTTACTTTTTGTTGAGGTAATTTTTTTCAATCGATGCAAACTTAATGTTGTATGATGTAAATTTGCAGATGCAATTTAATGGCAGGGCTCAGTCGCATTTTATTACCTTTTATTTTTTGTGCTATCCCTTGTTCATTTTATTTAAGTCTATTATGTGATGCGGCAGTGACATAATTTTGTTGTCAACCTGAGATATTGACTTGTATTTCATGTAGTTCCATTTGTGCAACCATTCAAAATTTATGTTTGATGAGGGGAGGCTCTTTGTTTTTGCTAGTTGTCATTCAGATGCTATGCATTTTCATAAATACTAGTCTTGCTATAATCAGATTTACAACCCATCTTGGATTTTGCATTGAACAGATGAAGATAGATTTTGGGGAAAAAACACTTGGTAGCAATAAAAACCAAATGCAATGCTCAGGTCCATAAGAGAGCTGCAGCCAAAAACATTAATGAACATTGCTCATCACACTGCAATGAGTCTAGACAACCAAAACAAAACATTACCCACACCACTCATTTGGAGAAAAAAAACATCTACCCAAAAAGAGGGCCACATTGATATTCTAAGTTCATGCCCCGAATGGAATCATTGAGAAGAAGATCGCCGAGACTACAGAGATGGTGGTGGTCCCAATGAAATTAACCTGATTTGCGAGACCATCCGAAGTTGGCCCAGTTTTAGCTGTTGTTGTGGGAGAGTTGGTAACTGTTGCTGTTGCTGCAGCTTCAGCTGCAGACATTTGTAATACATGTTGTTATTACTCAAATGTTTAGTAGGAGGAGTTTAAGATGCCGAGTTCAAACCTGAAGTATTATTTGTGAATATTGCACTGTCTGGAGATCCAGCTGGGAGTTTTAGGAGCTCTAATGCAACAGAAAGGGAAATTTGTTTATACAGGTAGACAGACAAACAAATATACGTCATCAGATCCTATACACTTAGTCATCCCTACAGTCACTTTTGCAGTGTTAATACATTTTGAATTTTTTTGAAAGGTATATCTATATATGTCCAATGATTAAAAAAAAATGTAGTTATACTCAAATGAACTGAATGCATACCTTCTTGCATTTTTGCTAATACAGTACATACCCACCTAACAAAGTATATACTGTATTAGAGATTTCATATATACTGTGAAAGGCTTCGAAGGGGGATAAAAACTCACTTGGGCAGTCGGAAACGCTGGCATTGACCAGCTTGCAGGCTGTGGGGAGCTGCAGGAGCCTCGACAGCTGAACGCCAAGGCTCTTGATGTTCTCCTGACCGCTGTTTGCCTGCTGTATGATGTAGCAGAGGCAAGTGGCATTGCTTTTCCTTATGTCGGTCACTGAAGTGCAGCAGCTGCTCGAGGGCGTGTCGGCCTTGGCCGTCGCAAACTCGAGGCACGCCGTGAGCTTCCCAAACTCGCTGGAGCACTTGGCCTGCAGTGGATCGGTCTGCGCGAGGCTGATGTTGAGGAGAGAGGAGAAGATGAGGATGGTGGAGGTGGAGAGGAGGATGGTTTGTTGGATGTTCATTTTTTTGGTTTCTCCTCCTTTTGTTGGGGGTTCCTGTTTTGAGAATGTTTTGGGGTTGAAATGTGGGGGAGGCAATACAAATGGGTAGTTTTTGTAAATGAATGTTGGTGTAAATAAATGTTGGGTGGATGGGTTGGTTGGGGATGTGAGGAGGGGTTTTTCAAGGTTGGGGGGAGTTAATGTTGGAGGTTTCAGTGTCACCACATGGATGTGTTTTGGTTTTTTTAATTCATGGAATTTTGATCTGTCCCACGTGACAGTTGCAGGTTTTCTCACATGTCTAGGTTGAAGTAAAAAAGATATAATAACCATAGTTAATAACTAATGAGACATGGTACTATTATTTTTTGGCATTGGATGCTATATTTTTGTGATTATTAGATCATTTTTTAATACTAATTTGGTGACTCAGAGACCTTGTCACTAGTTTATAATTGATTGGACTCTGATTTTATTTTTAATGGAGATTAATAATTGAAACAACTTCGATGTTCAAGCATATTTAATTCTAGTAGTGGCATTTGTACCAAAAAGAAGTTTGGGGGTGGTTATTTTCACCCATAGGGTTGCTCACCCCCACCTCTCTTAAAAAAAAAATTAAGAATGTGGTTTTTTTAAGAGGTGAATCCACCCCGATCTATTTGATTTTGTAAAATCGTTCTTTATGTCACAGGTTGACATCACATAATCGAATTGGTTACATAGACTTAAGTCGCTCTCTGTGGCTCATCCGACTTTATGTAGTCGTTAGTTATATACTCTGTTTGACATCACAGAGTCGAACATGTCACATAAACCTAAGTCTCTTTTTGTGACTCATTCAACTTTGTAAAGTCGTTCATTATATCACATGTTGACTTCACATAGTCGAACTGGTCAGAGAGACCTAAGGCCTTTTCTACGACCCATTCAATTTTGTGTTTTGAACAATGTGTTCACGTGTTATGGTGTTCAAAATGAAATGACGTCTTCAAATCACATGATGTTGTGTTTGGATCTCTCTTTGTGAATTTGTCTATTATGTCACAAGTCGAATGGGCCGTAAAGAGGGTTTTAGGTCTCTGTGATCTATTCGACTATGTGATATCGACCTATAACACAATGGTAATATTTTAAAAACCGAACCTTTCAATGAACAAGTCAAGAGTCACTGGTTCAACTATTGGTTCAACCAAATTTGAACCGTGACATAATTATAATATAATATAATTTTTAATTATCAGTACTAAATAAAAATATAAAATATTTTAGAAAATATTTGTATAAAGCTTTTACACAACATCATAACATGATTTTAGTATATAATAATCTAAAATTTTTATTAGATTTCATATTTCAAACAAATGATTAATCATAATTTTTATGAATAAAGAAACCATTTGTTATAATTAATTCATAGCTGGTTCACAAAAATCATTGGTTCAATCGGTGGGTTGATTGAATTTTATCGTTTTTTATATCATTGGAGGGTAAACAGAATTGAAAATCAAAACGGGTGAAGGTTTAACCGAGTGGGTCCGGTCAGGCCGGGTTTTAACACACTGAATTAGTAGATAGCTTCACAAAGTCGAATGGGTCATAAAAAAAGCCTTAGATTTCTATGACCTGTTTGACTTGATGATGTCGAACAAAGTATATAACTAAAGACTATATAAAGTTAAATGGGCCGAAGATAGGGCTTTATGTCTCTGTGATTAGTTCGGCTATGTGATGTTAACATGTGACATAATAGACATTTTATTATTTTTTCCACTCTCTCAGGTTCTGTCTTCCTTTGCTTCTCACTCTATTTCATTCACTCTCTTTGAAAACACATATTAAAAAATAGCTTTTAGAATAAAACAATATTTTAAGATGATTTTAGATCATAATTTTTTATTAGAATGTTTTTTTTTTAATTCAATAATCATGTTTGTTGTTGGTAACAGAAGCTGCTTTTTAATATTTGAAAGCAGATTATGTTTAGCAGATAAAACTTATTTTTCAATTAAAAAAATCGATTCGGACAAAAAATATTGTTTTTAAGCTTTTCAAAACACAGATTTCGAGGAAAAAATTAAAAGGAATTCAGTTGTGGATTCTTCATTTAACTACCCCGTTTGGCTGCACGATTTAAGTTTTTCAGCTTTTCAAAAATTAGAATCTGCCCCAAACGTGCAACCAAACAGAACCTTAATCTTCCACCAAGTTTTAGATAATAAAGACGTGGAAACTGTAGAAATGAAATATTCTAAATAAAAATAAATTATACAATTCAAATTTTATCATATAAATTAAAAAAAGGTTTTTCTGCATATATACCATTAAAAAATATGGTATTTATTTTTATACCATTAGAATTTTTCTTAATGTAAAAAAAGTACACCTCTTTTATCCCTTTTAACCGAAATGAACATTAACTATAGTTAATTTCTTAACTAAGAAGTAAAAATAACAAAAATAGCCTTAACATGTAATATTTGTCATAATGTAAATAACTAAACATACTAACCTAATTAATTTTATGTTTTTTCCAAATCAATTGTGAGTAATTCAACCTTATCATTTCTTTCATTCTCTTACAATCAAGATCTAATTTTTTTAATTTATCATTTTGTATTATATATGATTAAATATTCTCAAAATAAATTTATTTCATTTTTACTAATTTAAGTATTAATAATTATTATATCTTTGCTAATAAATAGTTTGTATTATTAATTTTCATGCTTTTGGATTTTAGATCAAATTTATCATTTTCATGTTGAAATTAGTATTTTTTATTTATAAATATTGTATTTGGTAAGGTAAAATATGCATAAAAAAGGAAGGGTGATTTGGTCATTTATTCAAGACTTTAGCAGTTTTAATGGAAATTTGGATTAAAGTTGATTAGGATGGTAAATATGAATAAGTTCTATATATTTCAATGGTATAAAAATAAATAGGTTATTTGAAGTGATATAAAATTAAATAACATGTTTTTGGATGATATACATGTAAAAAAACCCATAAAAAAAATTATAATTTACTTATAATATTTTATTTAGATATGGAGATATTGGGCTCGGGTTATCTGAACCATCAACTCAAACTCAATCCAAATTAAATTCGGGTTGCTAGAATTCGGGCTGGGCTTGAACTTGAATGTTAAATCTCCAACCCAAACCCACTCAAATTTCGGGTTGGATCGGATTCAACCCATCCAAGTTGCACCCCTAATATTATTTGAATTTAGATCCACCAGAATTACATTTTTGCTCGTATCAACTTTTTTTTTTTCAAAACAGAAAATCAATACAAACTAGAAAAGTGGTCCTCAAATTCTTGTTGATCACCATTACATTTTTTTACAACCATAAACGTAGTTTTATGTATCTTGTTAACCTCATTCACTCAATGTATCGAGGAACATATCTCATTAGAATTTTTTTACATTTTCAATAAATTATACAATTTAATTTATTAATTGGAGTATATACTTCACATTTCATAAAATTACATACTTTATTAGATGAGGTATATGATTTTAAAAAAAAATGAAAGCATGTGCGATCAGAGTTTTGGACAGGAAAATGGACTAAGTGTAATATTGTCCATTCTTGTTTATACTCATATGTGGCCCCAGGCCCAGAACATTTCAAAATTGTGTGGGGCCTAAAACCAGATTGATAACCATCCCGGCCCAGCCCATTATGAATCCTGTTTACATGGAAAATGAATTAAATGATGTCCAACCTTGTGTGATGTGTGCGGCACTGCAGCCCCCTCCGCAACCCTTACTGGCTTTTAAAAAATAAAAACACTCACCCATAGTATATATTATTATAAAAAAATAAAATATACACTATAAAACTGTAATATTTTTTTTTAAAAAAAATATATATTTTAGGTTAAAGACGTCTAAGTCCTCGCAAACATGGATAATCCCATATAAGTCTTTATCAAAGTTGAGCCAGACATACAAATTCTTGAAAAAACTCACAAAAACCCATATACACTCCTAGTTTCAACAAAAATTAATCATAATCTATCTATTCTATTTAACTTTAACTTATAACCATGAAATAATTAAATTATCCTCAATTTTTAACCATTTTCAATTAATACCTCAATGGAAATGAAAGAAACATAAAATGTGTTATAAGAATAATTTGATATTTGCATTGACTAATTTGTTTTTTTTTATTATTTATGAAGACTATAATGTCTCCATAATTACATGGTGATAAAATATTATGTCAAATTTGAATAAAATTTTAATCCAATGATGATAATTAAGTTTTTGTAAGTTTTAAGAGACTCATGTATTTGTCCCAACTTTCACAGGGCTAGTATAGAATTACCTATGTTTATAGAGATGCAGATGTCTTTAATTCATATTTTTTATAAAAATTTTATATACTATGACATTTTTATTATTTATAAAGTTGCGTGCTTGATTATATGAAATATATACATGATTACGTGGGGGACTATCCCTAACATTACATGTGTTGATCAAAATTTACTACATCCCCACCTATCTGAAAGCCCTATATTTCTTAAGGGGAGGTGATTTGTTGGGTAGGGCCAATGAGCCATTCAACTCAACATTGAGGCCTCATTCTAGGTCGGCTTGAAAAATGAGCTCTACAACACATAGATCTCAATAGTTTTTATGGTTGTCGAAACACTTTTTTTTTTTTTTGATATGATGTGATCAATTGCTTATGTTTGATTATTTTAATTTTTGTGAATGGTCGATAGAGTTGGGATTTGATATTGATATCAATATATAGTTTTATTGTTGAATAAATTGATAGATGCCTAGCGCTCATAAGTATAGGAACGATTAATTCACACCGAAGGGTATTAAAATTAAAACAATAATTGTTTAATTGTGAAATGTACATAATGTAGAAATTTTTTTAACGAGTGAATTGATGTTAAATATTATTGATGTGTTAAATTGTGTACATTTATTTTGAATTTTTAAATGTTTATCATGTACATAAAGTTTATGAGTTATTCTATACTCCATGAGATTTTCTCAATTATTTATAAGGTTTTCTCATCACAAAAGGTCACACAAATGAATCACTATCACACTTGAGTGTCAGGCAAAAAAACTCGCATAAAAAAATAATAATGTGATTCTGATTGTCTTAAACACTGTTAACCCATGTTTAATCTTGAGATTAACAATACCACATGGATGTAATAATACTTAAATAAAAATTAAGAGGACACTCATCGCTTCCCCCACCCCACCCTCACAAATAAATAAATATAAATAAACTTAACACTTAAAAAGTTCTCCTTTTCAATATATGACTTCCAAGTGCAAGCTCCAATAGTGGGCACTCAAAGGGAGGGGTACATTGGCCTAGGTAAGGATGTTACACCCCCCCCCCCCCCCTCTCTAATCACTCACATTAATAATGAATAGATGCCTCAAAAATCAACACAAATTCTATGCTATTATATAGTATATGATAAAGGCATCCAATTCAAAACCCTAATTATTTCAAGAGGTAATGTTGTGATCTTGCCCTAAATCATCCCCACCATTATAGATCACCTCTTTTAACAAAAGATGGGAGTGTGTGTACTTTGTGAAAACTGCCAGTCTCTACCTTCAAAAATGCTGCTTGAAATCCCCTTCAGTGGTTTGTAATCATGTGGCCTTGATGGTCCTACGAATGGGGATAATCATTTCTCCCTTGAAAACTTTTATTTTTATTTTGTTCTGTTTTTTTTGTTTTTTTGTAAGCTACTGTTGAACTTTAATGTGAGGGAAGAGAAAGCCATGCATGAACCTGTAGAAGTGTAGGTGTTGGAATTTTTGTGCAAGCTGAAAAAATGGGGCGCTGCCTTGCCTTGCTTTCATTTCTATTAATTGGCCATTTCCAATGAAAAGCACCATTAGACTAACAAATTTTCAAGTTGTTCATCATGAATTGGATGAATGTTATTTGAAATTCTCATCAAAATACATTCTCTGTTTTTTTTATCCTTGTATATATTTTAAAATATATGTATATGATTAGAAGTGCATCATTATTGTATCATAAATTAAATGTTGATAAAAAAAAGGTTTTACAAAATAGTGAATATAAATAGGATTTTATTGGTAGGCTCAACAAGGATAATCATGAGCTTTTGTTTTGAGAAAGAAGATTAAAATTGCTATTGTGTTTTTATTACGAAGAACATGGTACAAATCTGAAATGGAAATGAGAGAAAATAAAGAAAAGAAGCAAATCAAATAAAAAAATAGATATAAAAAAAAAGACGTCCCGGTTAGAAGAGGCATCTAAGTTGTGGGTGGTTGTTGGCAACAAAACCATTCTCACTCCTCAAGGAGTAGTCACCCGCCCCTCAGGAAAAACCCTCTCGCCTTTTGCGATACATTGACCATAGTCAGACAAGCACTGCCAGAACATGAGAGGTATACACACAAATCCAACCACTATTACATTCTCAGTTGTTTAGGATCTCGTTTAGAACTAATATTCAAAATATTTTTTCATGAAAAATGCTCTTAACAAATGTTCTTTATAAAAGATATTCTGAATCTTTTTTTCATTAAAATAAACTATTTTATTGACTTTCAACACATAAAAACTAAATTTGAAACCATAAATTAAATTATTTTTTTTTGGTTGGAAAAATTGTTTTTATAAACAGAATTAGTTTGATAATTCGTTTCAATGGTAGTCTTGGGCATAACTGTGTATATACAAGTATAACTATCCGTTTGTATAATGCATGTACTAGGATTAAATTTCTAAAAATGAATCCCTCCTCCTCCTGTATAAATTTAACTTAAATAATGATGATTATTTTTTGATACATACTACACAATTATATTGCCCAAAGTAGTTGACCAGACCATCTAAAGTTAGGATTGACCCTTAAAAATTCAAACTAAAAATTTGAAAGTGCAACAGTGTTTTTATACTAAACACCATTACTAAGAATCTCCTTTTTAGTTTTGATTAGAGGATATCAATAATTCTCTTCTTTTGGGGTGTTACTGATTCTTTTTTGCACACCCTTGTATTTGAGGAATATCAGATTAAAGGCTTATTCTTTTTCAGAACAAAAGTATGGCTTTATAAAACAAGGTTAATGAAGGAGTGGACAATCAAGAATTTGATGTTGGGCACACTGTTTCACTGTCACCATATCTCCTTATAAGCAGAACATTAATTTCATTTCCACTGTTCATGTACATTTTTTCCTTCTTAAAGACTAGACCACCTTCATTTTATCCTCGTAAAAACAGGACATGTTGAACAGGATAGTAGGGTTTATTTATTTTTAGAAAGAAATTGCATGAATGGCCTTCTTTTTCAGTACTGCACCTAGGGTGGATTGGGGCAGGTGAATTTATTAATCTAATCCAAAGTTGGAGGATACTAACCATAACCAAAACCTTATGTGATCCTCAAACAGTAGGAGGTCAATCCTGAACTTTGGTTGGTTTCAAGTTTAATTCGAATTAAATCAGTTTAATTTTTAAATTGTGATTATTCTAAATAATTTGAACTTTACAACAATTGCACCAAAGTAGACATAAAAATATGGAAAACAAAATGAAATTATAGATGAGTGGTCAAATTTAGGATAGATATAAATTATTTTATATAAGTTAAACATTTAAATTTATCACTCACTTCATGAAGTTCGGTAAAGTTGAAGAATCTGACTATTCAATCAGAACTCAACATGAACTAAATTTTGGTTTACATGTACTTCAATTCAAATTGAGCTTGACTGCTTAAACTCCATCTCATAACCATCCAAAATCCGAGGTAGGTTAAGTTAGATCAGGTGTAACCTGTCCCAGCTGCCTAGTTTTTTTTATAGCAAAGATGTAAATGAAAGATATCAAAAACCTACAAACCATTTAAATTATGTGCATATTTATTACAAACAAACAATTTAAAATAGACAATCCAAAAAAATTAAAGACAATCAGAACCGTCCAAACAACCACAACACATTATGTGCCAGATATTCAGAAATGAATTCACTGATCATTCAGATGACCAAACAGTTCATCCAAAACTATTAAGTGGTCCACCATTTGAGGGCCAGTAAAAGCCTGCCTCTCTCTGTTTCTTTTGGAGGCTTTTCTTATCCAATTTAACCCAATTTGAAAGTCAGAAGTTTATGATTCTCATATCTTGAACTTAGAATTTTTTTTTATTGGGCTCCATTATTTCAAAGGTACAGTGACACCTTTTGATAAAATAGAGATTGAACTATAGAGCTGTTGAATCTCAGTGTCTTTGTAAAGGTGATCACTAAAATTTGGAGTTTAAATGTTATTTTGGTCAGTTAGCTTTTCATAAAGGGCAACGCTGAAAAGCAACAAATAAAGTGGGATCCTAAGCGAAATTTTAAAATGGATCCCATGTTAATAATATTAATTTGATTATTACATCTCATAATTTTTTGAATAATTCTTAAAAATAATTCTTAACAATTCATATAAACGGATACTTATTAAAATAAATCCCAACAAAATACAATCAAAGAAAAAGTAAATAAACAAAGAAATGGATAGGTTAGAAAGAAAAAAAAATTTCTAATAATTTTTAATCTGAAATACTCAGGACCATACTCAGGACCAACCCTGTTTTTAATCTGAAATTTATAAATAAAAGATATAGCTTTTTGTGGTGGGTGCATTTCATGCTGTAAGTTTTTTGTCCTTGTGGGAGTATTGAACACATGGAGGGGAAATACAAATGTTATTCATGGGACATGCAATAAAATGTCCCTGTCAGTACTGAATATGATTATATGTTAGTTCATTATAACTTTGGGTTCATGTATGATTTGTCTCAACGTATGATAAGCCAATGTATTTTGAGTTTGTTTTATCAGATTTGTCCATTCAATGAATTGAGGCAATAATCTGTACTCTCGACACATTTGCATAATACACTAATAAAGAGACAAGAAGATCCAACGCCCGAAAAATAAAAATAAAAATAAAAATGATTAAAAAATAGAGATGTAATTAAAAAAAAAAGATAAAAAGGGGATTTATTATGCATAAATAAATTTTGATAGTCATATCTTAATATATTGATCCCGATCATAATTGTAAGGTGAATACAGAGTAACATACTCATGTCCATGTATTTCAATTTATAATAAAAAATATATAATCAACAGATAAAAAAACCCAATCAAATAAAAACATTTAACATATTAGTATGTGATAGTCAAGACAATGTGTAAATTTCAGAATAATGTACGAACATTCATTCATGCAATTTTTTTAATTCTCCGATGTGCTTAAATTTTTAAATGATGTATAAAATTTATGTAGACAAATATATTTATTTTAAGAAATAAAATATTTACTTAAATAAATTAAATGCATAAATTTTGCAGGATATACCCTTTTCATATAAATCTATCTATTTTAGTGAAGGAAAGTGTTTAAGTTTTCAAATCTGTTTTTTCCTTTGTAATATTTTTATTTTCAAATTTACTCTTAATTATTTTGTGTTATATGATTTTCTATTGAGGATAAGAATGGAAAAAATATATATATTTAATATTAATATACTTAAAGGATAATGTAAGATATTTGTCAAATCTATCTTTGAATTCCATAAACATTTAAAAGATATATAGAATAAATGATATTAATCATACCACATCATTCCTTTTTTTTTGTGTTATATTGGGATTGGGATGAAACGAAAATTTATTATTTATGTATGTGTATCTATCTAAATTTGATAATATCATATCCATACCCACTAAATCTCAATATTTTTTAATAGGTTTTTTTTTTTTGCATATATACTAAAAAAAAATCACATTTTGGTAAAATATTCATTATGATTTATTATTTCTAACAATATCCATCAAGGATTAAATTGTGTATGAACGTCTTTTTTTACCCGTCCAAGTGATACTCATGATTTTAGAGTTTCAACTGGAGAATTTTGACAATATGGAGTTTGTTGAGGGGTATGTGTGCAAAATAATCATTTTCACGTATAACATATTTCATTTCTTTGTAACTTTCTAATAAATTTTACAAACGATTTCTTTAATAATTATTTAAAAATTTATTATATATAACATCTAAAATGAGTTAAAAAAATTGTTGTTGTTGGTTTAGAGCAGTTTTTATTTTTTTATTTACACGCAAATCATACGTGGGTGAAAACTAATATCTATCATAATTAGCAAAAGTATTTATATCCATCAAATTAATTTTAATATTTTTAATAATTTTTTTAAGATATATTGAATGAATTTATTTGTTTGTTAATATGTTTTAATATATGTACATTGAGATAATCATTTAATATATAGAAAAATAGATAACTTCAAGTCAAATATAAGTTTTAATGTTTGATCTTACTTTGCATTGTCTAATAGTCATTTTTGGGTCATAATTATAAGTATACATCGAAAAGATATTTCCAATGATGAAATATTGATCATCAAAATTGGAGTTAAACTTGAAAAGTTATCAATTTTTAAAGAATTTGGAGAATAGTTTACATGTATAATGCCATAATAAATTTTACAACTAATTTATTTAATCATTATTAAAAATTTTATTATAATATATATATATTATATATAAAATATATAAAATCATATAGTATTATATCATTTAAAAGAAAAACAAAACTAACTAAAGTTTTGACCATTTTGGTCAATTGATCAAAGGGCTAATATGCAATAACCCATGTTTATTCTAAACCGTATAAATATAAGCAGTAACAAATGGTATAAAAGCACACCGAATCAAAAGCCCACAGGTACACATCAACAGTCAGAGACAGAGAGAGATCTATCACGCAAAACAAAGCTGTTCATCCAAATATCGAGAACCCCCTCAAATTTACCGAGTTTGCCACTGTTAATGGCATCACTTGTAGTCTTTTGTCTTTGTATATATATACATACATACATATTATAAAATAGGGGCAAAAGTCATCTGAAAATATATACGTAAATACAAATAATTATTTGGTTAATTTTAATTAATAACATAATATATCAAACCTACTTACAATTTTTTTAAAATATAAAAAATATTTTATAAATAAATTCTGAAATCTTAACTGGAGAGATATTTTTTTTTAATATATTATATTTTTTAGCGAGTGGATTAACCAAACAGAATCTTTATTACATGTAAAAGAAAATTACGCACTTTTGTACCTTGTAAAAAATTAAAGGGGGTTAAATGTAATTTTTTTAAAATAAAAGTAAAAAAATAAAAATATACGCACCTGTACCATGTACATTCGTCACACACTCGCACGTGCCGCCATTATGATTGCCACGTAGATCCTACTACGACGGTGACGTCATCATAGCCGAGTGAGTAAAGAGAGAGAGAGATGTGGATGTGATTGTGTTAAAAAAAGATTTCCAGTGAGAGAAAGTGAAAATCACTCTGTTTTTTCAGTCAGATCTGCTCTTAAAACCACCTGTCTCACATTTTTCTCACTCTCTCTCTCTCACTTATAGAAGACACAAAAACAAGAGACCCATTTGTTTCAGTCCATCTCTCCAGCTTCAAAGAACCTCAAATGGGGGAGGTAAAACTTAAAAGTCATCAAAACCCCTTTTATTGCCTTTTCTGAATGAGTTTTTTATGAAAAGCTGTGAAATTTATGATGGGTTTTTTTGTGTTTTTGTAGGAAGAGAAGAATCCAGCAGAAAAGAAGGGGGAGGAGAAGAAGGTGGAGGAGGAGAAGAAGGAGGAGAAGAAGGAGAAGAAAGCAGAGGAGGGTGTGAAGGAGGACAAAGGGGGCGAGGATAAGAAGGGGGAGGAGAAGAAGGATGAGGCGGCAGCGGAGCCGCCTCCGCCGCCTCCGCCGGAGGAGTGGGTGCTGAGGGTGTTCATGCATTGTGAGGGGTGTGCGAGGAAGGTCCGGAGGTGCCTCAAAGGGTTCCCAGGTCAGATGGGTCTCTATTTTTTTGTGATGTTTTTGTTGTGATTTGTGTTTTGTGAGGTGATTGATTTATTGGTTTGGTTTGGGTTTCTTTTATGTTTAGGAGTGGAGGATGTGAAGACGGATTGCAAGACACACAAGGTGGTGGTGAAAGGAAAAGATGCGGATCCGTTGAAGGTGGTGGAGAGGGTGCAGAAGAAGAGTGGGAGGAAGGTTGAGCTTCTGACGCCGCTTCCGAAGCCCAAACCAGAGGAGCCTAAGAAGGTTGAGGAGGAGAAGAAACCAAAGCCAGAAGAGAAGAAAGAAGAGGTCCCCCCCTCTCTCTCTCTCTGTTTTTTTTGTTCCATGAATAAAAATCATTTTTTTTCTTGAACCCATTTCTTAATCTTTCATGGTACAAACTAAAAAACTCAAATTTTTAATGACCCATGAACAAAATAGTTAAAAATTGATTCTTTTATAACAGATCTGAAAGTTACGTCTCTGAAAACCATTTTTTATGAAGAACCCATCTCTTAATCATCCATAAACCTAAATTTTTTTTAGTGATATTAAAATAATAACTTAAAAATGATTTCTTTCACCAACCCATACATCAAAAACTCCTTTTTTTTTCTCTTAATCCTTCCATTCTTTTGCCCCCGCAGCCTCCAGTGATACTGGCAGTGTTGAAAGTCCACATGCACTGCGAAGCCTGTGCACAGGAGATCAAAAAACGGATCTTGAAAATGAAAGGTCAGTTCTTTCACCCCCCAACTCTCCAACAAAACCTCCAAAGATCCTAACTTTCTGATCCTTCTTTCACCAGGAGTCCAATCCGCAGAGCCAGAGCTGAAGACCTCCCAAGTCTCAGTGAAGGGCGTCTTCGACCCGCCGAAGCTGGTCGAGTACGTCTACAAGAGGACCGGCAAACACGCGGTGATAGTGAAGCAGGAGCCGGAGAAGAAGGAGGGAGAGAAGGCGAAGGCGGAGGGGGAGGAGAAGAAGAGTGAAGGAGGTGGCGGAGGAGAGAAGGAAAAGGATAAGGAGAAGAAGGGAGAAGGGGAGGGGGGTGAGGGAGGAGGAGAGAAGGGTGAGAATAAAAAAGAAGGGGAAGAGGCCAAAGGGGGAGAAGAGGAGACGATGAAGACTGTGGAGGTGAAGAAGAATGAGTTTTACTATTACCACCCCAGATACGCGGTTGAGTACGCCTACCCACCTCAGATCTTCAGTGATGAGAACCCCAATGCGTGCTCTGTTATGTAAAAATGGGATTAATATTATATGATATAATAATATCAGTGATAATAACTGCATATTATTATGTGGTTTTTTTTTTTGTTTTTTTTTAATGCTAGTTTTTTAAAATTTTGTATGTATTTTGTTCTGTCTGATGAAATATGAGGAAAATGTAGAATTTTGTGAGTGTATATGTTTTTTGTGTCTTTTTTTGTGGTGTCTGTTTAAATTGGAGGAGACATGCATTTATGATGAAATATTTGCTACGTTTTTTTGGGGAATTATTGGAGAGGATTAATTGGGGATGATAAAATGGTGATTTTTTAAATGGATTTTTTAATGATGTTTTTTTTTATGAGAGGAAAAGAGTGAACTTTTTTTATTGGTTGGTTTTATGTGCGCGTGTGTATTTTGTTCTCTCTGATGACATTAGGCAATGTAGGATTTTGGAGTGTGATTTTTTTTCTTGTTTTTTAGTACTGTCTGTTTAAATTAGAGAAAAAAAACACAGGGATGTGCTGTATTTATTTATGATGAATTATTGGTAGGGGGATTTTTTTTGTTTTATTGGGTATATAATTACTTGGTCATAAAAATATGCTGATTTTTATATTTGGGTTTTTTTTAATATGGGGATTCCGTTTAATGAAATAAATCTTCTTGTATTTATAGAATGATTTAAGGATGAATATATTTGAAATTATTGTAATGCAATAAGTTAATCACAGATGTTTTTATATGGTTAGATATAAAAATTGAAACACACAAAAATTAGGTACTTCCCACCCCCAATCACACAATGTCATTGGTATATGGCTATTTATGGCTATGGACTTTACCCTGTTTTGTTGGGGGGTAAATGCTGAATATATCATTTGTTATAAAAATGTTGGTCAGGATTGTTTAGAATATCAGGATAAATTTATTCATGGACTAAGCCCTCGTTTGAACGGGAATATATTTTATTCTAGGGTATAGATTTATCCAAGCATAAGTGAGTATAAATTAGAATAAAGTGATTTTGTGTTTGGTTGTGTTTTGAATTATTCTCGTTGGTAAACGTAAGAATAAATGTTTTGTTATTTGAGTAAAATATGAATAAAGTATGGATAAAAATTTATAAAAGGTAAAAAAATAATGATAGTTAATTTGACAGGTGATTTATAAGAGGTGATGACAGTTGATTTGACAGTGGGCCCACATATTCTTTGGATGGAATAACCTTGGATAACTTTAATTCCAGGGGTTGATTGGAATCCATATATCACTTTATCTGAGTTTATTCTGACATACTTTATCCGATATTATCCGGGGTAAACAAACGGATGAAATTTTTTATCCGGGGTTATCTGGGTTTATCCGGGGTCTTATCCCCGATCCAAACATGGGCTAAGAGTTGATTTATTTCGGGATTAACCGCCATTGTTCAGTCCAAGTTTCTATCATTTCTAACCAGCAAATTATAGAATAAAGAAAAATTCAACAAAAGTCAATTTTGATAATGGAATGATAATATATCCCATATAAAAAAAAACTAATTTTTTTTGTCTTTGTTAAAGTTAGAACAAGAAAACATATATTATCCATCACTTTTTTAGTTATTTTGACAAAATGTTTGGTTATTCTTCTTTGTCAAAATTATTTTACAAATATAGTGGATTCAATTATGAACCATTTTAAGGGTGACAGTTTCAAATTTTGAAATATAGAAAATAAAAAATTTAGATTCCTTTTCTCCTATGACTTAATTTTCATATTTATGTTATTTTATATTTGTTTAATTTGTAGGGCACAAAGCCAAAACATCAATGTCATGGATTTTCAGCCCTCAAATATATTATTTTTTATTCATATATTTTTTTCCTTGGAAATGAAGAAGAGAGGCTGTCCAAATCCATGAAATTCTCTTGCCTCTCTCACCCTATCACAATCTGATGTGGAAATCCAAACTATAAAATATTTGTACCCTGTCATGCACCATTACATCCCAACAGCCTCTCCTCTTATTTCCATCTTACTCCTTACACTGCAACCACTCTTCTCCGCCTCCCAATCTAGGCCGTGTTTGAGATTAAGTTGGTTATATGTGAAGAAAATATAACTACTGTACTGACCAAATATATATATTTTCATAAAAATAAATATTAAACAAACAATATTTCTCATAATTACTTGAGATTAAATATTAAACAAACTATATTTCTCCTAACAAAGTATTTTCGGTCAATATAATGATCAGACGATTTTGTTGTAATTGTGCCATGTTATAAATTTAATAATATTAAAGAAAATAGAGATCGCACCGATGGATAGCATTTGAAAAACGAAAAGAAGTTCAAGAAAGCAAAAAATAATAAGTTTCAATTATCAAAAATAGTTTTTATGACATTTTTTTTAAAATAAATTATTTAAAAGTTGTTTTAAGGCCAACATTTTTTTAAGCTCAATTTCAAATATTAGCTTAAATAAGGATCAGTATGATCTATATTGAAAATGATGCTCTTAATTATAAACTTTCTATGTGGTCCTCGGGTTTAGTTCTAGTTCATTAACTAGTTAAATGTTTTATTACATTAAACATGTTTTTTTAGCAACAATATATGTACATAATTTACTGGTGTCTTTTATTTTTCATGAAAGTAAATATTTCATCAAATCAAATATATATACATTCTGAAAAAATAAAAACATGTAAAGAGTACAAACAATGTATAAAAGATTGCTCATAAGATTATCCTAATAAAAATGAAATTCCTCATCGTATATGACTGAAATATATATATATCTTGTTGCACTATTAATTGTTTGTAAAATAATTAAAAAAAGTATCAACTTTGATGCATATAATGTCAAATTTTAATCAGTAACATAAAGGCGTACGAACATATCAAATTGTTCGTTGATTTCACGTTGATTAGTATATAATGTCAAATTGATAATCTTCGTGATTATTAAATTTTTTATTTTGAAATTGATGTTTTGGCATTATTTGATATATGGCATATCTAATTCAATGGACTTGTAGCCCACAGCGGGGGTGGGGTGGGGTTATTTGTGTTTGTTTAAATTTATAAGTTATGGATTCTAGTTTTTAAATTAAAATATGCTATCACGACACATTTGTTTAAATTTATTGTTGATTATTTAAACTGAAATAATTTTTAAAAATCACAATATAAAAGTTTGGTAAATGGTATTTTTCAGATCTATCTATTATACTAACAAAAAATGTTTAAGTTTTTAAATTCGTTCATTTGTGTGTAACATTTTCATTTTTTAATTTTATTCATGTTTACATATTATATTTGATTTTATATTAAAAGGTAAAAATTGAAAAATAGATATTTGAGTATTTATGTGGATAATATGAAATATTCATCAAATTTATTTTTAATTTTTATTAAGGGTATAAATAGAAAGAAAACATTTATTTTAGTATTTTAAAAGAATGAATGATAGTGATCATATCATATCATCATATTCTTTGTTATTATTTTTTATTAGATTTAGATTGAGATGATAATATAATATATGTTATAAATTAGTTAATTTTGGATTGAATTTCGACATTTGATCTCATTTTTATTGTCAAATAGTCATTTTTAGGAAACATTCATAGCCAAATAGCTATTGACAACCCAATCGGAGTTATATGTAAGAATTTATAAATTTTAAAAAAATTTCAGAAATAATTTAATTTTTTATTATTTTGTATCAATATCCACCAAACCTTAATGTTTGGTGTATATATATACACACACCTAACAATCACATTTTAACAAATTATCCCTGATGAATGAGTGGTAAACGAGCCGAACGAGGCGAGCTTTGACATATTCAAGCTCGGCTAATTTATGAACCAGTCGAGCCGAGCTGAGCTCATGAGCCTCAACGAGCATAACATTTTTCTTCATTTTAGGGTTTTTAGAAATTAAAAATAAAATTTTAGTTTAAATAAACCAAATTCATGAGCCTAAACGAGCATAACTTTGTATTAATTTAAAGTTATAATTTTATAAATTAGTTTAGTCAAGCTTCAACTAACTTTTTTATATCACAAACGAATCGAGTTTAAATATAAAATGAAGCTCGATTCAGTTCTTGAGCCTAACCGAGCTTTAAAAATTGTTAAAATTTACTCATTTGTCTAATTGAACTAGCCTAAACGAGTTCAAACCGAGTCAAGCCCGAGCGGCTTGGTTCATTTATTAACCCTAGTTGTACATTAACGCCATTATTTTTATCTCTTCAAGCAATAGTGTTTGGTTTTAAAATTTTAATAGGAGTATTTTATAATATAGGATTGATTGAGAGGGATATATGCAAAAAAACTGATTTTCCATTGTAAGATTTTATAATAAATTTTAAAAATAAAATTTTAATCACTATTAAATATTTTATATATTTTATTATATCATTCATGTATATATAACATGATTATTATATCACGTGTATATAGATTGAAAAAAATTAAGGGTATTAGTTTTAATAATATTTAATTATTTACATGCACATCATTTGTGAAAAATCAGTTATATCCTATGCAAAACTGTAGAAATTTTTTTTTTGTTAGGTCCCGTTTAAATCAGCAATGCGGACACCTGCGTTCTTACAATCAGGCGGTCTAAATGTGGTGTTAAAGATGCGTTTAAGAGGCTTCTTAAACATCGAAAAAGATAGCAAGAATAATCATAAATGGACAGTGAGCGTAAAAGGAAAAACATATTTAGATCTACGATGACGATTCATCAGCTTCTCCATCGTTGAATCTGTCACAGTGGGTGCTCAAATGTGGTCTAAATAAACACAAATATCATTCATTTGTATATATATAATATATATATAAATTGTTTGTTTAATATTTTATCTCGAACATGAACAACGTTTAGGCTGATTAGGCAGTCAGTTGTTGGAGGGATAGATTGAATTTGGTATGTTTGTAGGGGGGGCAGTGAATGTAAAAGCAACTGTATTTTTAACCTTATTTTTACTTTTTTTGGATAAAGAAAACCTCCACTTTGTTATATACAAAAAAAAAAAACAATAAAATATTTATTTCGTGGAAGTTAGGTCCACTTTTCTGTTTTGATCCGTGCACATAAAAAATACTGTATTTAGAGAGGGGTATTTCCGTCATTTTGGCATCCGGTTTTTTTTTTAAATGCTAGACCCCGCAAAGCTTTCTGTTTGAAAAAGCTCGAGTTGCGAAGGCCATACACATTTTTAAAATTGAAAATGAAAGCAGGATTCAGGAATATAATATTTTAATGCTGTCGAGCGCATGGAGAGAAACGGCCGGATCGAACGCGTACGAAGGACTCAAAGTGGGACGTGTGAAATGACTGGAATGACCTCACGTGTACATCCGTGGCGGTTATTCGATCCCAATCGGATCCGGCGCGTTTACCCCGTATAGGTATGGTGGGAGAGAGAAACCGCCAAAAACCGGTAATCTTTCTCTCTTGTTTTTATGGGATTTTTAATTTTAAGTCCTCGTAAACTTTATGATTTAACGATCGACTTTACGTTTTTATATTTAGATTTTAGTCCTACATTTAAATGATAATTTATGAATAGATCTCTCCCAGGGACTAAAAAATAAATTAAATAATTTAGGAATAAGTCTCTCACAGAGATTAAAAAAGAACATATCATTTAAATGTAGGGACTAAAACTAAAATATGAAAAAGTGAGGAATCGATCGCTAAATCCTATATTTTATGGGGACTTAAAACTAAAAATCCTTATTTTTATATTTGGGTTTTTTTTTAAAGTCCTTTACACTAATCAATCCCTCCCTTGTTTATGTCTCGTGATTTAAAAGATACATTTTTTATTAGTCTCTCCCAGTTTTGATAAGAAAATAAAAAAATTTAGTGACTATTTCCTCTTACAAACTAATAATAAACATATTATTTTAACCTAAAAACTTAAACATTAATATAAAAAAGAAAATGACCAATCAATAAATCATATAGTTTATAAGGACTTCAAAATAAAATAAAAAACTCATAAATTTTTTATATATTTTATATAAAAATAATATATATAAAATTTATATATAAATTTTTGTGTCAGCTTGATTGGCTTTAGTTTTTATTTAAATTTCAACGATGATTACGTCATGAGTTAGCCTGGAGTCACTCCGGCCAGAATGTAAGACATTTCATGACATAAATTTATAAAACATTTTATAAAAAGTTTCAAATTCCATTTGAACAGTTTATTTTAAATAAATTTTTTTATGCTATAACGATATTGTTGTGCGTAACAAACAAATATTAGACTAAACACAAATTCTTATAATTACCACATCAATAATATAAACATCAAATATATATTAAATCATGCATACTCTAAAATATATAAAAAAAACATAAAATAAAAGAGTTAGGGATTAGAAAAATGTATCCGGAAATGTGAAAGCGAGTGAAGACACCCTGTCCTCAGTGTTGGATAACACTTCGTAAATTAAGGAGCAATCTTGTGTTAGAAAAATGATGATATAGATCACATTTTCTCGTAGAATGCACTAAAAAAATGTTTTGTTTTTTATGTCTCACTCTTGATGGAGGATCACATATTTATAGGTTTAACAAACATTTAAAAAGATGAAACGTTTTCCCTTTAATTCCATCCTCCAATAAATAATAAAATAGGAGTTACAAATTCATGCAATGATTCATTGTTAACTCACCCATATTATTTCCATTCATGCATGAAATTATAAAACATTCAAACACAAATGTAACATTCATGCATTTATATGTGAATGAATCTCTAAAACATTTGTAATAATATGGGCAGTTACAACACATTATAGAATATTGAATTATGTATTTTGATCAAAATGCCAACAGATATCGTTCAATAAATCATAATCATATTACAAGATCTGGAGTTTGGATTTAAAAATAAAGAAAATTACCAAAAAACCAAAAAAGAATATATGAAAGGAGAGCAAAAAGAAACTAAAAAAGGTCGAAACAACCCTCACGAGGGAGCACCGAGAGGAGGGGTCTATTGAGCCACAGGCAAAGCACCAGCAAGAGGCCTCACAATTCAGCCAAAAAAGAGTTGCATCCCCTTGTAGGTCCTTAAAGATCTATTTGTTTCTCATGAGCCAAATTGACTAAGAAACCACCGGATCCATTTGGATGTTGGATTAGAAAATGATTATTATTCACTTAAAGCTCCGTTTCAAACTCGAATTTTTAAAAAGTTCACAATTTTTATGCACAATAAAAGGCTGATAACATGTTTTGTAAAAATTAGAGAGAAATATGTGTCTGGATCTGGATTTTAAAACACAAAATCGCTTAGAACAAAGGAATTGGAAATCATGTTATTGTAAAGGATACACTTTCACAAAGAGGTCAAAAGAGGTCAACATGTTATTGGTGAAGATAAACCATGTGGAAATTCAAATAAATATTTTCCTAAGTTATAATGGATTGAAATGGGTAAAAAAAAAAACATGTAACATGCAAACATGTGAAATGCAATGTCCCCTATAAACGCAATCAATATCTGCCGACGATTTTCATTAAGTGGGGATGGAGAATAAACACTACATTCCAAATGATTCCAACTTTGCATTTATTGTACTTTTTTTTTTAGGCCAGCATTTTGAAATTTCTTAATAGATTATGCAGGAATCATGCTTGACTCAAATTTATTCTTAAAACATCCCATGAATTCAATGATAATATGTTATTCGAAAAGCTATTTTAAAAAGATGCATTGTCCAAACAGTTTCTAAACGCACCCTTGTACCCCCTTTGGATAGAGGAATAGGGGGGGATTGAGGGGAATAAGGGCATTAAGCCTGTATGTAAGGAATCGGTGGGTATATTTTTATGTCAAAAAACTTATTTATTTGCAAGAAATATGTGAGTTTAATTATACTAGAATAAATGATAATGAGCTGGTATTGATATTCCAAGTATCCACCGGAATTGTGTTATTCTACAAATCTATTCCATTGGTATAAAAAAAATTCATATGTCAAATCATTTTTTTTTATAAATCATTATTCACATCTTATTCATTTTTTATGCACACTGATACATGTTTAACTAGCCAACAAAATTTTTATTATTACGTATGTTTCCTAAAAAAAAATACTAAAAATACAATTAAATAAAAAATGACTTATTCTCTATCAAACCGGGGGTTGGTAATGTTACGGCTTTTTGTACTTCTACAAGACTACAACCAAAGATAAGAAAAAAGACACTTTCAAGATGAAGCCAGTACTGTATTAATATGAAGGCTTTTTTGGATGGTAGAGTACAATAACTTGTAAGGATGCAATGTTGATAGTTACATGAAAACGTGAGAGATATACTGATGATAGTATTTTGTTGTGAAATACACAATTAATTAATATTAATGGATGCCACACAATAATTATGATGTGAAATAGACAAGAAATTAATGAACACTTTAGTTACTTAGCTTTTTTCAAATATTTCGAGGAAGAAGTACAAAGGGATGCATGTGATTCTGGTCATTTCCAGCTTTCTTTCCATGAAACATTGCATGCAAGATGTGAATGTATATCATCCAATCATATAATTGGCATTGCCCCCATGTACAACACATGACAATGACCAATTTCAAATGCTTTATGTAGGTTTAACACATGCACCATGGGACCAAGAGTTATCCGGGACGGGATAAAGGTAGCCCAACTGCCCAAGTCAAGAGAATAACATTATCCTGGTTGTTTGGGGGAGGTGGTGTCTTTGGGAGATGGGATCCAATCAGTATTGAGCGCAGTATTGAGCGTCGATAAGCAAAAGGAAAAGGAAAAAAAAAAAAGGTGCCAAGTGACAATAATTCATTAGAGACAACTAACAAAAATGAATGGAATCCGCAATGACTGGATTACCTCTTCTGATAGAGTAAATTCTATTATGGAGTGTTTTCAGTATGCTTTTGAACAAGTGATAAAGAAAAATGTCATTCTACATCAACTTGGTCGGCAAATTAGTTAAGATTTTACAAGTTTATTATTATTATCATTATTATTTGAGATCAATCTGTGAATCTCGAGGTTGTAGTTCTTGGATTAGCCCCCAATAATGCATATCAGTTATTAATTGAAATTATTTAAGAAATAATGGGTTTGAAGAGAGGAATAAGAAAGTGTTTGTTATGGAGAATTTGAGTAATTAAAGTTACTGCTACTATATCCATATATTTTTTTCGTATTTTTTATGTATATATCTTAAAAACAAAATTTAGATATATGCAAGAAATATGCAGTTTTTTTACATAAATATACAGCTCATAAAATTTGCTGTTGATATAATCAGAATTAATTTTTAATATACAGCTCATAAAATGTGTTGTTGATAACTAAAAACACAATTAAACATATAATGACATATTTTTAATGTGTATGAAACAATTTTTATATTAATTCGTATTGATAAAAATTTCTATCAGTACATAAATAACACTCGGTCATTAAAGAGTTAAAAATATAACATCGATTAACAAAACTATTAATATAATTTTTATTGACACATGTCATTGATAAATGATGACAATTCCATTAGTAGGCACTCATGTAGAGTCCAAAAATCAAAACTATGTCCCAATCTCCATTTGATCAGCAGCACGTGGTGCAGTTTTACACGTGTCACCTCGTGATTCGTTCCGTGCCTCGGGTTTTGCCACTGTGGGTTGTGGGTGTCACGTGGTGGTCCTCTCAGATGAGTCCACAACCCTAAAAATCAAAATAAAAAAGGCTTATGTGGATTGGGCCCCCACCCACATTAAAGCTCACCACTTTTTTCTGCTAGGACTGTTTTTTTTTTTTTTTTTTTAATAAAAAAAACAACCTGTGAAAAAAAAAAGTTACCCTAACTTCAAAAGACAAGGCAGATACATGGGGGGGGGGGGGGGGGGGGGGGGGGGGGGGGGACATATAGTGGTTGACAATGGTAATTAGGTATATATTGTCATCTCAAATGAAAATTTGTATCAGTTGTGCTAGGCTCTATCTAAAGAAAAATAATGTGTTTTGTTGTATTTAAAAATTGTTTAAAACATGGGTGAAAGAACAGGGAGGCTCTTTCTCGAAGTGAGTCTTTGGAGGGAGACATAAATGGGGAGGCAATGGTATTTGTGTGAGAGTTAGGGTTTGGGCTAGGTTTGGATGGTGTGGTGGTCTCCACTTGTGAAAGTTTGGGAAAGTTTAGAATGTATGATTATTTGACCTTTATTGGTGTTGGTAGATTTTAAAGTGACACTTTAAGGGAACACAATGTCATACATGTGAAATTTTTAAATAAACATTATGTCAAATGAATTACTGGATAATTTTTAAAACCAACTTATCACATAGGTAACACAAAGTCATATTCAATAGAAATATCATCACATCAGTGGAGAATTAGAAATAAAAAAACCGGAAAGCGAGATTTGATATTACAATTTATTTATAGAGAGATTTTTCTGCAATGCAAGAGACACAATTTCATCTGTGTATGCATGTTGGATCCATATTATTATCGTAGATATGAAAAATTGTTTTTGTTTTATTTTATATAAAAGGGAAAAAAGTGCCCTCAAATCATTCTATTGAAATCAACTTTTATGTTATATTTTGAGATATTTATGCATTATATGCTTCGAATAATAAGTCACACTGCAATGAAGATTTGATCACGCGCGGAATTTATTATGTTTGGAATTTTTCTAATGTGTTTAATTAGTCCAACATTAAAAAAGTAATCTTTCAAATGTTGTATACAATATCAAAAGAATATACTATGATTAAAAAACTACATACTCCAATATCGTGTCAATATAAAGCTATGTACCACAATATCATATCATTTAATTATATTTTTTATGTTAATTTACAAAAGTTCAAAGTATACATGAGGGGCCCTTCATGAAAACTGACTGTCTTTCCAGCCATATTGGTGATCTTTTGTAGATTGGTCTCAATCTTGAAAATCCATGAATGACACCCCCACGGCCCCACCCCCTCAAACAAAGAAAAGAAAAAGAAAATGTAATTAAATTTTGGACATTTTGGCAACATCTGAATTGTGTCACTGAGACCAGATGATCCAATATTCAACTGTGAAGTCAATTCAAGAATATCAATTAACATTAAAGAAAATTGAATTAGTGATCAATACAGAAATAAATGGGGGGCATTGTGGGACTCACCAACCAAAAGCTTTGGTTGATGATTACAAAAATACAAACCAAGATAACATATTCAATGTTGTGGGGACTGTTAGGTTGTTCTTTTCTTTTCTTAACAGTCATAAGCCCTTTTTAAGGTAAAATTAGTGGTGGAAATACATCACTCAATCATTTCCCAAGCCTAGATTGTGTTTTTTTTTTTACCTTGGGTGCTGTAGTTTACTAGTTTTATGTTGAAATATTCATATATTTGTATTATACAAAATATATTTTTAAAATTTTTGAATTATTAGAAAGAGTTAGAGACATGATTTTATATGATGCATAGAGTTAATAAATAATTTGGTGCATCAATAATTCTCGTCTATATACCAAAAAAAATCTCTTTCCTATGGAAATATATTAATTGTTTGGATAAAATTAAGTTTTATTGCAACCGTTATAGGAAAAATGTCAGAAAGGTCATTTCTACAGCCATTTTTACGTGTTGTTTTCAATATGTTTTAAATTTTTTTGAAAGTATATATATTATTGAAGAGAAATGTATTTTTATAAAAAATGATGTATATATTAAAATAAATTGAATACATGTATTTTTATGATTTTCTAACCCAACATTGTATATATTAGATTGGAGGAAGGTGGGGTTGCAACTTGCAAGAATGTTTGACTATATAAGCTCCCTAAGATTTAATTAAGTTATCTCAATCACTGGATTACTTAAGAATAGGTGTTATTGTTACACTCAGATATTATACTTTTGTAGATATAAATTCATTTAACACAATATGTATAATATTCTATTAGAAAAACATAAAATACATGCATTCAATTCATTCAAAAGTGTGGGGATTTTTTTTTAATGCTATGCATTTATTAGAAAACATATATTTTTTAAATATTCAAAAACTTTTTTCTTTAAAAAAAAAGAAGATCATTCCAAGGTTCTAAAACATCTTGAATGGAGAAAAGACCAAGAAGAATGAGCATGAAATAATGGTTGCAAACATGATGGGAGAGGTTGGTGGGGTGTTTGTTTATGTTTGGGGGACCTCCTTTTTTTGTTAAATCATGGAGGTGGTTTTGGCTTGCTATAACTGTTATTACCTAACTTTTTTTATTAATAAATTGGAGGGCTAATGAAGGGCACATGCCACATGAGTTAATAGTTCATTCCATCAAAAGAAACAAAACAGAATTATTAGAAAATATATAAATCATAAAAAATGGAATGATTTTTTTAAGAGATCGAATATCGAGACCACCTTTATTAAGATTGGTCAATACTGGGGACCCAATTTTAAATAGAAAAAAAGAAATTAGTGCAAAATTTGATGAAAGATTTCACTAATAACTTAAGTTGAAACTATAAATTGGTTGGGAGCTATATTTCACCAAATTATATTAAATATGATCAAAACACTTTCGCTAAATCTGACATTCATAATCAACACTACCAATTATTTTAATATTTATTATTATTGTTGTTGTTGTTGTTATTTTCCTGCCTGCTCCACAACTAGGACCGGTAAACGAGCCAAGCCGCTCGGGTTCGGCTCAGTTTAAACTCGTTCAAGCTCGTTCATTTAGATAAATGAGCAAGCTTGAACAAGTTTTAAAGCTCGGTTAGACTCGGAACCTAGATCGAACTTCATTTTATGTTCAAATTCGACTCGTTTGTGTTATTAAAACTTAGTTGAAGCTTGACTAAACTCATTTATAAAATCAGAATATTAAATTAATACAAAATTATGCTCATTCAAGCTCATGAACTTGGCTCATTTAGGCTAAATTTTTTTTTTCAATTCTTAAAAACACTAATGAAGAAGAACACCAGGCTCGTTGAAGCTCGTGAGCTCAGCTCGGCTCGGCTCGACTCGACTCGTTTATAAATGAGTCAAGCTTGAACATGTCAAAGCTCGGCTCGTTTACCACCCCTATCCATAACAGCCCCCCAAAGATAGAATACAGATCAAACTAAAATTCAAAATTCAATTTTTATCAGTATAATTGGGAAATCAAATTAAATGCTTTATCAATATTATTTATAATTCAAATTAAACTAATTGAACCTCGACTGTTTTTTTCCTTCCCCTACACATGCATGGCTATTTGTGTGCACAGACAAAAAAAAAAATTACACATCAAATGAAATAAAGATTGTGCTTGGATGTGCAGTTGAATTTTTTTATTTTTTATTTTTTGTAAAAAAAATTTTGTTATTATTTTCTGGTCAAATCTTCCTCTATCAGGGGATAAGACTCAAACTCACAACTCCTTGATAAAAATGGGATACCTTTAATTATCAATCTGCTAAGAAGTGAGTTCTTAAAATCTCGTGTTAAATCTAAATTTTATAAAATATTATTTTGATAGTTTGTCAATCCCCTAGTTTACCGGTGGGAGAGTTCGAAAAACGGAAGGTGTTTAGATTTACATTTAAGAATCTTCTACTTTTCAAACACGAAATCTGTTTAAACGTAATTCAAACATAGCCAAAAGCTTATTTCTTTGAAATGATAGTTACGTTGATTGATAACATCATCACAAAATAATGGAGATGAGGAGCTGTTTCCTCACCGCATTAGGGATGAATTATGTGATCCACCACCTAAAGGAATCATATGATGGAATTGATGGGAAGATACATGCATTATATCAAATAATGAATGTACGACGGTTTTTCATTGTCGGAAAATCCATGTTTATTACTATTTAGATCTAACCTTTCTTTCTTTTACTGAGAAATAATTAGTGCTAGCACACTTGTTTTTTCATTCTCAAATAATGACTAGAATGTTTAAAAATTAAAAATGTGTTAACCAAATTCTTTTGAATAATCGCTAACAAATAGATGGGTAAATCAGTGTCAAAAACTCAAAATCAAGATCTATCTTTAACTCAGGTAAACCATGAACCGTTGTGCTATGACCATTTGAAGCAAATTATTATTATTTTAGTAGTGATACCATAGATCTATAATTATATATATATAAAAAGGTAAAATGTTGTGTAAACCAAACAAACTTAATGAATCAATCTAACCCTACTAATTAGTACAATTATAACGGATTAATACTAATCCTTAAACATATACGGGAGAACAAGCCCACGGCATCAAGCCCACCTGAACTTTTCAACTTTCATTTTTTGTGTTGTTACACATGTTTCTTTTTCGAGCCTCACTTGTTTTAATAATATATAAATAGATCTTAGTATACCTGTTAGGTGAACCATTTAAAAATGAAACAATAAAACAAAAATCTACTTAAACATGAAGTAAAATGATATTCTAACAATAAAAACATTTCTAATATCTTTATCATCATATGATATTAATGAAAATTATTACGTGCGGCGAACGGCGGGTGCGGTCGCGACGTGGATCGTTCGATCGTGGGTCTATCGCATCCGATGGTCGATGTGAATCGCATCCGACCGTCCGATGCGATGGACTCGTGATCAACGGCCCGTAGTCGCTGCAGCACCCGCCGTTTGCCGCACATAAACACTTCCCATGATATTAAACCATTATTTTAATTTTATATGACAATTATACTAGTTAATGTACCACTGCCACTGGGGCTTTAAATGATCAAACATCTATATATAGTAAAACATTAATTTTAAAAATCATAAAAAAAGGAAAGGTTGTTTTACTCCTCCGCCATCAAATATGTAATTATCTTAATATTTTTTTGTGGAGGATCTTTGGCGGTCGGGTAAAAGGCTCTTTGACAAGAGGGACAAAAGTGCAAAAGCAAAGATCTTCCAAATTCTTATTCCAGCGGTGGCTTGGTCCTATTGGCTATCTCGTAACCACCTAGTGTTTCGGGGAACTCCAATATATGTTGAGAACATTTAGGAGTCGGTTATGAGCTTCATCAAATCTTGGGGTACCCTTTGTGCAGGTGCGAAGAGTGTGAATTTGGTTAGGGGTAAATTACTTATAGAGGAGTAGTTTATGGGTTTTTATTGCCTCTTGTACAGGAGTTTGAGTAGATATCTCTTCTACTTGTATTTCTTGGTTCTCATGTAATCTTGTTTTTCAATTGGGCATCCCCTTTCTTAATATAATTAAGGGCGCATGCCTACCTCTTCTTAAAAAAAAAAAATTTGGCTTCAATAATGGAAAAAGACAAATAAGAAAAGCAAGAAAACTTAAAATGTTATTTAAATGAAAGATAACAATTTGACATCATGTTCCAATACCCTCCTCTTTTTTCTTTTTTTTTTTGGTTTGAAAATCTTTGGACACATCAATACCCTTATCTTTTATCCCCCGTTTGGGGTGAAGAATAAAGGGTGAATAGGGGAGAATACAGTAGAATAAGCCCCAAACAGTTGTTTGTTTGACAAGAATAAACCTTGATAGTTATGTCTGGATAAGCTAGGATAAGGCCTGATAACTATTCTAAGAAAATGGTGGAATTGTTTATCAGGGTTTATCTATGCCAATGGATAAAAATATCATTCTCTGTCATTTTAAAATATTTATCTCACATAACACTCTCTGCACACATTTCAAAAACTGTCACATCTATCATATCACACTCATATCTCTTATACTTATTCCCAAACACAAATAATTTATGCAGGGGTATAATTGTCATTTAAAAAGTCATAAACTTTTATCCATCTCTTATCTACCACTTATCCATATTTTATTCAAAGTGAACCAAATAACAAAAATATAAATTTTACGTTTTCCAATGAGAATAATAAAAAAGACAACCAAACAAAAATTTACTTATTCATCATGGATTGTTATCTATCCCAGTATAACTATCAAGGGCAAATGATCTTATGTCTCACCCCAAACGGACCCTTAGTGTTTCCATGTCCACCCCTTCTTTTCGGTCTATGTCCAATGTATCCTCATCTCCCTATAATTTTTCAGAATGTCACACCAATCTAAATAAAAGAGATGCTGCATTATGTCTCCAGAGATAAGGAAACCTTAAAAAAAAACTAATTAAGTTGGTGTGGTACTGTTCAGACACAGACCAATTGCTTTCTTGAAATGATACAGAATGGCTGAGTTCATCCATTTAAAAAAAACCTCAAAGATCTTTTTGTATTAAAAAATATTATGCTCAGTCTTGGCCTTTCTACAATCTTATTTGCAGTTGTGATATGTATGTACTTAATACCTCGTATATATCTTTTTACATAAAAAAATAGATGTTTCATTCATCAAAACATATATTACATGAGCAAAATGGGACTGCACTGATAAATACAAATGAAGATTGTCAGGGCCGGCATTGAGATTTAAAAGTTTGGGTAGGGCCCTAAGCGATCTTTTAAAATAGGGCCCTATTACAAAAAAAAAAAAAAAATTCATCTTGTTTAAATATAACCTAATGAATTGTCATTTTTCATTGATCAAGTAAAAGAGTATAAAAGATAAGTACATAATCTCATCAACTTTATTTCAAAAACTCAACTAGCATTTTGATTAGTAAATAGATTATGAGAGAGAGATATCAATTGGGGAAAAAAAATAAACGCTAATTAAAGAGGGTGATTATTCACCTTCTAAAAAGAAATTTTTAAAAATTTAATTATGTATAAATATTTATAGCTATTGGATGGGTGAAATTGATTGTAATTTTTTCTTTCCATTTAATGCCTTATATGGGTTAAAATAGCTAGATTTGTAGTGGGTCAGGATAGATTGAAGTATATGGCATTTGGGCTTGAGGGCCCTTCCCTGGGTGGGGCCCTAGGCAGTCAGTCGCCTACTGGGCCTACACCCAGGGCCGGGCTTGAAGATTGCATGTTTAAATGCTAGTGGAATTATCTGGGTTCAAAAGTTAGTCAAGAGGGCAATCTCTTTTGACTCTACGAGAGATCTTTAGTGATTGTTCATTCATGCATTGTTCCATGGAAAATCCAATGTGAAATTTTTTTTCCATATCAGTAAATACTGTTAATGTGAATCTCATCAATATCAGTTACAAATTATTTATCAACTATGATTCTATCGAGAAATATTTCAATCATTAATGCACCCATCCATCCAAAAAGATGTCCACTGGATTTTTATTATTACTCGTATTGATGTGAAAAAATTTCTCATGTTTGATAGTCAATATAAAATTGATATATGTTCCGTGATTTCAAATGATTGTCAAATGCAGTTTGAAAAATATAAATGCAGTCTTTCTTATAATCATTTTTGCAATCTCTAATAAATATTTTGAATTTTCTTTAAAGCTATATAATTGTTTTTAAAAAAACTCACAATTAATGAATTTAATGCATATCTTTTTTATATTTTCTTAATCTAGTAAATACTAACATAAAGTGGAACCTGAAAAAATTGAACAGATGGGTGGATTTAAATTAACCCAATTCAATGAACTGGGCTTCCAAGCTAGCATTGTCTGCAAGTGTCCTTATTTTTGGCCCAATTAAAATGAAAAGGCCCAATTAATAGTCAAGCCGGATATTATCGAGTTCTTTTACATGTAAAAGGAAAAGAGTGATTATTCACTCAATCTCTTTTACGGCATGTTACACTATAATAACATATACTATGTTATCATAATATATGAGGATTTTAACATAGTGTATAGATTGATTTTTTTATTAATTTTCTTAAAAGAAAAAAAAACACTATTATATCTCAGAATATGCATCATTTCAAATAATTACATGCAATTCAATGGAATAGTAAATGATTTTAAAAAAAATAAAAACGGTGTGGATTTCTAATGGGGTTACAGTGGGGGTTGGATGTTTTATTTTCCAAAAGAAAAATGTTAAACCCAGTCAATTTCATAGTCCAAAGCTTAGACAACACGTGTTGTCATTTTCTTAAAAACAATAAATGTCATATAATGAGGTATGTGCTTTGATAAAAATTATATATTGCTTCATTTTCTAATTTAATGAACATATTTTAAATAAGTGCAAGAAAACATTTAACGATATTGAAATGTATATGATTCACTGGATTTCTAACGAGTATGTAGGACTACATATTGAGCTATAAAAATAAACTGAGCGTAATAGTACTCAAAAAGAAAAATGTTACACTCAAATCTTTTTCATATCTTGGATCGAAGTTCACCAAACTACATTCAATGCTACTTTTTTTATTTGGAAAAAGATACACAGCCCCCATTTTAGCCCTAATGACAGTATATCCCATTTTTATTTTTATTTTAAATCATACACTCATCATTTGAAGTGAATTATATTATATGAGTGTTTTTTTTATAATGAAAAAAAAATCATATACTATATGATATGACCCATACACTATGATAGTGTAGTATATACTATACTATTATAGCGCATGAGACTGCAAAAAGGACTACCGTATATCAGCGCTATTTTATTTAGTTCCAAAAACAAATAGGTTCTCACTATTTAAATATATGTAAGCGAGTTTTATATGCAACCCTTTTTCATGGTCCTTATATGCTTTTTAGTTTTTAAAATATATGTTTCATGTGTCGAATCATGCAAATGTGCATTTTAATAACTTTTATGTACTTAAATGTTTCATCCAGTGAAACCTATAATATATTAGCAAAATGGGTCTTTTTCGGAGAAATGCAAATGGAGACTGCATGTTTAAAAGGTAGTGGAGTGCATCTGTGCATTGGTACTAAAGTTAGTCAAGAGGACATTTTTTTTTCTAATCACATTTGGGATTTTTATTATTACATACTGATATAAAAAAAAATTTCTCATGGCTGCAGTTAGTATAAATTTGATATAGGTGATGTGATTTAAAATCAATATCAAATATAATTTTGAAAATGTGAAGGTAATATTTCAATCAATCATGTATGTTTTTTTTTTTTTTTTTTGTCTCCAATGTATATTTTGAGTTCCCTTATATATATATATTTTTATAAAAAAAAACTCACACGGTTAATGAATTTAGTGTTGGAAAATTAATATATTTCCATTTAAATGTATTAATTAGTTTTCAAATAGGGATTAAAATTTAATGAGATATTTATTTTCCTCTAAAATGTATAGTTCTACATCGATTAAAGAATGCGAAAAATCAATATTTAAAATATGTCGCGTGTAGATCTTAGATAGAGACCTAAACAAAAATTGGGGCTTGTGAATAGCACGTTGGTAGTAATAATTGGCAAAATAAAAAATGCGCTTGCCTTAATTAGCGTGTACGTTACACCTTGAATAGTTGTTTCTCCTGACTGTTTCACCAGAAATCATTCACAAAAAGAATTTTTATTTTTCTTTGGTTTTTTAGGCGATGAAGTTTGTGACCGGTTCAAACATACCGGACTCTCATAAAATTCTCTATCTTCTTATTCTAAATTTTTTGTCTGACAATAATGGTATTTTAGCGACACTTAATGTATACTTTTTATATTTTTCTAATTTAGTAAATACTACGTGAAGTTGAGACTATAAACGCGAATGAATGTATCAATCTCCATACAATTTACATGAAATCTTCATCTAGCTATACCTTGTCACATATTCCCATATGAATCATTAGACTAGAAAACTTGAACAAATTGGGTGGACCAAAATAACCCAATTCAATGCGGTGGGCTTCCAAGCTAGCATTGTCTTCAAGTATCCTTATTTGTGGCCCAAATAATTTGAACACTACTTTTTTTAAAATAATAAACATTATCCATGCATGTTTTAATGAAAATTGCATATCATTCTATTTTGAACTTGAATAAACTCATTTTTAGTAAATATGTATAAAAAAGGTTTAACGATGCATATAATTTCGTTTAATGATGCATATGTCTCAATTTCACTAGATTTATAACGGATGCATATAAGATTATATTTTGGTTTATAAAAATGACTGAATATAAACTATTAGTTGGGTTGAAGTTTACGAGACTGACTACAACGTGCAAATTTGGCCCAAGCCCACGTCTTTCAGTTTGGGCTAACAAAGCCCTAGCCCACCATTGAAATAAAAAAGATTTAACGATGCATATATTTCTTTTAATGATGCACATACTTTAGTTTCACTAAATTTTTAATAATACATATAAGATTCTCTTTTGAATTGTAAAAATGACTGAATATAAGCTCCCAATTGGGTTGAAGTCTACGACTACACACGCAGATTTAGCCCAAGCCCACATCTTTCAGTTTGGGCTAACAAAAGCCCTAGCCCACCATTGAAATCAAATCCCCATCTAAAACCTTCACTACCTACCATTCTATTGTAATATGGTATAATCCTTTTTTTTTTGTTATTTGTTAGTTTCTCTTATTTTCTTATCTCTTTTAGACTTATACTTAAGCTATTCCTAATGAAAGTGAGAGTAGAAATATCTTTCTACCTTATGTAAAAAACACTCTCATTTGGTTAGATACCTACACGATGTCTAGTTTTTAATTTTTTTTCTTCTCTTTATGTTGTTTTACACCTTTCAAATATCATTCTTTACAGAGTTTGTAATTCAATAATAATGGAATCAGATAACAAACATCTACATTTAAAAAAAATATCATAGCCGTTCGATCTCAATCACAAGGCCCACCACACTCCAAGAGCACTCCATCGACGTGGACAAATCTCCACTCGCCACGTGGAGTAACCTCAATCCACTCACCACTTGTCCAGATAAATCTTTTCTTTCCCAAAGCGCGCCAAACATTTCCCTCCATTAAATTCCAGTAACTAAAAGTGCACTAACAACTCCTGTCAGCACTGACATGTATGCCTCACCAAACCTCCCGGTCAAAAGTCAAATCCCGAAGACAGCTGTAGAGCATCTCAGGAGATGCTCCCATCAACGGATCTATTTCGAAAGTGCCACGCTGTCATTCTCTTATATCACGCCACGTGTCCCCATCCCTCCCGATCACCGTCCATTCCAACTCTCCCGTTTTTTTTAACGCGGCTCTCTCTCTCCCCAACGTCTCTTTCTCTCTCCTCCTTCCAAAGATGGGGAAACTCTTATGCGATTCCGCCGCCGCATTCGCCGAAACCCTAACCCCGTCGTCCCCGCCGCCGCCGCCTCTGCTCACCTGGACGGATCCGATCTCCCCCTCCCCGGATCTCATCCCGTCGTGGGACGCCGTCTCCGGCCTCGGCGACCACCAGCGCCGGAGCCTGGAGCGCCTCCACTCGGGGGGAGTCCTCTGGAAGGGGACGCCGGAGATTCCTGCCGCCTTGTTCCGGCTCTCCCACGGTGGGGACGTCGAGGCCGACGGGAACTGCCTGTTCACGGCTTCCAGGAGGGCGATGGGGACCAAGATCGACGCGAGGGAGCTCCGTCACCGGACGGTGAAGAGGTTCTTGGAAGACTTCACCGGAGAATCATCATCGGCTGCGGCGGACGCGGCGATCCGTCACATGTACTCGCCGGATCTGAGGGCAGGGTGGGGGGTTCATGTCGTGCAGGAAGTGAAGCTCCTCGCGAGGAAGTCTGATCGGGCGGCGTTAGACGTCGCGATCTCGGAGCTCGTCGGCCTCAGCCTCCAGAGGTAGGAATAAGGGATTCTCCGTAACTTTGAAAAGTTTCATTTATTTCTTGATCATTTAGAGGCCTTTATTTGGGAATTTGAAGGGAAGTGGCGGCAGAATCGATATACAAGGAGAGGTGTGTTTCTATAGAGGACGTGCAAAGTTGGGGGAAGTACATGTCGGTCTCGGGATCACCAGAGGATGAGCACGACATCATAACCTTGTTGTACACGGAGGAGGGGTTGCTGACCGTGGATGAGAACCGAGAAGGCCGTGTGGCAGCCTTCGGGGATGATTTTGCGATCGAGAGCCTTGCAACTGAATTCAAGCGAGAAATCTATGTCGTGAGTTTTACGCGAATGGACTTCTTTGTGGGTTTTTCTTGAGATATGATTTTATGATACATATTTGGTTTTAATTGGGTTATTGTTTTTTGCTCCCGTTCAGGTTCAGGTGCATGGGTCCGACGCAATGGTGGATGAGGAAAATTGTGTTTTCTTCCTTCCACATCGTCCCAGGGGTCATATCTGTGAGCCACCGTTCTTTCTCTTCATGAAAGGGACGGGTAAGAGTGTTTACATGATTTTTTTTGTGGTTGTTACTGTTGTAATACAGATGCATTGGGTGATGTGGGATGTTATGTTTTGCCCCTCAATTATTATAATTTTCCGTATTGTGATTGTCTGGTGTTATTCCTTTGTTGAATCATATGATTAAAAAGTTTCAGGGCTTTAGTGGTTTTCCTTACAGATTAGTCAACTCTCTGGTTGACTGATTGATTGATTACCTTCGGAAAATTCATTGTTGATCTTATGCAGAGGCATATGTGTTAGTGTAACTAAGCAGCACTGCTATATTTCTGTCCATCAAATTCTTGCATATGTGTTTTACAAAAAAACAGAACTCGCATTTTTGCATTAGTTGTAGCTCAAACTTGGGTTCATGGGGTAGCTGAAATTGGAGTGCATGACATGTTTCCTTGCCGATTAGCCTTGCTTTGGTACTTTATTTCTGGAAATTTCATAGAACCCATATGTGAAGATGTGTCCCATATTGTTCATATGTCAAGTTGTATCTCCTTGCACTTGTTTGCAGGTTGGTGTGGTGCCGGCGCAGACCATTATGAACCTTTGATAGTCCAAGCGTCTCCTCTTGTGTCCCAGGAAAAGGCAGCTGTGGTACTTTGAAGACCTCTTGGTCGTGCAATTTTGCGAGTGGAGGCCAAGTAGAGTCTTTGTTGTTTGATTAGTGTAGCATTTTTGGCGATTCTTTCTCTTGAAATGTGAGTCTCCATTTTTTTACATGGTCAATATTGATCCTAACCTGCAGGTTCCCTCACCTGCATCTGAGAACCCTCTTAAACCCTTGTAACATTATTGCTAGACTCAATTGGTTTCTAGAGTTAGATGAGTTATGAGAGGCTATATTGTTTCGGTGCTTTGTGTTGTACTACTACTCTGTTGTTGATCATTCAAAACTGCTCCACATATTGTATCTGTACTCATTTTGGTTTTCAGTTTCTTTAAATAGACATGATTTTTTTTACTTTCAGTGTTTCATATTTGTTTCCTGGTAACATGATTTCTTGAATTGAGAGGGGCACTTGAAATTCTATGATCAAGATTGTGAGGGAAGTGGGCCTCCAAATATAATTTGAGATTTCAGTGACTAAGCTGATGAAGTAATCATGAGGATTCAATACCTCTGAAGATTGAACTTGTTTAACACACCAAAAATAACATTTCTATATTCTCAAGGTTGCACTTGCAAAATGTGCAAGCTTGGTGTTCTCAATTCTCCAGTGCAAAGAATAATGAACATAATAGAAAAATGTGTGACAGAAAAGAGAGAGGAGATAGTGGATATATTTACAGAAAAACCATTTGAACTGCAAACCACTTGTACTTTCATTTGGTGCGCCATTCTGCTCTGGCTCGGACTATCTCTGCTTTATTCCCTTGCATTCGGAGCAGGTGTGTACTTCCCAAATTTACTTTGCTTGAACTAGCAATTCTGAGCTTTTCTTCAGGTTCCATTGTTTTCATACTCGTCAAGGACTCCAGCAAGTGGGACTGACGACATTCTCGACGGTACTCAAGGGTCATGCTTGTAAGGTTGTAATCTTCTAAGACATTAATTGGCACGCTCTGTGGATAAGGTGACATATATTATGCATAATTTCCTCCTTGATGAAACATTTTATTGATGGCTTACTAGAGAAAGAAAGAGTGTGTTTTTGTGTTTGTATGTATGAGTATGCAAATGCATCTTTATTTTCTATAGATTTTGTTTTTTTGAAGACTTGTTCTGTAATCTCTATATTTCTCTATATTGGATTAAGCATCAAACAATATTATTCATTCAAGGTCATGGTCCAAAATCCTGATGCTACACATTCTTTTTTACAGTGTTTGAATGATAACATGTATATCATGTGTAATAGTTACTATGCTTCTTGGTTGGTAATATTTACACAAGGACTTGGTACTAGGACAGAATCAAAAGATTGTTCAACAATTGACATGCTCATTTCTAGATTTCTTGTCATTGTCTTAATTATATCTTTATATCTCAGGAAAAAGAGAGAAGAAAACCAAAATAGATGCAATGCCTTTGTATTTCGGTTTTTGGAAAACATAATCGGTGGGGCATAATTTTCAATTATCCTATAAAAAAAAGAACTACGTCTAACATACCTCTAGAATCCATCCAATGTATTTGACATTATTTACATGTTGGTTGACATCCATATCGCTCCATCTTGGCTACATTAAAAGAAAAGTTAAGTTAGCAAAATGCTGTCAGAAATGATTTTTTTGTAAAATAGATTTCACCATGGCAATCTAGCTTGTATCTGTTGTAGTTAGAGACTTCATGGATTGGGCTTATAAACAGAAAGATTTCAATTGCAGAGCCCATCCAGTTTTTTATATTTGTTAATGAGAAGAATTTCTATGCACAAGTATACAAGTGAAGTAGGTTATGGTTCGATATTGATACTTACAGCTAATCCTGATCTGATGCTCTCTGCAGTTTCTTCATTGAGCTTATCAATTTTGTTGGTATCATTGTCAACTGCCATCACTTCCCTGTCCAGGTAAAAGGGTGTCACCTCTTTCCTCACTTGTTCGGGAATCTTAGACAGCCTTCTTGTTTCTCTGTGCATGATAACCCATGTGCTGCATACAATATAATGTTAGATGAGAGCATCATTGGCTGTTAATATAAATATGGACTTTCAGACACCTAGTAGCTTTTGTTATGATCTGCTTGGTACTGTAATCTCGGATTATCCAGTCCCTGCGCATTCCATTTTTCCCAGCTGCGGCAACCCAAGTATCAATCTCGATCACGTCTCCCCTATCACATCAATATTAACATCAGTTGGTTGGAAATCATTCAAATTTAAGTATTCTGTTCCCATTGGCAAATAACTGAGCATCTCTATCATTATATAATTAAAAGGATGGTGCAGTGCATTGGCAGGTTGACACATTTCGTTTTGCACAAAGAAGAAAATGATATTTTTTTTGAAGAAGTGAAGAAATTGATATTAGCTAGTAAGTTGATGGATTTATAAAATCCTATAAACATCTTGCTGACAATGTTTTACAGCGCCATTTGGCCATGTAGTGTGAATTCTTAGGTGACATGGACTCGTAGCTTAATGGTTTATAACGAAATTTGCAACCACAAAGTCATGGTTTTGAGTCCTATCGCTTACCTAACAAAAAAGTCCTGTCCTTTTTCTGTTATGTATATTTTCCAAGGAAAAGTATTGTGATGCATTTAAGGTGGTGTTGTAAATTCAAGCAAGCCGTTGAGTACTATTTATTCCCAGAAGTCAAATTCTTTTCTGTAGTCATGGTAACTTCTTGCAGGAAAGTTGAACTTTTATGAGGAATCCTATACATATAAAATTGATATTATCTGAATGCCTGTGTTAAAAAAATACCAAAAACAACATATAGCATCAGAATTATAATGGAGTTTTGGGCTCAAAACTTGATGACTTTGAAAGTAGGTGATAATTGTTCCTATATTAGCTATGGAGTTTTATATTAGGCTTGTACATATTTGTAAAAGTTTGTCATTATGATAGTAAAATACTAGAGTTAATTTGATTACTGAGTTGATTGGACTTGGGATCCCTAAACTACATTACTGCACTGGATTGTGATCTTTGGACTGTCTTTCCTACTGATTTATCAATCCAGTGCCCTCATGTTCCTATTGTTTGTTATGTTTATGTTGATTGGGTGAGTTGCAATAACCCAACAAAGATTTTTTGGGCTGTAGGATTACGCATGTGAGTGCCATTTAATCTTTCTGATGGACCAACATGACTGGAAAATGAACTTTTTGCTCAATCCATTTGTTTATTGAGGCAACACAAAATATGTGGTGGAACATTGCAGCTGAGGATGATAGGGTGAGGAATGAAAAGTGGAATTTTTTGATGAAAATTGTGCATGTCTTCCAAAGGAAAACAGTGAAGTTAAAATATACTAAGCACAATTTTGAAGATATAAATGTGATTCAAAATTATAGATAAAAAATATTCAAGTCAAAGGAAAAACAGTACATATTATCCAAACATATTAGTGATAAATATTTACCTTCCGCTGGGCACAGTGGGGGCCCTTTATTGGACTTGAGAATTGGGACAGTTTTAATATCCGAGTGATGTGAGTATTGGATCAGAGTCAACATATTGTACTGATTGCCATAAATTTTGTTTGTGATTTGCAGCACTTAGCATTTCTTACAATTATTTAGCTGATGCAACAATTGTGATGTTGCAACAATCAACTTATTAAGAAAAAAATGATATGACTCCAGATTACTTGAACAAGAAAAGGGAAATACATCATTGCTTTTGGTGGGGCAATTTTGGTATATTCTTATGTGTTGTTTATATTAGAATACAGTTTCTATGGTCTTTATTCATCATCTAATCAGGAATTATTGATCACAAAGAGAAAGTGAATAGCTATGAGACTGGCCTGGTGAGCAATCTGGATTTTTAGAATTCATGTTGTGGTGGATATCATTCAATATTTAAGGTTGAATTTCAGCCAGGCTAATAAAAGAAACTGAGAAAGTGAAACCGCTGAAACTTCAATAGGAGGGGTAATAACTGTACTGTGGGTAATCAACTGAGCTCAACAGGTTCTGTAATCAGACTAATTTATTCCATTCTACATCCTTTCTCTTTTTTTCCTTTTTAGTTGTATATTATATTCTTGTTCTTTATACTTGATTTTCGTGATGACTATAGTCTGCTTTATATCAATAAGATTGGTAAAATTCTAGGTTCCCAATTGTCATGCCTGCATGATCATTAATTTCTTTTGTTTCGGCAATTTATTATTAATTCTATGCTACTAAATCTTTTGATCTTTTCGCCTGGATGATTCCTCTGTAACCGCTATCTATATATTATGTTATATGCTTATACAAACATCACGTGTCATTCAAGATTTAAAAGAACTAATCATGGTTGAATTTTTCAGACGACACAGCCCTCTTACACTGTTTCCATGTAACATGAAGGCTGGTTACAGGTAGAATGTGATGAATCGATTCAGGTTCTTATGTTTCATTTATTTATTTGTGCAGGTAGTGCTAATATTTCTACGCAATGGTGAATAGTAACATCATGTCAGGCGAACAATGCTAATCATTCGTACAGGACAGAAAAATTGGATGGACGTACCAGCAACTGTATCTTTCGACCTGCACGTTGATACGGGTGACAACCCAAATCAGCTTCCTCAAGCTCATCTCATGTGTAGCCCCAAAACCGTCGCTGGCGAGTCCCGAGGTCATCACATGATTCAGAGCCGTCTCCTGCCCAGTCTCCAATGATAAATTTCAAGGTACACAACCACATAACCTCATTATCATCCTATTAAAAAAACATAACATCTATGCACTTTCACATGTAAGCACAATTAGAAAAGCCTATCGAAACAAAGAAAAACCCACCTGAAGGAGATTCATGAGAGTTTCCATGGTGGCTGTCTTGTCAGGTCCAATCTCGTAGGATCGAATCACAAACGTCTGCCTGTACACGAGACTCTCTCCACGAACCTCCCGAGCTTGAAAGCGTGCATGGGCACGTCCCCATTCACCTGCTCAACCATTTTTGTGCCCAGATACGGTGCCTCGTGCCCGTTAATCCCATTGACCTTCCTCCCATTGATCCTGTCGACACTCACATTTGCCCACAAGCCTTGACGCAAAGACTTTTCACCTCTCTCTTCCTCCTCAGATCTCCGGTGGGTCTCCCCGTGAGGCATAAATCTGCACGATACACCGTCGCCATGGATTTCACATTTGAGTTGATCATCTGTTAAGGTTGGGAAACCATAAGAGGTGATGGTTTGCATGAGTGTTTTGTGTTTTTGGTTTTTCTTGTTGGCCAGCCACTCTGAAATTTTATAGATAGGTTGATATAGAAATGATTAGTGGGTAGGACAACCCATAATAGAAATCCATATATCTGGGAGGGGCAATTTTTAAGAGATTATAGACATGGAAGTGGAGAAGAAATGAAAAATATAATTTAGAGGTGGTGGGTTTTGCAGTTGAACCACTTTTTTGATTGGTGCCCCTCTAAAGAAAATTATAAAAAAACGTTAGACCACACGCAATTTTTAGAAAGCTTTTGCATGTTTTCTTTGTTTGGGATTTGTTTCTGGTTTTTGAGTGGTGGGAGATATTGGTGTTCTGATTTTTAGGGGAAAACCTGTTTAGCTTATCTACCCATTGACTCTCCCTGTGTGTCTCTCTCTCTATATGTGGAGAGAGAGAGATTTGATGTTAAAGATAATAAGCTTTGTTGAATGAGTGGTTAGACATGAGGGATTTTGTTTAAATTTGTTAAAGTTGATAAATCATAACTCGTCCGCTTAAGAAATCATATTAATTGGAAATAGGTGTCATTCATCTCTGATGTGATTAGTTGCTTCAAAAAGAAATTGTTTATTTTGTAAGAACAAATGATAAGTTAGTAAGCTATGAAAACCATTGGAATGAACTTTTCTATGTTATATTAAAAGTAATATATTTCACTTAACCCTCACACACATTCTAAAAATGTGTTGCATCTAACATATCACATATACATCTTTCACATATTCTCAAACATAAACAATTTATGTAAGGGTGAAATTGTCATTAAATTTTATCATCTCTTATTAATTATTTATCCTTTTTTATTTGAAGGTGGCTAAAATATCGGGCATGAGGCCGCCCCGAGCTTTAAATTTATATTTTTAAAGTTGATTAAATTCTTTTTATAAATTTTTTTAGTTATTTTATCTACATTACTTTCAAGGGCTCCCGGGTTTATGTGACAGTTTATCAAGATCACATTATAATCACTGAATAGCCCACACTACAATGGTGGGGGAGAGAGGGGATGGTTCGGTAGAAACCCCATCTACAAACTCATCCCCTACTCTACCGCCGCCTTTGTGTTTGCTTTCTCTATTCAAATTCGGACTTATAACCTCACTTAAGAATACAATTGTTGGTATTGAGCTCTATCTTTTTTTTTCACAAAAAAAAAACTTATTTTACATAATAACTTTTTTCTTCTAAAAATATATATAATAATTCTAAGAGGTAATATAAACGAGTGCTGTTACACAGTATTTTCTAAGCTTCAATTTTATCTAATCATAAAAAATTTCACATTTTTGATAAATGTATTCATATAATTAATTGAAATATATGTTTTATTTTTTTATAAAAGTAATTACTGATGAGGTATACAATTTTAAAAAAATTCAAAACATGTAGGCTAAAAAAGACTGTACGCAACATTATTTAATACAAATTATGCAATTAAGCCAGATCGAACCCAGACGGGCCAGACCAGAAGTTCTTTGGACTTAAAGAAGGGCTCGAGCTTAGAAATTTATTTTTGATCTGGCCCATATCCGAACCCCAGCCCGGAGGAGGCCCAACTCGGATCAAGCCCGGACCAGGCCCGGCCCGGCCCATGGCCATCTCTGAGGAATACTGACAGGTGGATAACCAAACAGTCAAAATAATATATGAAAAATGTTAAATTCAGTGTCTTTTTACATTCCATAAACGTAAATCACATTTGTTTTTGTTTTTTAAAAAATAATAAATGTTATTTAATGATGTATATATTTTGATAAGCAAAATGTATATCATTCAATTTTAAATTAAATGAACTCGTTTTAAAGTGAATGTAATTTTTTTTAGCTATTTATATGCTTTATCTAACGCTGTACATACTTCATTAGATTTATTACTATGTATATATAACTGTATTTTAGATCATAAGAAAAATTTAAATATGTTTCACTTTATTTATAACCTTGTATTAGACCAAAGTGTGATAGCACTTAAAATTAAATAAAGTTGACGATAGGGAAAAATCTATATAAACCAACCCCCCCCCCCCCCCCCCCCCAAATTGTCCCAAATCATGTAAATCCAAATAGTCCATTGAATTAAATTTTCGTTGACAAATGAAAAATATTATGTGAATATTCTATATGTTAAGCTTCATTAAAAATATACTAAAAACCTTATATAATGTGTTAAAAAAGTGAAAATTTTTATATAAATGACGGTTTTAACCATTCAAATATTTTTTATAATCTATTAAAAAAGATAAAATCATTATTTACAAATGTTTTTTCATATTTTAACACATAATAGAGGTTTATGGTATGATGTTTTTTCAGTAAGGGTTTGCTAAATGAAATAATTATAAAATATTTCTTATAAAATTTAACTCATATTATTTAGATTTACATAAACATTTTCACATGGTTATATAGACTTTATGAAAAGTTGAAGATTGCACGGATTCAGAGAATTTAGAAAGGGGGTTTATTTAGATTTTTTCCAAAAATTTAATAAATAAAGTTGTCGATGAAAAAGAGAGCTGACGCAGATGGTCGGCGCCTAAGACCGTCAGACACGTGGACACGTCCACGGCATCAACGCGGTTTGCTCTTCCACGTGTCCCCTTCACTCACCTTACATAACCTCCCCTTCTCCTCCTCCCTCTCCCTCACCAAAAAAAAAAAACAGAGAAAATCTGAACTATCTGATCAGTCTTTGTTGTTTGTTAGAACAAAATTCACCAAAACCCAAAACTCAAAAGAAAAGAAATGGGTCATTTCTGGACTTTGCTCACTCATCTCAACTCCCTAGCAGGGTATGTGTTATATATTCTGTTTTTATTTCTTCAAATCTTTATATTTGTTTCTACAAGTTTTTGATGATTCGGTTTGCTTTTGTTTTTTTCTTCTCACATGCAGGCCTACTGTCATGCTTTTGTACCCCTTGTAAGGACAATTCTATATATATATATCTTGTTTTGCTTTTTAATTACTGTTGTTATTATGATTTTGATCATAATTTTGATCATATATTAATATAGGTACGCGTCGGTGGTTGCAATCGAGAGCCCTTCGAAGGTCGACGACGAGCAGTGGCTCTCATATTGGATCTTGTATTCATTTCTCACTTTAGCTGAAATGGTTCTTGAACCTGTGTTACAGTGGTATGGAATTATTATTATTATTATTATGTACTATAATCTTGATTTTGTGTTACTTAAATTAAACATGTAAGATATGTGAATATGTGAAGGATACCTATATGGTACCAAATAAAGGTGTTGCTGGTGGCATGGCTGGTCCTTCCACAATTCCAAGGGGCATCATTTATGTATGATAGATTGGTGAGGGAACAACTTAGGAAATACAACACCAAGGATGGCAAGGACAACACCAAGGATGGCAAGGACAAGTGCAAGACGTTTGTCACCCCTGGCAAGGTATGTAAATTTTTGTTGGCCCAACAAAATCATAAGCACTAGTTACTTTTTCAAAATCTGATGGCCAATGGTCATGGCACAACAATCAACAGTTCACAAGGCTAACATGTAAAATGAGTAAGTCTTAGTGAGTCTTATACCTTCCAGTGTGTTAGCAAAAATCGAAAATTTTTCTGTGGGATCAGAGCACACAAGCAGAAGTAGTCTATCCAGTTCGGCCGAAAGATCAGCTACGGGATGTCCATCAGATATCCAAAAAAAAAAAAAAACCTTTTCAAATGTTCAAAAAAGTACTTCGATTAGATACCTCAACCTCATGTACACATTGGTTGAACATACTTTTGTTTGTCGAACTACATGTTTAAAGGTATCCGAATATCCATTTAGTTTGATAATTTATCACAATTTATAATTTAAAAATCTAATCTATCGCTGTCTTCTTACCTAATATAGAATTGTTTACATGTATTTTTCATATTAACGATAGAATATATTTAAAAAATAATTTGATTATATATTCTATATGATTTACAACGGTACACAAAACCCCTAGCCGAATATATATTGTACACAAACAAATAAACAAAATAAACTCATAAGAATTGTAATTCTTAGGGAATAACTATTCAAACATTGAACACCTCTTCCATTTAAACAATGGATATTGATGTGTGTGGTGTTAGAAATGCAGGGGAAGAATGAGGCCTAGCTACTGAAAATGGAGTGGTATGCTTTTCTTGGATGTGATTGAAAATTCTGCTTTTTCTGAGTCTCCTCGTTGTAAAGAAAAGTATAACAATATATACCTTGTAATTAATCAAAGCTAAATCTGGTTTGTGAAGGAAATTCTATTGTGATCTGCACATCTTGGGAGCCAAAACTGCATTCTGTAAAATGGGGGGTTGTTTGAATAGTATGTTGGAGAAAGATTTTGTGGGGACTCTCCTTATTTTGGACAAGGAGATGTTACAGAGAGAGCCACTTTGGAGATGTTCTTACTTTTTCATTCATAAAGACTTAATTTTCTAATAATCCTCATATAATTTATTTTAATTTGCACATGTGCATATCAGCACGTGATGGGTGTTGTTATATTCAGACATTTCTACGGTCATTTCTGTGAGCAACATCACTTAACATCGTATATGAAATCATCTGTCAGTCTATACTCGATCTACTATATGAATATCTACCTTTAATGATTTGGGTTTAACCCCTGACCTCACGGCATCTGCGATCTTCTCCTTCCACCTTCTTCTTATAGTTCTTTCATCTACTCTATTATGAAAAATGAAAAAAATTGTGTACATTCAATTCATTCAAATGTGTATATTATATTTCAAGTATGTATTCTACTAGAAAAATGGGTACCTCGGGGACCATTATAAATGTGGAATACATGCTAATACAATTTATGTGGAATGCATGTAATTGCGCATCATACGCCTGATAAGCTCGGACTGAACTTGGCTTATTATAATACTATTTGACAACAATATATTTATTATAATATATCATTCTTTGATCCTCAGATAATGGTATTCAGTCTATCTTGGATCCGTTTGAAAACACAGATCGAAAAGTAGTTTTTAGAATAAAGCTGTTTTTTAAGATGATTTTAGACCTTGATTTTTTTTTGATGTTTTTTTTTAATTTATGAATCAATATTTAAAAGAAGTTTAATGTTTAACAGAGAAAATTGATTTTCAATTCAAAAAATCGATTCCGACTAAAAATTGTTGTTTTTGAGCTTTTTAAAACACGGATTTCAAGAGAAAAATTAAAAGAATTCAGCTTTCGATTCTGTAAAAAGCTGTCCTGCTTGGTTGTATGATTTTAGCTTCAGTTTTTCAAAAAGCGGAATCTGTTTTAATCGTGCAACCAAACGGACCAGTGTTTTAGTCGTGCAACCAAACGGACCAGTGATGGATTAAGATTTTTTACATTATTTCATTCCGTAGTATGAATAAAACAATACCTATAAATTATTAATAAAAAGGAAAAAATTCATATAGCCCCTAGTAAATTATTCAAAATCCATATAACCCCCTGAATTTTCCTGAAATCCATATAACCCTCTAAAAACACCTTATGTAAATCCAAATAACTTCTTGAATAAAAATTTTGTTGACATATTAAGATCATTATTCAAATATTTAGTATGGTTAACCCTGATTGAAAATATAATATATAAAAAATTATTTACTATATGTTAAAAATGTAAAAAATCATCTGTGAATGATGATTTTACCCTTTCGGATAATGTTTTATAATATATCTCGAGGGATAAAATCGTTATTTACGGAAGGTTTTTTTTCGCATTTTAAACAAATTATAGGGTGTTTTTGGTATATTATATTTTCAGTCAGGTTAACCAAATGAAAAATTTGCATAAGATATCTCATCTGTCAACAGAATTTAACTTAGGGGGTTATACGTATTTACATAGGTGTTTTCATGGGGTTATATGAAATTTAGAAAAAGTTAGTGGGTTATATGGATTTCAAGCATTTTGTAGGTTTTTTTTTTGGATTTTTTCCTAATAAAAAATAGGCTCATGGGGATAAAAATGATGATTGAAAAGATACATTTTAAAGATGAAAGTAGCTTATATAACAAAACTAACATGTCAAAGTTTCCAAAGATAAATATGCATTAAGAGATAATCAAAAGGAAAAAAATTAAAACCAAACCCATTGGTCAAAGGGGCCTTATGTTACTCATCTATCGTTTGCAAGCATGTGCTCTAAAGCCCTAAAACCAAATTTCCATTTTAAAAGAAGTGATGAGTACATAGTTTCATGGAGCACCTTGAAACTAGCTATGCCTTTGTTTGTTCTTTGCAACACACTTTTATTTGTCATCATCTTCTAGGAAGTTTCATACACGACTCCTTGCTTCCAACATCAATATAACTTATCAACCCCAAATACCTTCTCTCTCTGGTGTCCAAGATCCACAAGAAAACAAGAAGGGCGAATCTCAAAGAACCCACTTTTCATAAAGGAGAAAAAAAAAAATACAAACTATACAATAAATCGAGCCAACTCTTGATAGATTGCTAAATATATTCCCTCCTTATCGAAGTAATCTGAATTCAACTCTTTTCCAACAAAATAATAATTTTTTTGAATAATACATTTTTCTATATTAGAGAATGCCCTACTGTTATGTATGACTTAACAAATCACTAGGCAACTCACACACTCCCCTCACCAGATATTTATATATTCACACTAAAATAATGCTTATAGCACTTTCACTTACCTAATAAAGCCAATTATTGTGAGTTGGTGGTGCACCTTTAATTATTTCTTCTTCTTTTGGTAGGCCTTAATAGTATTAAAGAAACACTTAGTGGCCTCTTGATGACAACCGTCCGATCTTGTTGATGGTCATCAAGTTGCAGGTTGATTGGACTATTCAATTATTTTAGGGTCCATAACCTACTTTTTCCTCTTCTGGTGTCATATGTACATATAATTGACCAAGTATTCAAGATAAATATATGAATATAATGTTTTCTTAGTCACTAAGGTTTTTGGGGGATGTCACGTGACTCCCTTGTGACATACTGACATGAATTAAATAATATATTGTTGTGGAGAGAGGACAAGATTTTTATAGGGGGCTGCTATTGCAACAGTTGCATTTGGGATATCTATTAATTGTCTTTGGAGCATTTTGGGAACAATATAATTGAAGTTTGATTAGGATTATTGGATAATGAATTTACAAAGTCTAATGAGGAGTATTTTGGTTATGAATTTAATTATTTGATCATCTTGGTTTTTTTTTTTTTTGGGTTAGGGGGGGGGGGTGTTATAAGAGGAAAATGAGACACAATAACTGACATAATAATGAAGTCAAATTTAAGCATTAAAATATCTTTCTATGTTGGATTTTTCAATTGGAAAATTTGGGTTTGCATATGTTAGCCATAATATATTGAATGTAAATAAATAAAAAAAGTTACTTTTATCATTTGAGAGAATCATCTTTTTTTGTTCTCCCATAATGTGCTATAGATAACTTGTAATATTTTGATAAATTTAATTTAATATGAGATCAGTGTAATCAGAAATCGAGCCTATGATTTCCAAACATTTCTAAAAAATTAAATAAATGAAATAAATTATACTTATAGTCTTCTTTTTTATATATATAATTCATAATATTTTGTTACTATTGTCTAAAAAAAATATTTTATAGTTCATCATTTGAAACTACATTTTTTATTGTCCCATAATGCCTCTGTGTTTGTTTTTACTCCACTCACTCCCATTCCAAAATGCCACCTAATCCCCCAATTACAAGATAAAGAAAAAATGACAAATAAAAGTTAATCCATTAAGCACTTCTTACAAAACGCATGCAAACACAAATTATTGCACCCTTTTTTTCTACAAAGCTGATGCATTACCTTTTCTTTTGCATTTATTAGAAGTTGGCTGGCATATCACAAACTATTGGGACAATTCCATAAATATCCAAAATCAAGTACCACACGTGTCATTCTAGGTTGCAATTTTGCATAAGATATTTCATGAACAGGTGCATTTTGGGAATAGATAATATCTGTACCTCTATAGCTTCTAGAAAAGTTAATCCCCTCCCCCACTGGCAGCATGAGATATTTGCCAGTTTAGAGGAGAGGACATTTTTCCTTCATGAGGTTTTGTTCATGGAAACACCCACCAATTATATTTAATTATCAATATATCCTTTCTAGACTGGGGATGCAATATCGCGGGGGCAAATAGGGTGTGTGTCTTTGCGGGGGAGGCTTATTCATCAAGTAGTAGTTAGGTTTAATTGGGTGCCAATGGCCTTCCTGGTTAGATCCATCTTTTTTTTTAATCGAGGAGTGTGGTTCTGGTCATTTATGTGTATCTTTCTTTTTCCAATTTTTTTCTCTTTTATTTAAGATTGTATCACGAATTCAATTAATGAAATTATGATCGTGTACGTATCTACCTTTTCTTTCAATATATATATATAATATTGACATACACACACATATCCCAAGATCTTTGGTTTTGTTTTATAACAAAATGTTGTTCTAGCCTATATTACTTCTAGTCATTTTTTGGATGGATGTTGCATGCCCTCCAGAACTAAAAATTAGGACTTTATAAATCCTACAATATTTTATAATGATGCATATTTTTTGGGATCTTAGATGGTTGCCTAACTTGACCCCAAAAAAAAATAAAGATAAAAAAGAGTCTTTCTAGCGGCAATCACATGAAACTCTTAAAAAAAATTTGATCAATAAACGTTGTTACAAGCAATCTACCATATACCTCAACAAGCGAGCCTTGAAGAGATATATCTTGTTAGCCATTTTTCATGTTGTTCATTCAATATATTAATACAATACCTTATGAATATATATACATATTTTCATAGAAATATGTAAACTTACTAAATGATGTTTATTAGTTAAGAAAATTAAAATGTGCACGGTATTACGAGCTGTCACTAACATTATGCTTGGAGCCTCGGAGGATACATATATGAAGCTAATTATAATATGAAGAATTATTTTTTGTGAGGAACTTTGAAAAAAATTATACATGGCAAATTAAAAGAAGTGCAACCATTGGTCTTTCCGTTCAAAACCATCAAAGTGAATTGGAAAAAAAAAAATCTAGGGGACCCCATAAAGCCAAGATCACCACCAATCAAAACCACCACCACCTTCACCTTTTTCAAAAGACACCCCCTCCAATAATTATTTAAAAAAAAAAAAAACACACTACAGAAATAAAGTGGTCAGGGCATGTGATGGTGGTAGTCCTATATAAACCCTCCCCATGCATTGCTCAATGTTCAGTCAGATGGCAATCTAACCTCCTCATCTTTCCTAAAACAACCCCACAATCCTTCCCAATCCACCCCCTTCTCCATGGATCACATACACATAGAGAAGCTCCAAGCCATGAAGAGGTACAAAAGAAGGAAACAAACCCTCCTCCAAACCATAATACACAACACAATACTAGTACTCCTCCTTGGTCTCTTCCTCTCATGCCCTCTATGGCTACCAAATGCCTTCTCATGGGCCAAGCTCTTCGTATGGAAGGCCGGGGCCTTCGTCTCCGGTCCTGGGTGCCTCTTTGTGGTGTGCAACATCATCGTCGTCTTCCTCGTCGGGGAGTCGAAGCTTGCAAAGGGTCCCGGTGGCCCCGACATCTACGAAGAGTACATCGAGCGCAACAAGGGACTCAAGGGGGTTGGCATGGTGACCAACAACAATGGGGAGGTGGAGGAACTTGTTGTTGAAGAGAAGATTGAAGAGGTTGATGAGGAAGAGATGGAGGAGGAGATGATGATGGAGGGAGATCAAGAAGAGATGGATTGGGCAACTGAGGAGCTCAACAGGAAAGTTGAGGATTTCATTGCACGTGTGAATTGGCAGATGAGGCATGAAGAATGATTAGATAATATTAACTTTGAATTGTATGTAGTGGTTGAAGTGCATGGTGGGAAAAGGAATTAAGGGAAGGCAAACCCTAATTTTAGGTTTTTTTATATAGATCTGGATTATGAGTAGTGTTTGTGACATATAGTGGATAAAAACGTTGTTGTTGTTGGGATCTGTAACAACAACAATTAAAAAAAATTAAAAAGTGCTTAGAGCAGATTAGGCCTCTGTAGAGATGGTAGTTTTGTGGGACCTATTCACAAAATTGTGTCTTGTACATTGAGATGAAATTGCTGCAACATGACAGCCCAGTTGTGCAATTGTTGCATTTTTTTTTGAAAGACAATAAAAATTATGATTGAGCTCTTGTTTGGAGATGCCATTGAGCTAGCTACTCATCTCTAATAACTATGTTTGGATAAATTACGTACAATATGTAGAATATATGAGTTGTTTTTTGTTTGTTTGTCTTAAATATTTGTAAAGATCAATGATTGTTTGGTTCATCTTAAATGAATTAAAGAATAAAGTTAGATAGAGGTGGATTAAAAACTCTACCCCTAGGCCTGTATTAGTTATTTGTTTGGGAATTGTGTATGAGAGATGTAGCAGGTATGATAAGTTTTAAGGATGTTGCGCAAGATGAGAAATTTTTAAACATGCAAGAAAAATTTAGTATCTCACAGACAATTCTAGTGCTCCCCCTCCCCTTCAAAAAGTTATACATTAAGATTTATCATAAATTATTAAGACATAGTTATGTATACATGGAAAAACATTATTTTGGTTATTGGGGACTTAAATGGATTGGGGGGGGGGGGGGTGTTCTTAGAATTGGTGTACGGCTATTAGAGAGATTTTTATCCAAATTTGGTAATGTAATTGAATAAAGTAGAATATCTTAAGAAGAAAAGTTTAGTAAAAGTTGACTATGATCATACAAATAATGTGTTTGTTGACGAGCACAAAATATTATCCTAAATCCTAATTACTACAGTATATACTCCGCCAATGGAGTATATATATTATGTCCTAAATCCTAATTACTACAATATACACTCCACTAGTGCACGTATCGTATGATTGGTTTAAATTGATTTTTTTAATAAAGATATGTAATGATTTATCTAGGTATATATATATGAGGAATGATACGGTGCGCGATGCGGGAACGTGCGCGAACGACCACGGGCCGTCGATCACGGGTCCATCGCATCGGATGGTGGGGTGCGATTTACATCGACCGTTGGATGCGATGGACCCGCGATCGGACGAACGACGTCGTTCCAGCACCGTGCGGGACGCCGCACGATATCACTCGATATATATATATATATATATATATATATATATATATATATATATATATATATATATCTTACTTTGCATAATAATATGTATTTCATTAAGTGAGTCTGTACTTTAAAAAATAATCAAAACAAAAGGGACTGCTGGGTGAACATATATGTTAAACCACCAAAACTTTAAATGATTGGTGATTGCTCTCGTTGAATGGTAGGTTTTGTGGGGCTTGCTCTTTTGCTTTACTATGAGTGGACATTTGTGAAATATTTCATAAATATATATATATTCAAATATTTGAGTGGAGACCAAAAGATTTGGCTTTGCTTGTTGTACTGGACAATAGTGGAGATATATATAAGATTATAAGATCTCATCATATATATTTCATCAAAAAAAAAAGTTCTCATTATATATAGATCTGGACGGTATTGATGTTGATTTGTTTGCTTGTGTGTGTTGCACCATGTATTTATATGAGAACTTGTTGGATTGGTTAGCCAATTTTAGTTGATAATTATAGCTTGTGTTTATGAACAATATTTTTAATGCAAGCTTTTATAAATTGACATTCAATTCGTTGCCAAAATGTTGCTTTTGCTTTATCTTTAGCATTGATAAAATTAAAGCTTATTAAAAAACATACCCAGATACCCTCCCCAACCTTAACAAAAAAAAAGTACTCTCCAAGCACATAAGAAAAGCCAGGATCATACTTAAGACTTAAAAGACACTTACATTCATCCTTTGCAAGATTTCAAAAATCCGATTAAGAGAAAAAAACTTATTATATGTTTTGTGTTCAATTGATCATGTGATTAATTAAGTGATCATCATCCTGCTTAGGGTTTAGGGTTTGTTCTCCTCCTCAAAATTTGAATTACAACTTTTACAAAATGCTGATTATGAAAGCAGTTAGAATTACAATCAGCCATTTTTTAGAATTTTACTGAAAGAGTATTATTTAGCAATCTTCCAATCAAAATGACTTAATTAAGTATCCCTATCTCTTTAATATTTGAACTCTCTATGATCCAATAAAAATCTTTCACACACCACAATCAACTATATAATAAGCATCAACAATGAAGAAAATGTTTTTTTTTATTTGAAAATTTGTTTACATTTTTAAATATATTTTTGGGTATAATATCAGAATCATTGTTATAAAATTAGTATCACTATATTTTTGGGAAAATGATCAGTTGAAGATAGTCTACCATTACTAGTATTGTCTTCCTTTTTGTGACTTGCCATTAATATTCAGCTGCATAGATACATTGTACATCTTTTCTGAATCATACAATTTTATTCTAAAATTATAATAAATTCTTATTTGTTAAGATTTATCTCAATCTTGCTTATTTCAATCTGATAAATTTGTTCAATGGTTATTTTTGAAATTTCTTGTTTTTTAATGCTAGCTACTCAGTTTTGGTATAATGTCAATGTGTAAATTAGTCATATGGTAGATTTTAACATTGATTCAGAATGAACATATTATAAAGAAATATCTTCAGCTCACTCCATCCCAATCTCCATCTAAGGAAACTATTTCAAGACCAAAAACCCAAAAGGGTAACAGACAAGGGAATAAATCTCTTCAACTCACCCAATGTCCATAGAAGGAAACCATTTAAATAAGAATTCAAATCAATCATTTAAAACAGAATGCCCAGCCATTTAAAACAGAATTTCCTTGATGCATGCATTCATTTTTTTCATTGAGAATTCCCTGATATTTATACAGATTGCTATACATTCTTCATAAATGACAAATCAAATCTCTTTACATCCAGATATTTGTTACATAATTCAAATCAAATCAAATAAAGGAATATCACTAATGTAATTGTCCTTCCATTTATACTGATACATATTGCTATACATTCTTCATAAATGACAAATCAAATCTTCTTACATCCAGATATTTGTTACATAATTCAAATCAAATCATTTATGAAGGATAATTACATTAGTGATATTCCTTTATTTGATTTGATTTGAATTATGTAACAAATATCTGGATGTAAGGAGATTTGATTTGTCATTTATGAAGAATGTATAACAATCTGTATAAATATCAGGGAATTCTCAATGAAAAAAATGAATGCATGCATCAAGGAAATTCTGTTTTAAATGGCTGGGCATTCTGTTTTAAATGGTTGATTTGAATTCTTATTTAAATGGTTTCCTTCGGTGGACATTGGGTGAGTTGGAAGAGATTTATTCCCTTATCTGTTACCATTTTGGGTTTTTGGTCTTTCAATAGTTTCCTTATATGGAGATTGGGATGGAGTGAGCTGAAGATATTTGTTTATACATATAGGTTATGAATATGGGTATTTTCAATATTAAATTTTAAATTTATTTTCAGAATGAATACGGTTAATAATTAATTTTATTTGCCAAATATATTCTTAATAATGCTTATATTTTTTTATTTATATGCAATAATATTTCTCAGATACCATGGGATTTCCTTCCTTCCATTATTCCAACTCTACCATTATATAAACTTTACTACCTTTCTAGCAAACCAATCAAATGAAATAATAGTCTACCCCTAAAGAAATAAAAAAAAAATGGAGAAATTGAGAGTCCAACAAGTTCTTCTATTGCCATTTTTTCTCATAGCATTGCTTTTCAGCACTGCTCATGGAGCGAGAGACCTTGGTTTTGGTGGATCCTACGTCACTGTCCCGGGAGGTCCAAACCCCCTCATTCACAAACCGTCTTTGATCGCATCGCAAGAAATTCCTGTTGACCCAACCCGGATTGTCCCGGGTGGGCCGAATCCCATCCACAACCCACCTCTGTTAACTTCTAGTGGAGGCGATCCCGGCCCAGCCCGGATTGTTCCAGGTGGGCCTGATCCCATCCACAACCCACCTTTGTTCAGTTCCAACATAGTTCCTATCAACCCGGCCCGAATTGTCCCAGGTGGACCGAACCCAATCCACAACCCACCTTTATTCACTTCTAATGGAGGCTCTCTCGACCCAGCCCGGATTGTTCCAGGTGGGCCTGATCCCATCCACAACCCACCTTCCAACAGAGTTTCTATCAACCCGGCCCAGATTGTTCCAGGTGGACCGAACAGGGTTGTACCCGATGAAGGTCCGAATTCGTTCCACAATCCACCCGACCCATGAAGGAGGATGTAATCTTTTCTTTTATTAGTAAATAAATTGATGACACGGTGAAAAAATAAATAAATTGATGATGTGGAATTAGTTATCTTCTTTGTGTTTACTGATTTTCCTATGTTTATTTTGTGCATTTTATTTTCTAATTATTGTTTTGAAAGCATTTGTGACAAACTTATATGAAAGGACTGACAGTTCCATGGTGGTTCTAGTGAAATATTTAAAATCTTATACAGATGTTATCCAATAAGGACAAAAATCTAAATGTATGCTGAATTACATTGGTTGATCTGGATTTTTTGTAAATATATATTTTACAAGGTCCACGGGCCAGCTTCAGGCTTCGGGCCCATAGACGGGCATGCGGGCCAAATTTTAAACAAGTTTATTTTTTTTTTAATTTTAAGTTGTCTGTTTATATATTCATGTTAAAATAACACAAAAATTGAAAGTATAATGTTAAAATTAAATAAATGTTATATTTATTGAATTTTTTTTTTACATTGATTGGATTTTCAAATGAAAACTATTACATCCATTAGTTGAGAATTGTTCACTCCATATTTTATATCCAACTAGGTTGACACCAACATATATGTCAATCATTTTGCATAATTTAAATCTCAATTTAAATAAAATTACATAAAATTATTAAAAAGAAACATACCCATCAACACATGCCACATGACCCCCCACGGGCCTACAGACCGGACCCGTGGGCAAGCCTACTGACTGGGGCCGGGCCCCAGATTTAGGGCGGATCTGGTTTGCCTCAAGGTGGGTTGGGTTTTCGGGCTTCGAGCCAAATGATGAGGCGCTGGCCTTGATACACCTTAGTCACACTTGGGTACGAGAGTCGCCTGCTCAAATGTGGGATTCTTAAAAAAAACATTTACGAGGCGTCACCCTCTTTTGAGACGTGAATTATAAATCACTTATCTCCTCTATATTTCTTTTCACATCTTAAATACATTTTATGATTTAATTTTTTTCACAATCTGAACTATTAAGATTTTATCTGAATTTTCAGATCTCATACGATTTATTTTAAATCCTGATATTATAATATAAGATTGAGATACAAAAAAAATTAAGATTCAAATTTAATTTTTATCTCAATCTTATCTTTTAAAATTTTATCTCAACTAAATTTTATCTAAATCTATTAAGATTTTTATCAATCTTATTTATTTCAATCTTAAAATTTTGGTAGAGAGTTATTTATAGAAGTTGCCTTATTGACCCGGCCCAAATTATCCCAGGTGGGCCGAGTCTAATTCACAACTCGTCTCTGCTCACTTGGGATGGAGTCTTTATTAACCTAGCGCATGTTGTCTCAAGTGGGCCAAATCCCATCCATAAATGGACTTCCCATCAACCCGGCCCAGATTGTCCCAAGTGGTCCGGATCCGACCCACAATCCGGCCCGATGGATTCTAAGGAGCACATGAAATGGGTGTAATTTTTATTAATGAATAAATTGATGATGTGAAATTTGGTTTCTTTGTTTTATTGCTTTTCCTGTGTTTATTTTGTACATTTTATGGTGTGGAATTAGTCATCTTCTTCGTTTGACTGTTTTTCTTGTTTATTTTGTCCATTTGTTTTCTTATTATTTTTTTTAATATGCATTTGTGAGTCCCTGACAAATTCATATTATGGTAGTTGTAGACACGGGCAGAACCAGGAATTAAAGCAAAGGGGGAGCCAGAGGGTCAAGAGAATGAATAAGATAAAAAAGAGTAATTACAGATATATGATAAATTAAGATGAAATTAAGATAGTTGGATAATGATCAAGTCCTTGAAGTAATGGTGATCGATTTATATCAAAAGTTTTTTTTTTTTTTACTTATTTCCTTGTATTTAGTGATATTGAATCATTTATATAAGGCAGAGAAAAAAAATTGAAGTCTCATCACAAAAAATAGAAAAAATATGAATATGAAATAAATAATTGATAAGAAAAAATACAAGGATATCTTTTAGGGAAATTTTTGAAAATAACCCTGTTAAATTTTTTTTTCAAAATTGACCATTAATCAAAGTATTTGCAAAACTGACTCTAGAGTCATTTTTGACCGTCAGCACGCTCACGTGGCGTGCTGATCGGGTTAAAAAATGCCACAGCGGAGACGTGATTGTGAAAACACCAACCCCTGCGCGCAGACTAAGAAAAATTTTGAAAATAAAATTAAAAACATAACTTTCACAAAATCTAAGAAGACTTAAATTACATAGTAATGATGAAAAATCAAAATAAACAAAAAAAATCATTAAAACATTCATATCAATGATTTTTCAATCCCTCAAAATCAAATACTAATATTCTTATGAAAACATGAGACTACTTTATTATATAAATGCACATTTTAAAAAATCAAATGTATGCATGCTAACAGAAATTCAAACGAGAATGTGTGTAACTTTTTTCAAATTCAAACCCACTCATTTCTATTAGATTTTTTTTGCATCATGAAAAGATCTTATTTTATCAAAATAACTCTGGTGAATTTCTGTTTGAAGTTATAACCCTCCAAATGATTTAAATAATTCATTAATAATATTAGTATTCCTGCAAAAAAAAAAAGAATTATGCAAAAATACCCCTCAAAAGGGGATTGATTTAAAATTTAAACCCTTTTGAGAGGTGTTAATGGAAATAAAATTCAAACCCTTTTAAGAGGTGTTAATGGGAATATAAACTTTTAGAGGGGTGTATATGCAAAAAACCCTTTCTTTATTGATCACCTGTTGAACCTTAGGGGGCTTGGCCCCCTGCCTGCCTGCCCGCCCGCCCCTGGTTGTAGAAGAATCAAGGTTGAAAAAAAAACAGAAAAAGAAAAAAAAAACCTCCCTCAGCTTGTCTAATGGGCATTATTAGCCCATTGTTAGCTTATAGGTTTATACTGACCCAAAATTTGTACTAGTAATAATGTAAAATAGGGCAAACTAAAAATGTTTTTAAATAAGGTTAGAAATAATAAAAATTAAAATGTATGATAAATTGGTGACTCATGGAAATTTTACAAGGTACCCTGTCTATTCTCATTTCCAACTATCTTTTTAATACTTATTTTGACGACCATCTTAAAGATTAGCTTTTTAAAAAATCATGATGTTAAGTAAAAGTTAAAAAATATTAAAATTCAAAATTTGATAATGATGTAAATATTTATAAAATATTTGTTTTTATTTAATTTAATAAATGAACCAATAATCCAACCCGTTCAATTTTTCCGATTCAATGAACTTTTTAATTTTTAAATAAAACTCACAACATCATATTACCAGAATCTAATAAAAGAGTATATAATATGTGAAGAGCCAAAACATGTTTTTCTTTTTTTTTAATTATTTGTCCTTTCTCACCCCTCTGTAACCAGCATCCCTTCGGAGATCTCAAGGGACCCTCTTCCGATGCTTTCAATGTCTTCTTCTTCTTCTTCTTCCCTCATATCCTTCTCTCGTAAAACCTCCAATTGAACAAGCTCTGACCCAACAAAGAAATCATGGCCCTCTCTTCCCCCAAATGCCCTTCCTCTTCCTGCTTTGCCCCTACCCTTCTCCATCGCTTGGCCTCCCCTTCCAACCTCCGATCCCAAAATTTGATTTTTAAGAGGCTTCCAAGTCTCTCTTTTGAATCCCCTAAAGTTCGACGCAGAGGTGGTGTTTACATGCAAGAAGGTATGGCTTTTGATCTTGTTTTGTTGTTTCTGCTGATGGGTTTTCGTTGTTTTTGCTTCTTGGATGATAAAGTTGCTTGCTTTCGATGTTTTCTCATGTGGGTTTTGTTCAATTTTTCGTATTTGTATTGGTTCATGTTTGTTGTTAGCTTTCAATGCTCGCTATGCTAATCTTTTATGGACATCAATTACTGCTTCATGGGTTCTCTTTTGTGATTGTATATGTTGTGTATTTGTGTTTCACAAATTTGAGTTTCTCTCTCTATGCCGAATCTTAGTTTGATATGTTTTACAATCTATATTCAATTAAAGGAAGTTTTTCTTGACAAAAGATTATTTTTATCATTTTTGGGGTACTATTGTGGTTGACTTGTTTGCCTGTCTATAACAGCTGCAACTAAAGCAGCTCCTGCAACAGAAGAAACTCCTTTAAATAAAATAAAAGATGGGATACTATCAAAGTCATCTCATTTGGAAGTTAGAGATGCTGTCAACTTTGATACCAATACAAAGGAATCTACTGTCAGCATCACTGTTGTGGGGGCTTCCGGGGATCTTGCAAAGAAGAAGATATTCCCCGCCTTGTTCGCTCTCTATTATGAAGATTGCCTTCCAAAGGTTTGATTTTGTTCTGCTCCTTTAAACACTATTATAATTATTTCCTGATATGCTTATGTGGCTTTAAATGATTTTCAGTAGCTATAATTTTATGATAATTCTGAATGGATGATTATGTTTGGCAGCATTTCACCATTTTCGGTTATGCTCGGACTAAGATGACTGATGCTGAATTGAGGATCATGGTTAGCAAAACGCTTACTTGCAGAATCGATAAAAGGTTATACATGTTTTGATGTTGAATGGCTTATTGAGATTTTTGACAATTTTTTTTAAAAGTTGAGTTGATAGATGTAGTCATAAACTATGGTTTGCATCTTATTAGTCGGATGGAGAATATAAAGCTTCTGTCTATGAATACAGGGAGAACTGTAATGATAAGATGGAGGAGTTTCTTCAAAGATGCTTTTACCATTCAGGACAATACGATTCAGAGGAGCACTTCATGGCACTTGATAAGACATTAAAGGAACATGAGGTAATATGAGTACAGTTTGACATCACCTTTTTGGTCCTAGTTTTAATATGTGCATTATTTATTATTTATTGCTTTTGTTGAGAAGTCTTTAAATAACTAGGTACTAGTGTAATATAAAGATTTTTTCAAATTCCCATTTATGATGGGTTATAGCATTTCATTATCCTAACGTGAAAGATTAATATAAAACATTGGTTTCTATGTAACAACTTTAGATTGTTGCTCGTTCGATTTCTTATGAAGAATCCAGTTACATAAACTTTGATGTATCTTACAACCAAAATGGGTGAAGCCATTGTTTGTGTCGTGGTTCACTGATATTGAGTTATGCATTCTAAGTGATAATGTGCAGTGGTGAACAGTGTCCTTTTCTATGCTGAGCAGAAGAGGAGTACAAGAGGTATCAGTATTGAGAATTTTGTTTAATAAAAGAATTGATAATGCGATTGATATTTCCTGGGAGCTATGTTTTGTTCCTGTCAGTAGAACACATTTTCCAACCACTAAATTGCAAGTATTTGGTGACATCTATATATTTTGTTCTCTTCCATCATCAAATGGTTCGCTGTTTTAACTTGTCACTCTTGAATTCAAATAAGATATTTATTCTGTGATATAATTTGCATAGGCTGGGAAGCAATCAAACCGCCTTTTCTATCTGTCGATTCCACCAAATATTTTTGTAAACGTGGTAAAGTGTGCCTGCACCTCGGCTTCTTCAGCCAATGGTTGGACAAGGGTGATTGTTGAAAAACCTTTTGGACGAGATTCTGAATCCTCGGCCACTCTGACGAGAAGCCTGAAGCAGTATTTAAAAGAGGATCAAATTTTCAGGTAAGATCTGATAAAATTAGGCATTACTCTCATTGGCTAATGATGGTTTTCTCTTTTCTGATCTGTAATGGCATTTGTTCCACAGGATTGATCACTATTTGGGTAAGGAACTAGTTGAAAATCTCTCTGTGCTTCGCTTCTCAAATCTTATGTTCGAGCCCCAGTGGTCAAGACAATATATCAGAAACGTACAGTTGATATTCTCCGAAGATTTTGGCACCGAAGGACGAGGAGGGTAAGTATGGGGCTACATAACCAATGATGCTTCAAGAATTAAATTTTGGGGTCGATTCTTTACATAAAAAATCTTGGCAGGTATTTTGATAACTATGGCATCATTCGAGATGTCATGCAGAACCATCTTCTTCAAATACTGGCACTTTTTGCCATGGAAACTCCCGTAAGTTTGGATGCCGAGGATATTCGGAACGAGAAGGTATTACCCACAAACTCATTGAGTGACATCCTCATGTTTTGTTTTTCATCTCTGAAACTCTCCGGTGGTCTTTTAGGTGAAACTTCTTCGCTCTATAAGGCCGTTGCAGCTCGAAGATGTGGTTATCGGGCAATATAAAAGCCACACAAAGGGCGGGGTAAAGTATCCGGGATACATAGATGATAAGACAGTGCCAAGAGACAGCCTAACTCCAACATTTGCCGCAGCTGCCCTTTTCATCGATAATGCTAGGTGGGACGGGGTTCCATTTCTGATGAAAGCCGGAAAGGCATTGCATGCTAGAGGGTATGTAAATATTAACTTCAGTCTGATCACCTACTTAGGCCATGTTTCAACCCAATTATCAGATTGATTCTGTTTCTGCTAAATTAGGTTTCAAATAATTAATTCCAAAAAGGCTTTAAAAAAAAAATTTGTTTTTTTGTGTTAAAAGTCAACAAAACAGTTTTTTTTTTCCTCTGAAAGAACTGTTTTTGAATTTTGGTTCTGAACAGGCCTTAATGAAAAACATTGACATGTTTTGTTGGCCTTTTGATCTGATGAAACATCGTGTGTATCCAGTGCAGAAATCAGGGTGCAATTCAGGCACGTTCCGGGTAATCTGTACAAGAGGAGTTATGGGATGAATCTTGAGACGAACGAGCTTGTGATTCGGCTTCAGCCCGATGAGGCCATCTATCTGAAAATCAATAACAAAGTCCCAGGCCTTGGGATGAAATTGGACCGCAGCAATCTTATTCTTCACTATGCGACCAGGTATAAAACATGATCTCTCTTCAACATGGACTAGTTTAAGGTAACATTTGGAAATGTGTTTGGCATTGAGCTTTTCACTTAAAACTACTTTTGAAGTTATATTTTCTGAAAGCATACTTTTGTTATGCTCCTAAAAAGCTCCTATACAACTGAAAGCTGTTGTCTTTTACTTTCTTCAAATCCGGGACCATTTGGGGCGTTTAGAAACACGTTTGAGTTAAAGTATAACTCCTACAAAAGCAGAATCATCCAAACATTTCCAAACACTATCCAAATATTAAAAAAACTGATGGTTATGTTTGATATAATTCATGTCAATTTTTTTCTCCTTTCCAATGAATAATCGTAGCGTTGCTATTTCTTATATGATTAAACTTAATTGAGTGGCTGAGCAAAGTTGTCAAGGGAGTGATTACAGAATGCAATTATTGATATTGATTGAACATAGAAATCAATGGATACCGAGTTATTTCTATAGTTGAGAGTCCTAATCTGATGACAAAAAATTGACCAAAATCCTAACCAATCATAAGAGGATGTCATCCTATCACTTTTTGCACTTCTATGATTGGTTCACAGCACTTTGGGTCACAAATTGCTCAAGATATTGGTTATTAGATTTTATCCCTTTGTTTAAATTTATTTCTCAAATATCTTTCTATAATCCTTGTTGAAGATATTCGAAAGAGATACCTGATGCATATGAGAGGCTGCTCCTGGATGCGATCGAGGGTGAGAGGAGGCTCTTCATCCGGTCGGACGAGCTGGACGCCGCATGGTCGCTCTTCACTCCACTCCTCAAGGAGCTCGAGGAGAAGAAGGTCGTCCCCGAGCTCTACCCATATGGCAGTCGGGGACCAGTCAGGTCCCATTACCTTGCTGCCAAATACAACGTCCGATGGGGCGACATCGGCACCGAATCACACCAAGCATGACCTAGTATTTGATGCGTATAATTGATGATATATAATACCTAGTTTCATAATGCATCCATGGCTGTTCATTTATGTGTTTTTGTTAGCGAGAATAAGGTATTGGGATATATAATGTATTGGTGGTAGCTTATCCTTTCTTTTTATTATTTTAAATTTCAATTGGTTGGTTAGATTTAGTTTGGATGTTTCTGTGATGGATAACAGAGGAATCTGAAGAAGCCATTGTTGGGGGTTGAAATGAATCACTCCCCTCCACAACATGGTGTCAAGATTTTTTTTTGTTATCTTGGTTTTCTTACATATAACCCCTTGGAAATTTTGTATTTTATTTCTAAAAATGCCAAAAACATGGTGAGAAGACTCTCCCTAGTTACAGATGAGTAGTCATATCTCATCTGAAAAATTGAACTAAACATCCGAGAATTGAATATAACCGAATGTTAAAACTATTCAAGCTCGACGATTCAGAGTCTGTATATATATATCAACACATAAACAAAACATCATATTCATATCACTCACTGTATGTATATTAAATAAAATGAAAAAAATCCATGTGTTATATATATATTTTTTAGAGATAATGTAGGCATTTTTATTTCACAAAGAAGGATATAAAATAGAAAATGTTTGAATGAGGATAAGAGGAGAAAAGAAAAAAAATCCATGTGTTATGTTAATCCAACTTTAAGTTTTGATTTTGCTTTCCATGTGTTGGGAAAATAATATATTTTTGAAAATTATTAACAAATGAGACTTTGGAATACGTGACCCTGCTTGAAGATACTTGTAAATTACAAAACCCATTTTTCTTCACTTCTGCAGTTATGCCATTGACAACATGAAAGGGATTAATTTCGGATATAGGAGAATCGGGAGGGGGTTAATCGTAAAACAACCCAATCTTTTCATGATGGAGAATGGAGAAGGTCAGAAGGGCCACAAAAAGGGACACAAAATTACACTCGACTGCACTTTAAAAGTCCAATAAAAACAAAAACTCAATCAGTTAGCGCAGAATACAAGCAAAAGCGAGGGACTTTTAATTAAAAAAAAAACCAATCCTTCTCGTTCACGTCACCTTCGCTTCTTTTTGAGAGATTGAGCGATTGAGAGAGAGAGAGAGAGAGAGAGAGAGAGAGAGATGGGTACAGTGAATCCGTCGACGGCGTCGGTGGAGATAACGGAGCCATTGTTGAAGACCAGGGACATCGGGGAAGAATCGGAGGTCCCTCCTCCATGGAGGGAGCAGATCACGGCGAGGGGGCTCATCGTGAGCGCCCTATTGGGGACCCTCTTCTGCGTCATCACGCACAAGCTCAATCTGACGGTAGGGGTCATCCCCTCCCTCAACGTCGCTGCGGGTCTCCTCGGGTTCTTCCTCGTGAAGACCTGGACGGGGGTCCTCTCGAAGATGGGACTGTTTTCGACGCCGTTTACGAGGCAGGAGAACACCGTGATCCAGACCTGCGTCGTCGCGTGTTACGGACTTGCGTTTAGCGGTAGACCCTTTTTTGAAATTATGAACTGGGTCATCTTTTGTGGGGGGTTTTGGTTTGTGGGTTGGTTGGATTTCGAGATTTTGAGTCGATATTTGATTTGGGTTTGGAGTTTTTTTAATTGAAAATTTGGATTTTTTTTTTTTTTTTTGATGTGGGTCATTCAATTTTTTTATGGGGACCCTTTTGAATTTGATTGCATTTTATGAGGTTTCTGGATCGTGGGTGTGTTGGATTTGCGGTTCTGAGAAAAGTCGGAGGTGGATTTGGTGATCTCGACTTGAAATATGATGTTTTTTTGTTGTTTAATTGTGAATTTTTTTATGGGTGTTGAATAGGTCTGTTCAATTTCGAGTTTTTTTTCTAGAGTTTGAGGTGGATTTGGGACGTTTGAGATGAAACCTTGGAACTTGTTTTGTTTAGTTTTATGGGTTTTTTTATTGGTATTGAATGATGGGTTTGACTGTATTGGTTTTTTTTAGATGATTTTGTGTGTGTGTGTGTGTGTGTGTGTATATATATTTGGTGAATTTTCATGGATGGTTTGATTGAGACAACTTTGTAGCGTTTACTGATATAATTGTGGATATGTGATCAAAGCTTGGTTTTTTTTTTTTGGGCTATGTAATGGTGTCTTGCAGGTGGTCTATTGTATGTGAAGGATTTGATAGGAAGTATTTAATTAATCTGAATTGTGGTTATAATGATGCTATTTTTTTATTAGAGTACAGTGGTACATGAATAGTGAGAGGGTCATTGGGTAGTTATTTTCTTGTGTTTTTTTAATGAAGAGAATTACCTTCTTCTGAAGTGACCATCAGCTTTAAATGGTGACCGGAAGTATACAAATGACCCTCCTTGTGAGTCAATGGTGTTTGGTTTTTCTTGTCTTAAATATGAATTTAAAGTTTCATGTTTGTGCCAGGGGGGTTTGGATCTTATATGCTTGCGATGGATCAGAAGACTTATGAACTTATTGGAGCTGATTATCCGGGAAACAGGGTGGAAGATATAAAAAATCCATCTTTGGGTTGGATGATTGGCTTCATGTTTGTTGTCAGTTTTCTTGGTCTGTTTAGCCTCGTTCCACTTCGCAAGGTATCCTTCACTCATGAAATCTGCTTGTTCTTTTGGTACATTTTTTTTTTCAATTGCGCTCTTTCTCTGATTTTATTAACACAGACCCTGTACGAGAATAATTAGACATGTATTCCCTATATGTTTGCTATTACTTCAATTTCAGGGTTGAGTTTGAGAATGCAGATTGGAAATTCCAAATTCTTAATATTGGACCATCTTGAAATCTTGATGAAGATATCTGTATCATTTATCTATAGATAACCTCGCGAACATCTTCTGATGGATAAAATCCTTGAGTTATTGTCAGTTGGAACTGGATTTTAGAACTTGCATATTTAGTCAAAACATTGAGTTTCTGGGGCTTTCTGTATCAACATGCTATTTCATATTGTAGGAATGAAGAATATATATCATCTAAACTTTAAATTCAGTGTCTTAGTGTTTTCATACTTTCATAATAGAAACTACACAGATTCGAATTTCTAATGTCTTGGTTGGAATTTTTATGTCAAATGTCTCCAGTCTGATATGATGAGTTCAGGTCAGAAGGTATCCAATCAATGATTTAATTATGGATTTGAAAATTCTATGAAGGAGATATATGCATTTGTTTATTTGTCATTCCACCACCAGTTAGTTGAAGTAGCTCTACTTTCAACTAAAATGATGCCGTCTTACTTGCACGTCATACATAATAACTCCAAAGAGGCTGACACATTTTACAAAATGCTTCTGTTTACCGAAGGGATACCTTTCTATCTGAAAGATCCTTGCCGTCCCACATTAAATATCAAGGCACATTATTAATGCCAGTGGCATAAATTCTATATTACTTTTTGCAGGATCACTAGATAGTTGACTTGAAACCCTCCAGCACTTGATATGCATAAGATGATGGTATTAGAAAAATTCAACATGCCCTGACAACTAAAATGCAAAAGAACATATTGTTTCATTTTGTGTAAAAAATCCCCAAATGTATTACTGCATACCAGCCATAATGTCATTGATTTTTCTTACTTTGTCTTGTATTTTTTATGTTAGGTAATGGTTCTGGACTACAAGCTTACATACCCAAGTGGGACAGCCACAGCTTTGTTGATAAATAGTTTCCACACACACACTGGAGCTGAGCTTGCAGGGTATGTTCTTCAAGCCGTTGGGGTGTCTACTTTGTTAACTTGTAGATGCATGGATGTTCATGAGAAAAATAACCCCCCCCCCCCCCCCCCCCCCGGCGGTAGAGGAGGGTTCAACCCAGGTCCCCCAAAGACCGCCTATTCCTAGCCCTTGACATGTAACCAATGGAGCAACCTCACTAATAGGCATACCGTTTAAGTGTTGGCTCGCCTGAATGCCTTGTGAATTTGGCAGTCTAAGTTGCTTTGCAGAAACGCTAAGATGCAAGATTTAGATAGAATGACTATCCCACTGCCAAGAATATTAGAGATTTTTTATAGGCAGGGTATATAAATACTATTGATCAGTTGTCAGTATTTCTAGAGCCTTTGTTATATGTACACAACTAGCATCATAATGTTTGACGCAATTTGAATGTTGGATTATCAATTAATTGGTGTTTTTCACATTGATAAAGAAAGCTTATGAAAAATCCTTGATTTCTATCTTGCTCGATGGATGTGAAGTTTGAAACTTGATCTTAAAAAGGGCGTTGTTACACCCAGATCTATTTCCAACCTCAATTCCAGCCCTATATGCATCGATAGAAATATCGACGCATATGCTCATGTTAACAAGACATATGCTTTGAAAGAATTTTTTTACATTTTCTATAAATGCATCCATGCTATTCATTAAAGCCTATGCTTCATTTTTTATAAAAGCATGTACCTCATTAGATGAAGTCTATTATTTTTAAAAAATTCGAAACACATGCAGACTAAAATTGAGGCTGGAAATGAGGCTGGATGTAACATTATCCTATTACAAATTCTATTCAAGTTTTGTTTGTAGTGGGTATGTTAACTATCAACACCTTGGATTAATATTATTAAACAAGTTTTCTCATAGTAAAGGGATGTCTAAATTCATCATTCATTTAGATGGTTTTTATCATGTTTTCATTAGGAAAATATTAACTAGAAATATATCTTGGACCATTAATTGTCAACATTTAAGCATCATCATCCAACAATGATTTATTCTTGAAATTCAACATACATATTTTATAATGTTCCTCAATTTTGTTAACTTTCTGTCAAATTTCAGAGGCGGGATCTGACATTTTGTAATTTGCTGCAGAAAACAGGTTCGCTCTCTTGGGAAATATTTGTCCATAAGCTTTTTTTGGAGCTTCTTTAAGTGGTTTTTCAGTGGTGTTGGAGACTCATGTGGATTTGATAATTTTCCCAGCCTAGGTCTGGCTGCGTTTAAGAACACGTAAGATTTTTCTGCCTTGATTTGTCTGGTAGACACAGAGCCTTCCACTTCAATTCAGTTGTTTTTAGCAAATTAACTATATGATTGTTGAACCTTGAAGAATATTATTATTATTTTTTTATCTTTGTTTTAGTTTGTAGAAATGTAGCAAGGGATTGCTTGATTGTATGTGCTAAGAGCTTTTTTGTTAAATTTTTTTTTTTGTCAAGATCTTGATTGCATGTGTGTCACAGATATATTCAGTTCCTTCTCTTGTTCCCAATTTTATTTCAAATATAAATCTTGAATCTGAGATGGAACCCACCTATTATGATTATGGCCTCATCTAACACCACCTTCTCCTATACTATCACTACTCTACTGCGCACAACTCTATCTAATTAGATTTCCTATTAGGCTATTATCAATCATATTTGGTGATTTAATATAAATTTTGTGCCTGTATTGCACGAGCTTTCTTTTTAAATTCTCTGGTGCTGCAGTTAACAAGGTGCACATTAATCAATTATAATAATTAAATTTTTTTTCTTTCATATATGCAGATTTTACTTTGACTTCAGTCCAACATATATTGGATGTGGACTTATCTGCCCCCACATAGTAAACTGTTCAGTTCTTCTTGGTGCTATCATATCATGGGGTTTCCTATGGCCATTTATTTCCCAATATGCTGGTGATTGGTACCCAGCTGACCTTGGAAGCAATGATTTTAAAGGTCTATATGGATACAAGGTATGCAAAAGGATTGCTTTATTATTCAGATTGTTTGCATGTTCTATCTTCGCTCTCCCTTATGAGAAATTTTGCTGATTTATTGAATCACCTGAAGATAACATTTCATGTCAATCCAAGGGGAAAAGTCTTCTTCAGTTCTAATACTATTTTTTTGGTAGAGTTGTTTATAATATATATTTTCATATATTCAGTTTTATGATCATCTGCATCATATGCATGGCTGCAAAGTTGTTCATTTTATAATCTGACATACTGGGTTTTGTCCCCACACACACACCTGAATGTTAATTATTTTGGACTTGTTTAACATTTATTCAATTTCCTTAATGTCTGAATTTTCTTTTTTCTCTATTCAAGGTTTTCATAGCGATAGCTCTAATCCTCGGTGATGGCCTTTACAATCTGATCAAAATAATATTATTGACCACCCGGGAAATATGCGATAAACGCAGCAAACAGAGTGATCTGCCACTTGTCTCTTCATTCCAAGGTGAGACCCTCTACACATGTTCTCGTAATTCATTGGCGCACGGTTAATCCTCATTTAACCGATTAATCCCTAGTCCCTCCTCAACCCCTTTTTTCGTAAAGGAGATTTAGGGGGGCACCAATCTTCCAAAAAAAAAAAGGTATCTTTTTTAAAATCATTCAGATGCGGATCTTAATAGAATTCAAATCATTGACGTGTTTAAACATAGACACTAATTGAATGATTAGGTGACATTAAAGAGAGGTACTTAAATCAAAACTTCAGAGTTTTTCATCTTTTTATCATATAAAAAATACAATAATATATAAATTTCAAGATTATGATTAATCATGCGGCATAATTAAATTTGAATTTTATATAAAGCAAACTCATGATTTCACAATATATGTCGGATTCAAATATTTTTCTTGCAGACTCCGAGACTTCAAAAATACTAACGGAAGAAAAGAAGAGAGATCAAACGTTCTTGAAAGACAAGATCCACCCCTGGTTTGCCGCATCCGGCTACGTTACCCTTGCCGCCATCTCCACCGCAACAATACCCACCATCTTCCCCCAACTCAAATGGTACATGGTCCTCGTATCATACATCATCGCCCCCTCCCTTGCCTTCTGCAACTCCTACGGCACGGGCCTCACCGACTGGAACCTAGCCTCAACCTACGGAAAGCTTGGCCTCTTCATCTTCGCATCGCTCATCGGCACCAACGGAGGCGTCATGGCCGGTCTAGCCGCATGTGGGGTCATGATGTCGATTGTCTCCACCGCGGCGGACCTCATGCAAGATTTCAAGACGGGGTACCTCACGTACTCCTCCCCACGTTCGATGTTTGTGAGCCAACTCGTGGGGACCGCGATGGGTTGTGTCATAGCTCCGCTAACCTTCTGGCTCTACTGGACCGCGTTCGACATTGGCTCCCCAGATGGCCCATACAAGGCCCCATACGCGGTCATATTCAGGGAGATGGCCATTCTGGGCGTGGAAGGCTTTTCTTCGCTACCCAAGCATTGTCTGGAGATATGTTGCGGGTTCTTCGCGTTGGCGCTGGTCGTGAATCTGCTTCGGGACGTGACGCCCAAGAAGGTCTCGAGGTTCATCCCGATCCCGATGGCCATGGCCGTGCCGTTCTACATTGGGGCGTACTTTGCGATCGATATGTTTGTGGGGACTGTGATTCTGTTTGTCTGGGAGCGTCTGAACAAGAAAGAATCGGAGGATTACGCAGGGGCTGTTGCTTCGGGACTGATATGTGGGGATGGGATTTGGACAGTGCCGTCGGCGGTGCTTTCGATATTCAGAATCAATCCTCCCATTTGCATGTATTTTGGACCCTCCGGCGCCTCCAGCTGACCAGAAGGTACATAAAATGTAAATATTATGTTGTGATATACTGCAACTCCCAGGGGTTCATAAATCTGTAGATATGTTAAAGTGGTGGTTGTGGTGTCATCTGTCCTTGATTTATCTGAACATGGCTTGTCAAATGTTTATATGGATCATATTCTTTGGGACTAATGTTCTATCCTTGATTGGTTGCTTGGAAGTTTGAACTGCAATCATTAATAGGAGCTTGTGGGTGTTGAGTGGCTTTTGGAGGTGATATATGTTAATGAAATAATGAATTGGAGTTTCAGACACGAATTTTTTTTAGTGTGTGTGGGGTGAGGGGGGGGTGGTGGTAAATGACTTCATGAATTATTATTTTTAATGTTTGACTTTTTTCTGTTTTCAGTTATTGAATGTTGGATCTGATGTGATTTGTCTGGTTGAGACAACTTTGTAGTGTATACTGTTTTGTGGATTTGTGATGGAAGCTTGATGTGTGGTATAAGCGTTCAAAATTATCACAAAACCTCACATATTAAACATATAAAAAGACATGTCGGCCCTCAAAAAATGATAAAGTCCAACATTAACTTTATGTAACTCATCTTGTTGTAAGGACGTCTAAAAGGTGGTCTATTGTATCAAAGGTTTTGATAGAAAATTTTATTTAACTAATTTGAATTGCTGCCATAGCAAATGATCACTCTGGAATAGACCTGTATTTAAATACACAAATGTAACAGGCACATTCTCTTATACATCACTTCATGAATCTTCAAAAAGCTGCTTTACAGTTCTTCCCATGATCCACTCTAGATCTGATGCTGACACTGATAATTGACTGGCAATATGAAGCACGGCTTCTTTAGCTTTTTTATAACCGCATTCATGAATGACAAATGGGAAATCACTGCAACAAGGTTTTCAATCCATTACCTTTTGTTTTATAGAAAAAATGGGGAGATGGAGTGTATGATGAAAGATTTGGATGTAGGAAGTAATGCATCGAATGTGATAAAAATATAATTCACCTTCCCCACATAATGCGTCTAGCACTGTAGCTGGAGATCACTTGGGAGAGTAGGTCACTCAGGTCTTCGTATGGATATGGTTTTCTTGACAGACGAAACAAAGCGCTAAATTTCACATAGATCTGCCCAATGAAAAAGACACCTTGAATTATGTTTAACAGTTAAAAAAAATATAAAAATAAAAATAAAGTCATGTTTTTGATACCAAGTGTTGAGCATAATGCCAAACTTCATTTGGATGTAGTATAAAGTAGTTAGAGATGAATTTGTGATCACTCATTCAGAGGATGACTTTACACATCAGCTTTAAAAGTCATGTTAGATGCTAATGATTGAACAGAATGCAAAAGCTTCATATTGATGTACTGTAAAGTAATTAGAGATGAGGTTATGAATAATTAGAAATTATAAAAGCAAAATCTAAATATTCATGAAGCAAAATCAAGACCCCACTAGGTCACAAAGGAAAAAAAGTCAGTTCATACACTACCAATCCCAATAAAAAAAAAGAATTGCTTATTCTTGCTGATCATTCATAACAATAGCAGACAAGGTCCTACTTTCATGTGATATATCATGAATTCAAGAATTGGGTGTAGACATTCAGAACTTTTACTCTTATTTCAAGAAGAAACAAGAAATGTTCCATCTATTACAGATCTGATGGCATTATAACTTAAAAACTTCAATACTAGAAGCTTTTATTGGCTCATATGGAGTCAGGCACAAACAATCTCAGGAACCAGTTATATGATTGTTGAAGTCAGACTGAATGCAGTTTAATTTGCTTTCTTGAAACATCACCAGGGAGAAAAGGAAAATCACATAATGATTTTGAATATCCTTGGGCCACAATGACATTCTATAGATAAGGGTCACAGCAATACCTGAGGGAAGCTAGACAGCTTGAGCAGCTGAGAAAAGGCTTCTCTTTCCTCACCATTCCTATCTCACCAAAGTGCAAAAGAAAGTCATGGTTTTATATTTTGCAAAAAATTCAGAGACAGTACAAGCTTTCATGACTTGTGAAAAAAAAAACTCACAAAGGTGGTTTACAGAAACCCAAGTGATCAAGTATTACAACAGTCGAAGGGAATTCCGAGGACAGCTCTTCAATTTCAGAAAAATGCAAACTAAGACCCTGCAAAATTGTAGCTATTCATAAATTTTAAACCAGCAATACAGCTTTTAAAAAGAAATCACATGCGAGTGGCATTTGAAAGATCACATCATGGGTGGGGTAGAAGCATTTAAATGTATCAGAGACATAGAATGGCAATGTATTGTATCAACAACCTCTCGTATATTACCCTTAAATTGCTCCCGCAATGGTGAGCAACAGACAGCAGAACACACATTTTTTTCTTGAATAAATAACAGCAGAACTTACAAAATGTATCTTCCAAATATGTGTACCATATTTTTTTTTTGGAGGAGTAACTAACTTTACGGAATTAATATCAAATAATTGAGCATAGATAAAACACCTTCATACACATAAAGCCCACAGGCACTCCAAGTTCTCCTGCTTTACTGAACAAAGCTTTTCCCAATGTTGTTTGTCATCTGCATGGATGAATTTCAGATTAGTTGGAATTTCACCGAAGGGATTACTGAAGTGAAGAAGACAGAGATGAATATTTATTCACTTGCACACAAAAATAAAAATAAAAATAAAATCCCTTGGACTACCTTTTCACCAGAAGGCCACAAATACGGATTGAAGCGAACAGCACGAAAGCCATCCTGGCAAATAAAAACCCCGAACATCAAAAGCATACATCAGATAATAATTCTTCATGTTGGAATAGATGCTCTCTGAACTGACCTTCTGAACTAGATGTTCAAGTTGTTTGATTCCTGTCCCATCTTGTGCAGGATTTGCAAGGCAACAGCCAACAAATTTGGATGGGTACTTCTTCAAGACACTACAAAATGATGAAACTCATCAAGAAAAATGGGTCCTCAAATCCAATGTTATAAGTTATCTAATAAAATGAAACAAGAAGGTAAGATTAGGAGTTATTTAACATAGCATGACTATGTGATTGACAAAATATAACACGTATAAACTATATATATACAAGATATAATGTAGTAGAAAAAAGTGCCTTCTACTTAGAACAACCTTGCCACCAAAGAATGGTCAAACATATGATTGATGGGTTGCACAATCAGAGCTCCATCAACTCCTGCTTCTTCCATGCACTACACACAGATTAAATACTAAGAATTCAAAGAAAAATGTTTAATGACCAATCAAATTAGCAATACAATTCTTATAACTAGCAATCAAACTGGTGCCCCTCATCATGCAATCTGAATAAAATCTCAATAGCAACAGAACAATTACACTGCTAATCAGAATAACAAGCTGGACAATGCCTTTCATACTACATACCCAAAAAAAATCACAAAATTTCTTATTTCACATGTGCACATCAAGTTCCATGTTGTCAATCACTCGAATGGCACACTCGGGCACAGACAAAATGCATTCATTAAAGCTGAAAACCTGATAACATATGGAATCATTGTTCAAAATCAACAAAACTATACTGTTATGAATAAAACCCATACATGGCTCTTGATTAACTACCAGAACAAACTGCACTATTGTGATAGATGATTTGCATTCCGGTGCTATGCATTCCGATCCATTTAATGATAGTTATATAATTTTTATGTTCTGTGGGGGACTTTACGATAATATATTATATATACTCAGTCCCGGGGAAGTGAGAGTGAGAGTCTACTTTGTAACTCCCAGGGTCTGTAATCTAGAAAATAATTCTCTCCCCTCATAGTGAGGTGGGCAATCTTTTACAAACTATGTAAATTACTCGTATCATAAAATGTTGTGTGGTTGAGGTGGGATCCAATTAGTGTTGGAACCATCAGTACATATCAATCCCCAAGTAGGGGTTGGCATGTGTCCAAATTTATTCTAAAATCTCACTTCTTCTTTTTTATTAGTATTATTTTTCTTGGTCAAATTTATTTTAAAATCTTCCCCTATCAGGGGGTGACAAGACTCGAACTCAAGTCCCCTCACCAAAAAAAAAAAAGGATACCTATTCCTACCAAGAGAAGGTTCGGTGCATGTTTTACATGTGAGGGGGCACATGTCAGCCTTGATTGGGGGCCAACATGCACTAATGGGATTCAACATTGATTGGATCCCATCTCTGTTTGGTTGTATTTGTTTTTCTCCGTATCTTATTCAATTTCTAGATCTATAAACGATATTGATCCCCAAAACATGCAACGCCTTCTAAACGAACCCAAAATATAAAAATAAATTTTTTTTACCTGAAGCAAGAAATCGACGTGCCCAGAGATTGTCGGCTCGTGTCCAGGAGAGTATGGGTACTTATTCGCAGCCTATAAAAAGAAACCAAAACAAAAACCCATATGAGAATTGATAGAAACCCAACCAAAAAAAAACAAAAAAGAGGACCCAAAATCGAATAAAAGACCGAAATTTGACCTCTTCGGGGGATGCCCAGATATGCAGATGTGAGTCGACGGTTTTGTAGGGAGGAGAGACGATTCGGGTCTCCTTCGCCATGTTTGCTTTGGTTCTCTGGTGCTGGAGATTGTATGGGGTGGAAATGGCGGGGAATCTTGTGAGAGGTCTCAGTGAAGTGAGTGGTCTGAGTGTCCCCGCCATTGAAGTCCCTGAAAGGGGTTAAGATGGGGTTTTTGTTCGATGTGGTGAGGGTGTTTTCGTCATTTACAGATATTGCTAGGAGTCGCTCACTTTCGATGGTTTAAGCGATGTGTGGCTCTATTTGAACCCTCTAAATTAGTAGCCAATCTTGTAAATGAACTCTCGTATTTTTAATCATATAATGTATAAGTCCCTCGTATATTAACTTCATATACAAACAATGAGCAAACTCCTCTCACACCAAAACCTCTCTCCCACCTCTTCGTCTCCCCTACAAAATCCTAATCAGCATATTCCAATAAAAAAATTATTAATGTAAATATAAAAAAAATATGAAAATCAATTATTTATGTACATATTCACACAAATCTTAAAAACTTCTAAATCTTAATAAAATTAAAAATTCAAATCCTATATATACGAGATGAGGGGGTATGTTTATTAAAAGAATATTAATTAAATATTTTTAAAAAGGTGAGCTTATTTATAGGGGATAGTTATTAGAAAAATCGAGATAGATCTTTAACAATAAAATGACTTACATACAAATTAGAAGGCCTCAAATAGAATCACCCCCAACCGATTTGTGATGGGTCGAAAATGTGGATCTGTCCTGCCCTGCGAGATGCATGTAAAGGAGGGGCTAGCCCTATCAACTGAAAAAAAATCCAATTCCACCCATTTCAGAATGTCACACATCTTAGTATTACTCTCACCCTAACATGTCCAAGTTCGAGATATAAATGAGAATAAAATGTTTTTTTCTTCGCTTATCCCACCAAAAAAAGTGAGTAATTTTTAGTTAATGAGGATACAATTTTAAACTTTAAAAAAGAAACCCTCAAAATCTCACGTGTGCCTATACTTAAGCCCCCGTTTGGAATGAGTATAACCCCCCGGATAACTCTGGATAAGTATTTGAATGTATTTGTTTACCCCAGATAACTCCAGATAAATTATGTCATAATAAACCTTGATAAAGTGGTATAAAGATTCCAATCAACCTACTAAAATAAAAGTTATCCTAGATTATTCCATCTAAAGAATATGTGGGCTCACTGTTAAATCAACTGTCATCATCTCTTACAAATCACCTGCTATCATTACTTTTTTACATTTTATAAATCATTATCCATACTTTATTCACATTTTACCCAAACAACAAAACATTTATTCTTACATTTATCAACGAGAATAATTCAAAATACAACCAAACACAAAATCATTTTATCCTTATTTATACTCACTTATGCTTGGATAAATCTATACTCTAGAATAAAATCTATCCCCGTTCCAAACGGCGCTACCCGTCCGGATCCTAACACACCCCACGAGAATCACAAACAAACCACTCCCGAGCGTACCCAGAAACAATACCCATCGCTTAAAATACACCCGTCTCCCTTCAAAGTTCAAACCCTTCCCCCTTCGACCCGTTCTGCCGAGATGCAGAGCCAGATCCCGTACACTCGACAGGACCCGGACTCTACACCACCCGACCTCGACCTCTACACGATCCCCAGCTCTTCCAGTACCACAAAAGAAACCCTAAAAACCCTAACTTTCTCTCGCTCTTCCTCTCTCTCTGAAAATCCTAACCAAAACCTTCACTTTCTTATACAGGTTGGTTTCACTGGGACGGAATCGACGACGCGGAGAGGGAGGCCTTGAAGGAGTTCTTCGACGGGACCTCCGTCTCCAAGAACCCCAAGATCTACAAGGAGTACCGCGACTTCATCATCAACAAGTACCGGGAGGACCCGAATCGACGGCTCACGTTCACCGACGTCCGTAAGTCCCTCGTCGGCGACGTCTCGGCCATTCGTAAGGTGTTCCTGGCTTTGGAGCGATGGGGGCTCATCAACTTCGGCGCGACGACGACGGCGGCGGCTGCGGCGGAGGATGGTGGTCGGGACGGGGGGTTGGGGGTTTCGGTCGAGGAGGGGCCGCCGCAGGGGATACGGGTCGCGGCGTTCCCCAATTCGCCAAGCTCGTTGACGCCGGCGGGAGGGGCGGCGGCGGGAGGTGCGGGAGGGGCGGCGGAGGTAGGGTTCCGGTTGCCCCCGTTGGCGTCGTACTCGGATGCGTATTTGGGGGGATCGATGAAGAGAAAGGTGACAGTTTGTGCGGATTGTGGGGAGGATTGCAAGACGGAGTTCTATGAGTCTGTGAAGGTTAGGGTTTTCTCTCTCTCTCTTTGCTTGCGTGCAATTCGTGATTGATTGTTTGATATATATAGAACAAAGGCAAGTCTTGTTTTCGTGTCATATTGAAGTGTGTGATTTTAGTTGGAACTCTGATTTCTTGTAAATCAAGTATTGATTTTGAATTCATGAGCATCTGGATATCAGAAAGATAAAAATTAGTCCGTCTTGAACCGAATGTCGAAAACCAATTATTTTGCTGAAAAATGAATTTTTGAAAAGCTCCCTTTTCCCGGCTTTTTGAATAATTGATTTGAACACCTTTTTACATTCAAAAGTCAAAGGCTGAAGAGCTCGAAGTTATACACTTAAACCTATAGTCTACAATTGGTTTCAAATGGGTCAGTTAAAGAGTGAGATTTGTCTTGTAATTTTTCAATTTGGAAGTGAAGGTCCCATATTGTTTTTGTTTAAAGTGTAAAGGATCCAGATCAACTTTTCTTGCTAGTTAATCTGGTTGATGAAATGGGTATGAAAGAATTTGAAGTAACAAACTGAACTGACAGGAATCACCCTAGAGAAAAATTTGCGTAATAAAGAAATCTCTATGAAATTCCTACAAATCATGAAGAGTTTCTAATAATCATCCACATTAAAAGTTATTAAGAGGTCCGGTTGGTTTGACAGAGGATGAACATTGTGAAGGTGAAAGCGGAAAACCTTCTTGAGGGTTGGTAGGAGAAAAGCGTTCATCGTTCTTATAGCGACATTCACTTTCATAGTTCACATGGATTCTAAAGACATGCTTTTAAAGGATTTGAACCTTGAGGACAAGATGTTTTTGAAGGAGGATAATTAGATATGTTCATTTTTTTAGTATATAAAATATTATATTATTAGATTGTTATTAGAAGTGAGTGGTTTTTAGAAGTTATTGGTGATTACAAGGAGTTGTCAAGGGTTATTTGTGTTCTCTATTTACATGGCTTGTTGTAGATGCCATATGGATATTAGGCATTATGTATTCAATAGTTCTATGACTTTGTAGATGTTTTATGGCTGTGATGAATGAAGAAATCAGTTTCACTTGAATTTGGTACCTAGCAGGTTTCTGTACCTCTAGAATTGTATAGTAATTAGGCATGTTAACGGATTATGGGACGATCCGGACCCAACCTGATAAAAGATGTCAAATATTTGATTCGGAAGACTCGAGACCCGAAGGACCTGACCATCCAAACGGGGCGGATGAAATAGAAGAAAAGTAAGCTTCGATGAAGCTTTGTGAGGCTAACATGTTCATATTTTATAACATTCTATATTTTTTTTTAAAGGTGTTTCCGTGAAGCTTCCTACACAATGTTTATTTCTTTTTTTATAAAAAAAATAAATATTGTTGAAACTTCCTATTCATATTCTCACAACCACAAACACAACCAAATGAGTGACCCTTCCTCATTGATGTTGTCCCCTCGGATTTTCTCATCTTCAAGGCTTCAATGGTGGTTGCTGCCATTGAAACCACCATCATTGTCGCCACCATCATTCCTTTCCTCCTCATCTGGAACATCCACACCCAGGAAAGGACAAGGAGTACAAAAGTAGAAGGGAAGGGTTGATTAGGCCAAGAAATAAAATAAAAATCGACAGTCCACAGGATCGGGTTAGGGTGGACCCGGACCTGCCCCGTTTGGATGGTTGGGTTTTCCGGGTTGGGTATTTAGTGTCTTTTATAAGGTCGGGTCCAAGTTGACGAGTGACCCGTTGACAGGCTTAACTGGGATACATCAATCCAAAATTGTTGGTAGGAAAATTATTATGCTAATAGTTGTGGCGATGCTGATGTTTAGTGGAACAATTGAACTATCATTGTCTTCTCCATTATTAACAAAAAAAAATTGAGATGAAAAAAGTTATCAAGCGTGAGATTCGAGCCCATGCTCACTGATACGTCCATCTTCCTGGTTCCCTGACCAAGGCAGCCATGGCAGGTTTTCAAAAGTCGTTTACATGTATTAATTTATTTGTAGGCTACTAGGCCCAAAGCATTTTGTGTTTATGACTTCAACTAATCCATGTTAACAAAGGTGTCACTAAATGATGAAAATAAACACTTTTTTAGTGTTGCCTCCTCCATTCATATATATTTTGAAATTTCATATTTGTAATTATTTTACTTTATTCCTCTCGGCAGGATGGTTCTGTAGTCTGCCCAAAATGCTACAAGAACGAGAAAAGGAAGGAGAATAACACAGAAAATGAGTTTAAATTCAAGGATAATACAAGTAGTAGCAGTGATCATGGGAATGATGAATGGACAGATGCTGAAACTCTGCTTCTCTTAGAAGCTGTTCTGAAGCATGGTGATGACTGGAATCTCATTGCACAGCACGTCCGTACAAAAAATCAAGTTGACTGCATTTCTAAGCTTATACAGCTACCTTTTGGTGAGCACATGTTGGGTTCGACTGGTAACAGGAGCAATATCGGAACAGCAAATGGTCACTTGAGCGACTCTAAGCAGTCACAGGACACCTCAGATGAGTTGCAGCAAGAAGTCACTCAAGTAGATGAACCAAATAATGAGTTGCAGCCAGAAGTCATTCAATTAGATGAGCAGGAAGCTGGGGATGGTATATCCGGACCTCCTCCCAAGCGAAGGTGCCTTGCCTTTTCGTCTGATGCCAGTTGTGCGTTGATGAAACAGGTAGAAAATGGTTTTCCTGGTTTGCTTCATTATATTACATAAAAAGAACTAATAACATCTTTGTTAGGTAGCTCTCCTGTCCATGGTAGTTGGCCCTCGCATTGCCTCAGCTGCAGCTGAGGCTGCTGTTGCAGCATTATGCAATGAAATCCCATATGCACAAGAGGTCATTCATGTGAAAAATGGAGAATTTTGTGGAGATTTGTTTTCTAAGCTAGAAAATGAGCAAGAATGGTGAGAAACATATAATCCATGTTTATATAGAATGATGATGGAGAAGATGGATTTGTTTGTGTATTATACTCATAATTCAACCTTCTGCTGAATTTCAGGGTTCCTAAAGTTGAAAATGGGAAGATGGAAGAGTATCATGAGTTGCATGGTAGGTTGTCTTGTAATATGAAGGATGTCTTGCAATGCCATAAGTTTTTCTTGTTCATCTTTTTTAAAATGAAATGTTTGCCTTGATTAATGGAAATATGCCATGCTATAATATTAATTCATGTGAAGCGTGATATATACAACTAATTCCAAACCACGCCTTATCTAGGACAACCTGGACAATATTTAAAAATTTAGAACAGCCAACAACCAATATCCTGCAACTGCTGTATTTAAGGTGTCCATCTCAGCAATATTAAGCAAGTAAAGAGGATTTACAATTTGTAATAATCGTTCGAGTCGATCTATCACTTTTTAAGTGATCTAGATTATCTAGCTTGAATAACCAACTGTCATGCTACTTCTTGAATGATCAACCCTTGCAGTATCATTTCAGATGCTACATGCTATATGATACATTTCTCAATTGACCATCATTTCTTCTACAGAAGTGTCAGAGCCTGACCAAGACAACAACTTTGGCCCCACAACACTGCACATTAGAGTTGCCATTGCTACAGCTCTTGGAGCAGCATCTGCTCATGCCAAACTACTGGCCGATCAAGAGGATAGAGAAATAGAACATCTAATGGCAACTATTATTGAGCTTCAGGTATTCTCCCAACTATGTTATTGAACATGTTACATGTCTTCCATTTAAACATGGTGTATGCTTGCCTGCATAGGATTAAAAGTAGTCAGAGTCAAAGTGCTTTTTTTTGTGTTTAATGCCCACACGTCCTTGTTAATGCAGCTGAAAAAGGTTCAGTATAAGATGAAGCATTTCGAGGAACTGGAGTCGATAATGGAGAAGGAATACAACCATATACAGCAGCTGAAAGAGTCCACTCTTGCAGACTGGCTCGATGTTTTGAAACAGACATTTGATGCTGGACTCATGAGATGGCGAGATCATAGTTTCGCAAAGTCATTACTTCCTCATGTAACATAGCTCTTGCCCCCTTTTTCACCCTTTTTCTTCCTTTGTTTAAGTTAGTGAGATGGAATGAATTTTATTCTGTACTTTATATATGGTATCTGTTACCCAGAGGATGGATGATCTTGATCTGTAAGTTTAGGAACTTCTGGAAAGATACAACTTCTATCATTCTTAACATTGTTCAATTGAAAATGAGGAAACTTTTTTTTCCTTTTTGAAATCTTGTAATTTAATTGTCCACTGCCTTCCTCTGCCGTCCCCATCTGTTCTCCGCCCTTACACGCTGTCAAACCCCAACCCGAACATGTTGGAACTGAAAAAGAAAGCATGATATATATTCAGCCCCTTGTGCAACCACTGGTTTTCTTTCTTTTTCTTTAAAAATTATACACTGAAATAGGATATGTTGCTATATGAAATAAAAAATAAATTAAGATATATTAGTATATTTTTTTATTAAAAAAATTACGTTATATATTATGATATATTACGCTATTATTGTACACGGGGCTACAAAATGAACTAAGGGGTTGTTTGACATCCCGTTTGAGTCTCATTTTAGCTTCTTAAAAAGCTAAAAGTCTAATATGAAATACAAGGCTACGTACGGATTTATCAACTTGGAAAGTGTGTTCATTAAGCCAATTTCAGTACGGTATTTGTTAGGGCTGCAACTTGGATCATTCAATCTGATTTTATATGGGTTGGATTGATCAAATCAGGTTTGTGTTTGTCTCATTCACAACCTGACTCAATCCGAACTCATAAAACTAATAGATAAATTTTTTTTATAGTTGTTCATTCTGTAGCTCCTAATTTGGGTCATTTAAATTTTAGATAAATCTAACTAATCTTATGAGTTGGGTTGGATTAGTTTATTTAATTTGTACACTATGTTTAAAAATCGGGTTGGGTCAAGTAGTTTGAAAGTCAGATCGAGTTCAAATTGGGATCAACCCAAATCTAACCCACTCCCGAGTTGCAATCCTAGAATCCTTCATTTCAATCACACTCGAGTAAATAAGTAGTTTAGCCAATCACCTTTTTTTAATACCTGATTTGACCCCAAACATCACTCTTATTTCATGTATGCAAGAAAAAACAACTTTTGTTAGTAGCAACAAATATGATTATTTGATTAATTAAAAATCTAAATAATCTCTCTCTAAAAAATTGTATATAAAGTAGTTTTTTTATCAAATTATCTTAATTTTAGGGGGATAAAAAATCTATTAATTTTATTCATATTTACATTTGTCGAAATTGGGATAAAAAGTGAGGATAATTGTTATCACAGTCTTTAGATGGAATAAAATATTTCTATTTTTTATTTCAAAATTGGGATAGCTGTCTGTAGTTCATCCTAATTATTTTTATATCAAACAGGGATAAATTATCCTCCTACTCACTTATCCCCATAATTATCCTTTTTCTATCACTTATCCCCTTGCCAGGGCTGATTTATCACTTTTTGTTCTCATTTTGAAAAATAAATATGATAAAAATTAATAGACTTTTTATCCTTTAAATATAAAATAATTTATTCTTAAAACTTTAATTCATTGTCAAACTTGCCCTTGATCTTCCCAGGATACATCCCAAATCTGGAGTTCGGACAAAGTGGACTGGCCCGAAACCGACCCAAATTCATTGGGTTCTCTAGCGGAAGATCAGCCCATCCGTAGCAAGTCCATACATCGGTCACTCGGCCCAATGGCCTGACCCAGCCCAGCCCAGCCCAACTTCATCTCCGACACAAGGGTTCATAATAAACACTATAATGTCTTTCATACCCTTGCAACGCGTTCCCCCCCCCCCCCATCGAAGTAAAACGAACGGTCTAGATTCTAACTGAAACCCCAAGAACACGAGATCCACCGTCCACCGGTCCCCACCTTTGAAGGGCAATTCCGTAACTGCAAACCATAACCTGAGAAGGCTAACTTATCGTCAAAAGACTGCGCAACCAACTCTCAAAACGAAAGAAAAAATGGCGACTTCCTTCTCCGCTCTTGTAAGATTTTCTTTCCATTTTTGCCCCTCCCGTTCCATCGAATTTTCTTTTCATGCCCCTTAAAACCCTAATCTCTTCTATTCCCCCTTCTTTTCCAGGCGAATGTGGGCTCGAGCTTCGCAGGCCCTCGGAACCTCCGCCGGACGCACGTGGCGGTCTCCCGACCGTCGGATCTCCCGAGTTTCCAGAAATTCCCCTCCTCGGTCTCCTGGTCGAGCTCCGTCTGTGGAGGTCGGTCGTTATCGCGCTCTCTCTACAGTGGTCAGAGGAGGACCGGCTCGGTTGACTCGGCCCGGGCTGCTTTGCAGGTCTGCGAAGATGATATTTACGTTTCTTGAACTAGATCGTATTCGACTTTGTTTTTTTGTTTTGTGTGGATGGGAAGGAAGGCTCAATAGGAAAATTTGGAACCAACTGTCAAATGGAGTTTGCTTTTGCAAAATCGGTTTTTTAGATGATCCATTCCAAACGAGTGTTTTTGAACTTCAACTTTTGGTTTAAAAGTCAATAAATCAGCTTTTATGTAGAAGCTGGTTGTGAGTAGCTTTTCCAAAATCAGTTATTTGTGTTTTTGAAGATTGGTTCCAAATGGGACATAAGTATGAGAAGAATTAACGGTTAGGACCAAATGGCATTTATGGGGGGAGCTAGGAATCTAACAATAATGAATTTATTGTTGTTTGGTTGACCACAGATAATTGTGGATTTAAAATGAAGTGGATAATAATTTTGTAAAATAGGAAAAAATTATGTGATATGTGGGTTCTTTATACCAATGGAATAGATTTTGTGGAATTACACAAATACACAATTCCAAGGGAGACCTGGAATACTAATACCAGCTTGTTCTCACATCTTATGGCACATATTTACCAATCTGAAAATCACATGTTAGATTCATGGTGCCACACCAGCATGCATTATTATTTCAACAGAAAAGAATATACACTGAAATGTACTCGTACATATGTGTTTTCTCATAATGAACCAGAAACTAAAAAAGGGAAAGAAAATGAACCTCCAAATCTGTAGTTTCACCAATCATTTTGTGTTGTGAGCATAGTACATAAACTGAAGTAGGTGAGTTTTGTTTAATTCACAAACCATGTTAGGGACACATAGCATCTGACATGCATCAGCAAAAACTCTAAAAAACTTCTTTGCACTGTAAATGAGAAATGAACAGTTATAAAAAATTATTGGAACATGTGTATCATTATGTAAGGTACAATAAAGAGTTGAATATCAATGACGATCTATTCTTTTATTGTTCCAATGGAATTTCAGGAAGCAGAATTGCAAGCAAAAGTCACTCAGAAAGTGTATTTTGATATAAGCATTGGTAACCCTGAGGGAAAATTGGTAGGAAGGATCGTCATGGGTCTATTTGGTGATGATGTCCCACAAACAGCAGAAAACTTCCGTGCTCTTTGTACAGGTAATTGATTGTCAAATTGCAGAATGATCTTTAGCTTAAGGTGATTAAATATTTTTATGTTGATCAGGGGAGAAGGGTTTTGGCTTCAAGGGTTCTATGTTCCACCGTGTCATTAAGGACTTCATGATTCAAGGAGGTGACTTTGACAAGGGAAACGTGAGTAGTCTTGATGCATGCTATTACTTTTTAATCTTAACTTGGTATCTTCTCATCTCATTATAATTTGTTCGGAATGACATTATGTATTTTTTTCATGGTTGACATTCCATGATTTATTCACAGGATGTGTATCAATCTCTGGCATAAAAATGAGTAACTGGACATATGAACTTGGCTTTTGTATGGATGCCGAAATTAAAACAAGTGTATTCAAATATCTGAATAAGAAAAAATGTTCTAAAGCTAAAGTTAAATTTTTTTTCTAGATCCAAAGCTATAGTTAAGTTTCTTATCCAACGATGTAAATCGATCGATAAAGTAAATTTCTTTCTAGAATTAACATATTATTGTAGCTTGTTCAAATCAGGCTTTAGATTATGTCAAGACTCAAGAGTTTCTTAATTGTTTTTTTTTTTTCCTTTTTTTCCTGAAGCAAGGTGGGAACTCACCACCAATAAGAGTTGGTCTTTCGTTTTTCTTTTTTTTTCATAAAAGGGGTTGCTTAATTGTTAGTAGTTGAAGTTTTCTGGACCAGCAATCTTGTGTGTGCAAATGTTTGTCGAAAAAGTTTTGGCCTTTAAAGCTTCTATAACTGTTGAACATCTTGCTCCAGCCTCCAGCAGATCATTTAAGTTGAAAGATAAAATGTAGAAAGGATATTGTGGTTTAGAATTTAATAAATGCAGAAGATCTATTTCCATCTGGAAATTATCGACTTGAAAGCAGATTCTTAACCATAGGTCATGGGAATTGATTTTGGTAACAACAAGGTCTTAACGAAAAAGTTCATTTGGGGGCATTCTGAGATTCATATGGAGAGGGTTCTGTTTTACATGTTATTAATGACCTCACAGAGTAATGGTATCAATGTTCTCCAAATATCAGATTTTATTTGGACACAAGTAAATTCTGAAAATGATTTTTGAATATTTGATCCTTACTTCCTTGGATAACATTATCTCTTGGGTCATATATTAATCAGATGACTTCTCACTCAATTGCCTTTTCTTCAAGCTTAGGAAGCAACAAAACTTTAATCAGTAGGACTGGAATTTGCATCACGTATATCAAACAAAAATTAATAGGAAACTGGATGGGGAAGGTGGTCCATATTAATGGTGCACAGTGATATTTTTTTCATTTGTGATGTGACTGATGTTTGAGTTTTATTAATTGGATACTACCAGAAAATTGGGAAAATAAAAATGGTGAAATTTTTGTTCTTGAATAATGAACACACATTTTCATTATAATCGATTACAAGTTTTGTCCTCCTTTGAGGCATCTGTAGCGAACAAAAGTGTCTCTTACAAATTTTAAAAATATGATATACTCGTAGAGCAAATCAATACATAAAAATGTGTGGGTACAACTCGATCTTTTATCCTCTGATCCTCGATCTCCTTTGAAGAGTGTCTCGAGAATTACAACTTCAGGGATTTTTACAAGTTTGTGAAAATTTAAAAGGAAGAAGAGAGCGGTGCGTGATCCTTCGGGCCTTTTGGTTGTGGGCCTTGTTGTTTAGGATTAGCGATGCTTTGTTCTTCACCCTTCTTGAATTCTTTGACTTGGGATTTAATTTGAAGCTGTTTTTCTTTGATCTTCCCTTCTCTGGACTTTCTCCTTCGTGAACAGAGTGAAGACATTCTTCAAGAAAAGGTGGAATTGAGGGAGAGTTTGTATATCTCACCCTTGGATTTTCTCCACACTTTCCTTGAGAAGAAGGTGGAATCGAGGGAGAGTTAGAGAATTTCTATTTCTCTCCCTTGGATTTTCCCCACACTCCTTCTTCTTCTTCTTCTTCTTTTGGTGGATTCTTCAAGAAGAAGGTGGAATCGAGGGAGAGTTAGAGAACTTCTATTTCTCTCCCTTGGATTTTCCCCACACTCCTTCTTCTTCTTTTCTTCTTCTCTTCCTTGGCTTGGCTCTTCTTCTTTTTCTTTGTTCTTCTTAGCTCTTCCACCTTGGTTTCTCTCTCTCCCCCCCTTCCTCCTATTTATAGAGGAAGGGAGGGGTAGTTGGGTAATTTTAGGAGAAGGAGAGTGGGTAGTTACATTTTTTTTTTTTGACTTGGCCCTGCCTTGGCAGGGCCGTCCCGGGTCCTGCCTAGGCAGGGCCGTTCCGGGCCTTGCCCGGGCAGGGCCAGACAGACCTGGCCAACTTGGCAGGGCCGTCCCGGGCCTTGCCCGGGCAGGGCCGAACTGCCCAGATTTTTTTTTTTTTTTAATTTTTCTGTCTACAGCATCATCCATTGTACCTGTAAAATTTACTGCAGCTTGTTCATGCAAAACATGCTTAATGAATGAATCATCTCTGTGTCCAATAAAAAAAAATGAATCATCCCTGTAATTCATATCTAGATAATTATTGTTGGTGCATCTTTATATCTCTGATGTAAAGCAGATGTTGAAGATAATTTGTGAAAAATGCTCTGTATACTCAAATCGAGAAATTGTGGCATGAAAGTATCTAGATATTTTGGTGCACAAAAACTATTTAGATTTTCACTCTATTACAAATTTCCTTTTAATATATATATATATTTAAAATTTGCAGGGAACAGGAGGCAAAAGTATTTACGGTCGTACATTCAAAGATGAGAACTTCAAACGTAAGTTGATTCCGACCACCCAGTCCTTTGCATTTGTGTGTGCATCTCATATCTTGATCTGTATAAATACAAACTGGTGCGATTTTGCAGTCGCTCATGTGGGGCCCGGAGTTCTTAGCATGGCTAATGCAGGGCCGAACACCAATGGTAGCCAGTTCTTCATTTGCACGGTCAAGGTAATTATCTATCCACCTTGAAAGTCTTATTAATGGATTGGATGCTATCATGGTTATTTTATCATGTTGTGACCCCCCCCCCCCCCCCAAATCACCAAATAAATAAATTAAACAAAGCAAAATGAAGGCTACCATCTATGCCTATCCAGATACCTTATCTTCCTAGAAAACCTATATGTGCTGTTGAGTCTGAATAGATTAAGGAGCAGCCATAGTTCAAAATCATGTACGGACCGCATATGCGGTGGGGTCCGCACATGGCATATGCGGCCACATGTACCGAACATGCGGTCGCACATAAGGTAAGGTAACCGTTCGAACCCCCGTTCGAACTGAAATTCGAATGTCCTCTGGATGTTCGAATTGCGTTCGAACGGATTTCGAACGGTATGTTGCCGTTTGAATTACCATTCGAACGATAATCTGAACTCAGAGATAGGTTTTACCGTTTGAAGCCCGTTCAAACTGAATTCGAACGTGCTCCGCGTATTGGGGGGAATGTGCGCCCGGGGGCGCACATCAGCATGTGCGGCCGCACGTACCGGTATTTGCGGCCGCACTTCAAGCTATGGGAGCAGCTCATCTTGTATTCCCCTTAAGATTAGTTATCTTAAGTATTTTATTTGAAACTCTGATGCAAAACAACATACTCAAAGATAGAAGAATTGGAAACATCACCTGTGTGATTAGCTCAAACATTAGCCATCTATGACCAATTAGTTTTTTTTCCCCTTTTTGTTGTTGGTGTGTGTGTTGTTGGGGGGGTGTAAAATTGAATATTTGATTGCTTAATATTCTCCTATTATTTACTTATTGGGAGTATCATAATGATAGCATGGAATAAAAGAAAATTGAAATTGGAAATCAAATGGATTATGTTGTGATGCAGACCCCATGGTTGGACCAGAGGCACGTTGTGTTTGGGCAGGTCTTGGAAGGCATGGATGTTGTCAAGCTCATCGAATCACAGGAAACTGACAGAGGAGATCGCCCCAGAAAGAAAGTTGTTATCAGCGATTGCGGTGAGCTCCCTATGAGTGCCTGAGAGGAGAGACGGATTTTTTTATTCCGTCTCATTTAATTCCTTTATGCGAATCCATCCCCTTTTTCCACAATTATAGAGCTAAACTTGTCAGATACTAAAATCTCCCCAGCACTATATAGTAATATAGTACTGAGTTCCTGTAATCTATAATGGGCTCCCCATTGAGGCTCTAAATTGGTTTCTTCTTGTCTTGAAATATGCACAGGGGAGCTGTTTTTGTGCATTTCATGAATAAGGGCTGATATTGTGAAATTGATTATTCTCATGACCTTGATTTTGTAGGTACCCTAATTTTTAAAACCTTTTAAGATAATAGAGCAGTGTCAGTGTGACCACTAAATGCATGTTTGAACTATTCAACTACCCCCCTCTCACCAACAAAACCAATTGTCTCTCTGCTTGCATCTCTCCATTTCTTTGCATGCAGGGCAGGGTACAGAAATAGGGCTCATAAGTGCCAAAGATTTGATTGTCACCACCTACATTGGATTTCAAGAATCCAGTCTATAATGTAGATGTGTACTTATGTTTGGACAATGTTGGAAAAAGATTAAAAATGGTTTTAGAAAATAGCTTTTCAAAAAAGATAACGTTACGTGTAGTCTCAAATGTAGTCCGGTTTAACTTTTTAAAATTAATAAATCTTGCCTATTGAGGTAAATGTTCTAATGAAAAATGTACAATGATGGATCTATTTTTAACAATGCAAAAAAAAAAAGAAAAAAAGAAAAAAAAAAGGTATACATCTTATATAAGGAGTCGTATGTCTCAGTTGAATGACTAATGAGATATATAAGATTGTATTTGGAGTTGTAAAAAAGATTGTGTGTAATAGTTTCTTTGTTTTTTTCTAGCTTGGATTGCTTGGGTGTTTGAAAATCAATTTACATTGATTCCTGTAAAATCAAAATATATGAGAACTGTTGAAACATGTTATCTAGCTTTACCTAATGGAGGATAGAGTGAAAAATGCAAAATGATGATGTCAGTTGGGTAAGCTCACTCTCACCCTGCCAAGCCCTACATGGTTGCAATAATGTTATGCTTTGAAATTAAAACTGTGTATCTGTTGAAAATTCACATTGCATCATGAATATATTACCCAACTGACAGGGAAAAGCCCCTTTAGCCTCCTCTCATAAGGGTAGAATATATGGTAAAGAAAATGTTAAGAGGATGTACTTCAATAGTTATGCCTTGGTCATGACGAAATTATTTACTCACTATCTACAACAATGAATTTAGCTTACAGCCTTGCATCAAAACATATAACATTGTTGATAGAGGAAGATTTGAGAAATTTTAAAAAAGTTTATGGAGAAGAAAAAATGTAACACATGTTCTGCATCACACACATTTTTAATATATACAATGAGTTTAATTATCATTTAAAACATTATAAATGATTGTACCTTCCATTTATCCATTCAAGGTGAAACAAAAACTGTTTTTTTTTTTAAATAGACATAAAATAGAAAAATATGGTCTTCATTGTTATTTATTATAGTATAGCTATATATAATTGTATATTGATAAACTTATCAATTAGTGTTGTATTCATGGTGCAACCCACAATTTATATATTATATTTTGCATACACGATAAGAAGAAAAGCATCCGTATAATCAGGTTATCCAGCGTATCCATTTGTAAAAGTGATGCTTCACAAAAATAATTATTTTTATTATTGTGATGATTTTTGGTGGAGAAGCAATTTTTCTTGTCTTTTATGTATAATTAAAAAAAAATTGGAATACCCATGCGATCCACAAAAGTCACATTTTTATGAGAAGAAGTATTCTTTGAATCCAAACATAGCATTGGATATACAAGGAATGCCCATGCAATTCACAGAATTTGAAGTCAAATTTTCCATGGGGCAAAAGTATATCTTGCATTCAAACATTACACTTATAATGGTTATTCTTCCCCAACTTCATATCCCCTCCCCCTTTGTGGATATTTTATCACATAAATATATATATAAAGAGATAGAGGAGAATTTAAATATTTTTCTGTTTATTTGTTATACTAATATTTCTGTAAAATTTTCTTGTTTGTATTTTTAAAATATAATTATTGTTTTGATAAGAAATACAAGTTATGCTTCTCTTCCCTAAATATAATGATAAAAAAAACTATACATACAATAGTTACACAAGGAAAGAGGAATATTAAGTAGAAATAAACTTTCAGGATTCACCATATCGAATGATAAATATCACAATTTATTCATATAAATTTTTTTTATTTGAGAATTAAATCTAGAATTGTAACTTGAGCGAGTTGGATTATGTTTTGTTCTAAGATGATGTTACTTTTGATAAATTGACTCATAACCATTGGTGCTCCATACAAAAAATATAATAAAAATGAAAATGATGGATGATGATAGAAAGAAAATGATTAAAAAAATGGGTTTTGTTGCCCTCAGGATATTTGTTAACACAACCTAACAAATCTAATTATTATATGAATCAATAAATTGAAAGATTTTTTAAAATACTAATAATACTCATAATAAATTCATCATCTTTTTTTCTTCTTTCCTCCTATACCCAATTTTTCCTCATGCCCAATTTTTTTATTAAATCAACATTTTTTTTACATGTGTTTCTTATAATTTAATTTTTATTAATACGTTTTTCAATGCACAATTTACATTACCAATCTACTATAATGAAATACATAAAAGTTAAATTTCAATATCTGCTCTATAAATAAAATTATAAAGCATCTCTTTTATTTCATTTATCACGAATCCGCCTATACCAATTTGATGTGAAGCACCGGCCAAAAAATATTTAAATTAAAAAATAAATCAAACAAAGAAAAAAATAAATTACCTTTTATACCGTACAAAAAATATCTTCACATAAGCAACACTAAAAAAAGTAGTACGATCTTAAGAGACACAAGATAAGAGCAAAAATGAAAAGAGATGTATATTTTTTAATTTTTAGATGAAACTTTTGTAGGAGACGAGGAGAAAAATTGGGTATGAAAGGGATTAAGAAAAAAAAGTGCTGAATTTTTTAGGGGTATTATTGGTATTTAAAAAAATTAATATATTTATTCATATCTGATGCAGACATCATGGCCACACATTATATGGACGGCCGAGATCAGATGGATCAGCGAAAACAGAGACATCGTGATCGTTCGGGTGTGCTATAATTTCAAACGGCCATAAGTTTCAAACCGTAAATCAGAAGCGCTATTATAATATGTCCACGCGTTCGTATCGCCGAGTCCTACAGAGTTGTGGCCACTAGACCAAATTTTGGAGCGTTCTGAGATCGTCTTGGAGGTCAAATCGACGGTTGAAAGTTAATTTTGCTATTTTAGGCAGTTTTTAGGATTTATTGGGATTTATCTCATTTAATTAATTATTATATTTAGATCTGAATTTCAAATCATATATTTGAATTTAAATTTAAATATTGATTATGAGATTTGTTTGTTAGGTTTAAGGTTTATATAATTAGTTGACATCCTAGTTTGTTGGGATTCTTCACTCTATAAATAAGCATGTAAATCAATTGACAATGAGATTATGATTATTGAAGTTATTATTATTTTTTATTCATTGTATTTTGTTAGGAGTACTAACAATTGTATAGAACCACCAAATATCTGGTATGTCTTAGGAAATCAACAGGTCTTTGAAACCCAACATCCCTAGTATTCTGCATGAAGAATCAACCGCTTTATTCGAGCCTGCAAATTCATTCCGTAGATCGAATTAGCAGAAGAGCGTGATCCCATGCTGCATCAATATCATAATTAAATTTAGTGGGTTGATTAAAAAATTAGCAATAAATATGAGCGCCCTCTTTTTAATTTTATAAAATTTAGCAATAAAAACTATTTTTTAATTACCCTTGGGTTTGGCGTATAATGAGAGTAAAATAAGGCGGAGCGGCTGATACGATGTTCCCTCTTTTTATACTCTCTTATTACGGAGGCCGCGCCGACCACGATCCAAAACGGGGACGGCAAAATATATATTAAAAAATAAATAAAAATTAAAAATCGCCCGACACGTCGCTTTCGCCGCAGGACTTTCCACGTGTCAAAATCTGAGACGTCCATCACGACCGCTTACGTGGATCCATGTCGTCCTTTTCGAATCTAGCGAGAGAAGACTGTCGGACACATCACGTGCCGCGAATTGCGACTAATGCCGGAATCCTTTTCGGGGCACGTGCCGATTTTTGATGATCGGACGGTCAGATGGAGAAGAGAAAACCGTTATGTCTTAATTGACGAAAGTACCCCCACACGTATCCGTATCTAGACAATTCTAGACAATCTGCTGATTAGAGGGTTGAGGACAAGAATGTCATTAATGAAAGTACATATAGGGATTTTTTTTTTCTGACCATTTGAGGCAAAGTTGGCTGCTTTTAGAGGATCACGAGCGTTGCTCTTTGGGTCTGATGTCAAAAAGGTGCCACAAATTTTTTTTCTCTTTCATGAAAGCCCCTGTATACTATTGCATGAAAAATAAATTAAAATAGATATTATATATGTCATGTCCAAAATATACAGGAGGTATGAGGTATCTATGCATACATGTTTAACATCATAACAATTGTGGTCTCTGGTCAAATCGAGCATAAGAGAATGCGGTATGGTGTTGGTGGAGGTTGGCCAGAATTCAAGTGGGAGACGTCACTTTGTGCATCACTGGGGGTAGCCGGCTTTGGTAGACTTCTTAGAGTACTCTGGTTTGTTCTTTGTGAGCACCCCATTAGAGTTCTTTAACCTCTTCTTTGCATCTCTTTATTCTTGTGTTCTTTAATTTGAATATTGTTTGTTTTAATACATTTTGAAATAGACATGTCAACAATTTCTCTTAAAAAAGTACAGTTATTGTAAATTCAATGTAATCTGTTTAGCAATTTAAACATTTTGTTATTTATGATTAGTTGAGTGATAATATGCGGTTCATGCGATGAGTATATATATGTCCTTTAAAAGGGTGTATGCATCGATAAAGAAAACATATACCTCATTGAAGTATTACATATCTCATTTAAATGAGTATGTAGCATTTACCTCATTGAAATAAAAATAATTCAATGAGGTTATACTTTCTTTACCGACTCATATATTCATTTAAAAGACGTAAAATACCTTCAATGAGATGTATGATTTTCTTGCCGACACATATCCCCTTTAAATGACATATATGCTCAGTTTGCATGAACCGCACCATATCATTACTCTTCATGATTAATATATGGACACACTCACATAGATTAGTTATACGTGGACATATATTAGTAATACGTTTGATTGCTATTCATTTGTCAATTTGTATAACTTCTTATTTTGTGTTTGTCATATTAAAATATAGTTGTAATTTTGAAAAAATAAGTATAAATTACTTATAACTATTCTCCACCTTAGATAAAATAGTAATAAAATTTTATCAGACTTCTCAAATCATAGCTATAAAAAAATCGAGAATTAATCCATTCTGTTTGTACTCTTTCCTTGTCTCCCTTTTTATTCATGAAACAATCAGGGACTTGAAGTGTACATGAGTCATGTACCTTCCGAAAGCTTACATGTTTTAATGTTTGTGATTAAAAAGTAAGACCAACAAACAGGTCTCGTTCCAGCAATGCCCTCACCAAATATCAAAACCAAGGAGCATATTAGGAACAAAAAATGTCACGAGCTCCCAAATTTGTAGATCCCCACTTGGTGTATTGGATCCTTTGTGATGGATTTGATAAGAAAAACCAGTGGACAACAAGCAACTGCAATCCATTTTAGTGGGGGCAGTCTGGGATTAGTAACCATAATGTAAGCTACACAATTTTTTGTTTTTTAAAGATAAGACTTGCCGCCATAATTTTCATTTCATGTTTCACATGAAAATGTTACAAATTCCATCTAGAACCCCTAACCCCCCAGATGATCAACACAAGGATTCTCCTTCCAAAGCTTTTGATCCATCCGATTGGCTCCGATTCCATCGCCAACCGTCCGAATCCGAACCATTGATTGTATGAATCCCTCAAGAACACGACCTTATCAAGCCCAAGTTATACAGGAACTTCTCTGATCTAGTCCTGAACAGGCTACCCAGTGAGAAACCCCCACCCTCCTGTGGAGGTGGTGGTGGTGAATTCAAGCCATATCCGGCCGCCTCGTCCTTCACTCTTAGCACGGTCTGCCCGATCTCCCCACGCACTGCCTCGATCGTCTCGCTCTTCACAGCGTTCCCTGAAGCGTCTGTCACGTAGAACACGTTCACCGCCTGCGAGCCTCTCGTGGTGACCTCTGCCTGAGTCACAGACAGACCGTTCTCTCGGAATATGCGTGTGACATCCGATAGAAGGCCTACTCTGTCCTGACCACACAATTCCAGTCTCAACCCCTGAATTCAAAACTTTGTTATATACAACCTGAAGTGCTTCAAGAACTATATATACACATATCAGAATCGAATGCTTTGTTTACCTCCGAATTGCGCCTCCTAATTGCAGCTTCCAAGCAGTGGATCACTCTCTGTCGCTCACTTTCGGAGCTCACCGGACACCCATCTAAATGTCTAATGTAGTACTCCTGGTTTTTGTGTTCCCAGGTGAGTAAACTTTGAATGTGCACATACAATGTGTGACAGTTGAAGTGGAATGTGAGTACTAAATGCAATGACAATGCAGATTCAACACCAATAGATAGAAAAATTAAATGTGGGTGGACATTGTATTCTGTGACAATTGCATATATTAAATGCAATGACATTCTAGATGGTCTAGTAAGTGCAACTGTATCAGGGAATACACAAATCTGATGGGATTCAATATCTGATCATTGTTCATGGTTTGTTTTACTATACAATGCATATTCAACACCATTAGATAAAAATTTAATGTGGGTGGACATAGTATTATGTGATAATTGCACGACTGTGTCAGATATGACTAAATCTGATGGAATTCAGTATCTGTTCGAACCTGATAAGCCTCCAGACCTTCGGAGATGACGGCGGCGTGGAACACAACATACTTCATATCCGTCAATGTACAGACCGTGTCGAAGAGGAGCTTCGGCCGGTCCTTACACCGCACGTTCACGACTGAGTACCCTTTATCGACGCAATTCTCGACGGTCACAAACGTCTCACCCACGCATCCGCCGTCCCGATCGTAGTCCCGATCGGCGTACATCATCTGATGGAGCCTCCTCTCGGCGTGCGTGACGCCTGCGGACACGGCGGTCCCCTTGAGCACGTGCCGCAGAAGCTGCTTTATCTGCGCGAGACGATCCGGGTCGTCGATCGGCGAGCCGGAGGAGTCGTCGGTGATGTAGACGACCGACGCCATGCGTGAATTGTGGGTCCAGACCTCCGCCGCGACTACATTGCATTTGAGGCTCGCGAGGACCGCGAAGACCTCGGAGAGCAGGCCCGGGCGGTCGCGCCCGATGAGCTCTATCGACGTGTGTTGCGATGTGGGTTCGACCCCGACCGAGCCACGGAGGGTCCGACGAGTCCCCAGAGACTGCAAAGTTTCGATTTTTTGCAGACCCAATTCAATAAAGATTGGAACTTTATGAGTTTCAGAGTGGGTCTCTGTTTCAAAGATCTGACCTTTTGAATTCGATCTATGACTTCGCCGTCGGAAAGCTTGTTCCCATCTTGGTCTACAACATGAAACACTATAGAGAGAGAGAGACAGAGAATTTAGAATTTCAATAAATAGTGATGATTCAAGAAACCCAGCTTGACATACCGTCCATGAACCACTCCCCATCAGAGGATATGTAAGCTTTGTTGATTGTGAGGTTCAAATCAGTCAAGACTTGAACGACCTCTAACAGGCTTCCATGCTTATTAGCACTGTCAACCTGTTAAAATCCATCATCACTAATGTCAAAACAAAAGCTTCTTTTTTTCAATCAACAAAGATTCCCAAAAATTACCTTCACAAGAGTAGCTTTCCTGCTTGAAGTATTATCAACAGTGACCCTATGAAACCAACTAAACCATGTGAGACAACAAGATAAATAGAGAGAAACCCCAACCAAAATCAGATTTTCAAGACAAGATTAAAGCAAAACATGGAAAACAAGACGACCCATTTAAAGAGAGAAGACAAAAATTTCCAGGGAAAAGATTACCTAGGTGGGTTCATTCGGATGACGAGCTTCTCATACTCATCATCAACGTCTAGCAAGGGAGACCAACAGTCCATTTTGTTGAGGAGATGAGGGATTCTGAGAGACAGAGGACGGGAGAACCGGAGCTCTATCTCTCTCTCTCTCTCTCTCTCTCTGCTTTCTCTTTCCTATTCAGCCTCTACAGTATCATCAATATATATATATATATATATATATATATATAGCAGAGGCATGACTCTGTGGTGTGTGGTGGGCGTGTCATTGTGGGGCTGGTGGTGGCTCTTGAACCCTCTAAAAGGAAACCCCCCCCCCCCCCTTCTCTCTCTATCTCTGCATAATTTTGGAAGGTAATACTAGAGTATCTCTATCATCACCCCTAATCCAGAGAGTATCTCCATTATCACCCCCATCAAGATCTAGTTATCTTTTTGCCTTTTTTTTTCTTTCATGGAAATGGTTTGTGATATTTGTATTCAATTAGCCTGCCTTTATTTTTGTTTTTAAAGGAAAATGATGTGTTCACATCCATTTGTAATCCCTAACCATTTTAATTTTTTTAAATATATACTTGTTTTAAAAAAATATAAAAATAAAATATATATCTAATGAATATATTTTTATTTTTAAAAAACATTGAAAAGCTTAATCGAGTGTATACTACATTAGTGAAATATATACTACATTGAACATTATTAATTACAGTGTATAGTTGATTAGAGATTGTCTCCTTACACGGGATGTTTTAATTTGTATTAAAGATTTTTTTTTTTTGATTGGTTGTATTAAAGATAGTTTCACATGTAGATTCCTTGTGTTTTTGTGTGGATTGTTTAAAGGTTTTTAGAGCAAAATATTAAATTGTATAAATACAATATTTACTCTAATGAATTATGATGTATGCTCATTTGTAGGAAAAAAAATCACATTGTTCACTTAATGAAACATATATCATAGGAGTACATGTGAAATTATATATAAAGACTGATATATTAATATCAACCATCCATCCCCTCCATTCCACTATTTTAATCTCTCGTTTGTTTCATAAATTATATTGTCGATGAGAGAAGATTAGGATATAATCTTTGAAAAATATATTTGTTCAATATGGATATTATGTAACAATTATAATTTGATAAGTTAAAAATGGTAATTTATTCCTATTTATTCATCTAAAAATATATTTATATTATAATAAAACAAACACAAATATGATTTACTTGGGGGAAATATTTATCAAGAGTTAGCTCTTACCCACATATTTTTGACTCGTAGTCTCATTTTTATTGTTTTCTACTCCTCCCATGAACGTGACAAAACATATTTCATAGAAAATCCCATTTTTATCAAAGATTGCATTTTAACTCAAAAGCTCATTTGAGTTGTTATGTTTGTTACATGGGTGTTTGGATGTGGGTTTGTGAAGATTATGAGTTCGTAAGAATCTGATTTTTTCCAAACTCGTTTCCAAAAAAAAAAAATACAACTTATTTAAAACATGCACACATTTTTACAAATAAATATCTAAAAGTTAATTTTTTCATAATTTGTGGAAAGATAGCGTTCTACAAACTCAGTTTTAAAGTCAGCTTATAAGAAAAAATAAATTCTTAAACTCACATCTAAACACACCCATAATAAGGGATATTTGAGTAGCTCTCACACACTGATCATCTCTTCAACTAGAGTAATGAGTTTTCTCAAATCTTGAGTTTAAATATCCCCACCTTAGCCAATTCATAGGATATGTGGACCATTATGTGTGTGGTAGCACTCGTGGACATTATGTAAATTTAAAATTACCCATAAGTTGTTCATACACTTAATTTATCAGTCTCGTTTATAGTTACGTATATTACTAATACAGTATATGAAATTGTTTAATACAACATATACGTCGTCGGTATATCTTCTATTACAAAAAAAATCATAAAATATTTATTTAATCCATATAATGTTACATATTTTTTTTAAAAAGAACATATCGTTAATTAGTCAAGTATTATATACTTAAGGAATCAATGTGTGTATGGAAAGCGCTCTCTCTCTCTCTCATGTGGTTAATTAGTTAAATATATACTTAAAAAATCAATGTGTGTATGGAAAATCTATATGAGATTATAAAGGAAGATGGGTGTGGTTATAGTGATGTACTCTCTCTCTCTTTCTCTCTCTCTCTCACACACACAAACCCACCCTCTATCTCTCACCCCTTTTTGTGGGCTTTGTGTGGCCCAAATTCGGGTCCAACTTTTTGAGGTCAGGTCAGGTGGGGGCTTTGTGTGGAGATTGGGTCCCATTAATATTATTTCCAACCCCCCTCCCTTTTACTTTCTTTCTCTTTATGGGTGTGACTGAGATCTTTGTGTTCATGGAATGGAATCAAGAAATCCTTATTCAATGTACAGAATCTGGAGGGGGATTTCTATAGAGGTTGATGGATCCGTAGCATCTGAACTTCCTGAGATAGGTAGGGAAATTAAGGTTGATAGCTTGTGAGGGAAAGAGAGTTGATCTGGCCCATTCATGGTACATAGCTAGCTATGTACTTGTTAAAAGCTCCGCTCAATCAACAATTTACTCCACTAATGGAGCATGTACTGTTCTAATGCTGTATATAAAAATGTAATTAAAAATAAAATTCTAAAATGGAATACATGAATGCCTGTCCCCAATATTTTAGGGTGCGTTCGAATAAACCCCATAAAATAATGTGTATTAATTAATGGATCTTATTTAGACAATATTTGGGTACAAATTATTCAAAACAAATCACTTTAGATTGTCATTTGAGAGATATATCTGTTTCTTGCTTTTATGTTTTGATTTATTTATCTTTTTCTATTGTTTAACTTTTTCAATAATATATTGATATAACTCTAAATGTTTGGTTCGGTTCTTGGATGAAACACTTGATTCCCTGTCAACATTACTTAGGCTCCGTTTGGTAACGAGGTTTGGGCGGATTCCGCTTTTTGAAAAGCTAAAATCTCAAAATCGTGCAGCCAAACGGGTCGGATTCCGACGGAATCAAAAGCTGGATTCCTTTTAATTTCTCTCTCGAAATCCGTGTTTTTAAAATTTAAAAAAGAACGCTTTTTGGTCGGAATCGATTTTTTGAATTGAAAAGCAACTTTTTCTACCAAACATTAAACTCCTTCCAAATATTGATTCCTGAATTAAAAAAAAACATCCCAAAAAAGTCAAGGTCTAAAATCATCTTAAAAAGCAGCTTTATTCCAAAATCTACTTTTCAATCTGTGTTTCCAAACGGAGCCTTAATCAATCCCTATAAAATAGAAATATATAAACATCTAAAATATCTTTTGTTACACATGGATTGTGTTTGCACATGTGAATGGGAAGAGAACCGAGAAAATTAAAAAAAATTAATCATTAAAAAAGTTAATTTTTGTACAAAATAAACAAAAATAATTTCACCACTTACAGTAACAAATGTGTGAAAAACCAATATAATCATTTTCTCACTTACTATCACGATAGAAACAAAAGGAAAAAATTATATTTAGATTCCTTAATATACACAAAACACACAAAATACATTTCTCGAATGGAAATCCATTAGTAATAATAACAAAAAAAACTATATTTATTAACCATTATTTTTTTTTCTAAAGATTCTGCTTTTTATGTACATGGAATAGAATCTCCCCTTAATGGTAGACCCATTCAATGCATATAATCTGAGGAGATTTTATAGAGATTAATGGGTCCCCAGTATCTGAACTTCCTCAAATAGGTATGAAAAAAAGGTGTGGCTCAATCAATTGGAATTGATTTCTTAATCAAGTATTATGCAATCATTAACTGGATTTGATTTATGATTTTACAAAGATTCTGAATGATAATGAATTTTGAACTTTTACAACACATCAAACGATTATTCATCGTACTTAATTTTTTTTTTTTTTTTTGGGGGGTGTATTGGGAGCCTGAAATGTATAATATTTCATTTCTTCTATAATCGAGTCATGTAATTCATAAGGGCCATCTCGATAGAGGAACAAGGAAGGAATGGGTGGGAATGGAAGAGAATAAACAACAAAAAGTGTTTGGGGTAGAGATAATAAATGAGTATAGCTATGCAAAATTATGTTAGAATAAACTGATATTCGTATTCCAGGCATCCCCTGGAATTGTGTTATTTATCAACTGATATAAGGATATCCACTTGTCAAATCACATGGTCATCACCTTTTATACATGGATGGGGTCCCCATAATTAAATCATATGATTTATATCGATTCCTCATTTCTTAGTATTTTGGTTTTAGTCCCCAGATTTAAAGGATATGTTCATTTTTAGTCCCTGGAAGGGACCTATCCCTAAATTATTTGTAGTCCATTCCAGGGATTAAAACCAAAATATGAAGAAGTGAGTGATCGATCACTAAATCCTATATATGGGGACTTAAAAATAAAAAAAACTCTTATATTATTAAGTTTTCCAATGCAGTAAATCACATATTACATTGATAGAGTTATCTATTCTTGGAATAGTTATAAAGTCCAAAATAGTTTATGTCTTTATTCAAGATTTGTATTATATATATATATATATATATATATATATAAATGAATTTTTTTTTTTTTTTTTAATTCTAGAGCTTCGAATCTCATTGGATTTACTTGTCTACAAGGCCTTCTCTTGTTTTTGAAAAATGTTATATTTGTCATTTTTGTCCAATACTTTTATAAAATATAACATAATTTTTTTCTGTATATATCCTTCAAAAATATGATATTTATTTTTATATTATTACAAAGACTCTAGTTTCTTTTTTATCATTCAAAAGTATAAGTTTTTTTGCAAATTTACAACTCTAGTTAAATTTCCTTATTATCTTTCTAAATATTTTAATAATTAACACAATTTAGTCATGTAGAAAGGCCAAAGTACCCTTATTTTATTTTTTTAAGATATTCTCTCAAATATAATTTTTTTTATAATATAACATCTAAATTTTTAAAATATAAAAAATATAGAATTCAAGTTAAAAAAAAGATATTTAATCAACAAAGATTTACAATCATATTTACTTTAATCATCAAAGAGATTTCTTTATATTTTGATCACATTAATGCAATAAAAGTGAAAAAAATATCATTTAAATACTTATAATATAACAAAATAATAAACTATAGAAAACTAACACATATATTTAATTTGAAGCAAATATGGAAAGAGGAAAAAAAATCAATTAAGCGGTTAACAATCAATTATTAATATTACTACAAAGATTATACTATTATTTAAACTAAGATAATTTTTATCATTACTTTTTATTAGTTATATATTAATTATAGTTAAGTTTGGTTTTGATCATAAATGATATATTTTTACATTAACTAAGATTTTAATGGTATGCAAATAAATATGTGATTTATAATGGCATAAAAATAATTAACATGTATTTGAAGAGTATATATGCAAAAGGCCCAAGTAAAAATACATGCCCGAATTCTTGAATGCATACAAAATTTTTACACCTTTTGTAATAGAACATATAGAGTATCTCATGTATTGTGTAACTTGTGTTGGATATGCTTGTAGAAGTGACTACTGATGTAACAATGACCTTTGTTTTCAATAGATGAAATATGCACAGGTCAAAAGCTAACAGGATAAGTTCATTCTAATGTTTCTTCTCTCCCATCAATTAATAGCTAACAGGATCAGTTTAAAAATCACCAAGATATCAATGAAGAGGGTCTGCATATATACTAGCATTGTCAGAACCAACTCTACTTTTAATTTTATTAAATGTTACTCCAAACATGTTTTACTGTGTTCCAACATAAATGAGAATGAATTTCAAATTGACACAAATGTATTATAAAATTTCAAAAATCTAATATTTCATGAGTGATTTTGTGCATTCAGGATTTCCCAACTAATGTTGGTTCCTTTGTGTATATGCATTGTCAACAATCATTGATATCACACTAGTTCTCTGTGGATCCATGCCAAGAAAGTTATTTAGGTGGTTTAGTAAAAGATTGATTATATAGGAGCCTATGGACCTGGTCCTACCCCTCATAACCCTAGGGCTCGACTAGCGTTAGTAAACCTGTCAATTGGATGGATACCAATCGGATAAGCTGATATCTGTATCCATATCTGAAATGAATATTTAAAAAAAATATTCGTATATGATATCCGACGGATATTAAAAGTAAATATTCGTATCCGTTCTGAAAATTCAGATTCGGATACGGATAATTATCTGAAATAAAAAATTCAAAATGAACATGGAAAATATGCAAAGATCCAATATCTAAAAATAAAAATCATATCTAAAAATAAAAATCTAATATTTAGAATATGTCAAAAATGTAATAATTACCTATTATAAAACATAAAATTATAAATATATACATAAAACATCACACGCTTTAGAATAAAAATAAAAATAAAAACTCATATTAATCCTAAAAATATAAATATATAATTAAATAAATAATAATATAATAATATTTCTGGATATGAATATTTTTCAGATCGGATACAAACATAGCCATATCCAATCCAAAATTTTTCGGATACTAATAATTTTTTTAAATACGAATACGGATTTTTCGGATATTGAATATTTTATGAATTTTTGAATACGGATATTATATTATTTTTTAGATGATTGACAGGCTTCAACGTTAGTGGCAAATCATATTTCGACTACATGGACAACTCCTCTGCTGCAATTCTTCATTGATATCCAGATACTAGAATGTAAGACAAAAAAACCCAAACATGACACAAGTTCAGCTGTTTTTACCAGGCAAAGAGCCACCACCAAAAACAGTGGCTTCCAACCCCAACTGACTCATCCAACAATCATGAAGAATGGACCAGGTCCCAAATAGAACCAACAGTTTTTCTTGCTAACATTCCTCACTTTGAATTTAGTTTTTCTGGCACCACAAAATGCAGATACCAAAAACTGCACCATGCAACAAGTACTTGAGACACCTCTGACTCTAAACAAGACAAGATTCTCCTGACCAGATAGATAAACGCGTCGATCAACATCTCCTCATTTAGAACATAGAAATATTAAAATTTCTCAAACAGTTTTAAAGTTTTAAATGTCCTGAAGTAACTGATTATCACAAGATAAAAGCAGAACTACCATACTACTGACCAAAATGGAACGATTAGAACCATAGTTAAAGAGAATTGATGTCCACCGACTTCAAATACCTGCATAAGAAGGCCATGTCCAGAATTCCTGTTTCGGGCTAAGTACAAATTCATTATTGATATGCTGCATGCATTAAGTTCATGGTATATGAGATAAAATGAATAATACAGAAATGTCTGGTTGTTAAGCTTGCAGAAGTCAGTAAGTCTGACAAGAGGCATTGCAGATCAGTGCCCAGTGCTAATATATTACTGACACATTTGTTACACTTAGTGCGTGTGAAATATATTTTCACCACTAAAGGAAAGTGTGGTGATTTAACAATGTCACTTTATGCTCAAGATTGTCATTGACGTTATTTGAATTGTAATCTTATTGAAAATAATTTTTACATATACAATAACCAACTTCAGGATATCACTTGACCTACTTGCCAATTGCTTTCTAGCCCAACTGTTTTCAATAGTCTTGTTCATGATCGATATCTTGGGCTAAGCACTACAGATGAAAACGATTTATCAGTGTTCATGCTAACAAACATGATCACGCTGATCACTGAATTCAGCCTAGATCTCTGCGAAACATGTCAATGGAACAGTGAACAAAAATGAAGTCTTACCATACAGAAGATAGTAAGCACCAATATGAAAAACAGTGATGCAGGGTAACAGATTTCTAGCGCAACAAAAAAAGGTTGATGCAATAGAACATGCCTAGGCAGAGAGGCCTGCTATAAATCTCTCACCTCAAACAAAATAGATTTAGTGTCTTAAGGAGTCCATGCTTTTGAGTTTTTTGGTTTTATGATTGCTTTAAATTTCCATAACACAAACAGCTGATTACTAGAAGTGGGCAGTTGAAATAACTTGATGGATAAGACAGTGGTTTATATATATCCTCTATAAGAGAAAGTGAACTTGTGACATACAGACTGCAGCTTATGATTGAAGGAATATCCTTTCATTCTGATAAAATTCTTTATATAATCAAGGATGAAGATTCCGGCCACACCTTTTGATTCCAAATATTTTAAAGAAAAACATGATGCAATGTGGCTTCGATTGTTCTTTGTATGACTATAACTTTAAGAAAAAGAAGGCAGACTTGGGGTTGTAGATGAACCAATGTCTGTGACACAAATCCAAAATTTTTTCAGTATTTATCAAGAAGTGCCACACAAATGGGTCTTGGACACTCAATGGTTGAGAACAAAATATGTAACAATGAGGTCTTGGGTTCAACTCCCACACTTACCTTAGAAAAAGTGTCATACAGATATGGATACAATGTGCAGTTCAAATTGAAATTGTGTACTCCAAACTGGTCAATGGATACCTTCTTTTTTTTTTTTGGAGGAAAGATAGACCATTTATAAAGTGTGGTAGTTGCAAAAATGTCTAGTTGCAAGGGAGCAGAAATAATAATAAACTGGTCAATGAAGACTTGTTGAATGGCATGACTTATTGTGTATGACAGTTCATCTGGGAAGTGTGAGCAATAATGAACATGTTATTCAAAAAAAAATCCATCATTTCAATGAACCAATATGTTAAATCAGTGATAAAAAGGTAAGAGGTTGAGAATAACTGGAGTCTTCAGGTCCTCCTCAGCCCTCACCAATCATTACATTGTATTTCTTCCACTTTTCATATACTCAGACAAAATGAAACTTTTTCACTATGAAAGCATCATAAATTTTATGCAACTTCAAGAACATTTTGGAAGCATCTATTTTTTCTTCAGCATGACTCAAACTGGTATAATAAGAAAGTCTGCATTATCCTAAAAAGTCAGGGGACTGCTAGGAATTCTCATCTACCTCCAGAACTGGTATTGCCTCCCTCGAAAAATTGAGAAGCAAAATAGTGTAGATGTCCATTGGTGCACAACAATATTTGATCCTGGAAATTTCATGGGGGACTTTGTTACATTTAAACACATACAACATCCTCGTTTTGCACAACCACCCAAAGTTGGGAAAAAGATTAAGTTAAATTGACTAAAAGTAAAATTGGCAATTCTCATCAATTGAAGGAAAAAAATCACTGGCTCCTATTATTAACCAAGAATTCAGGTTCCAGATTGAAAGTAATTTTGACAACTTTCATGTAGTTAGGGAGGATTAAAAAAAGGCTATTAGTAGTAACTAACTATCATTTAAATTGAACTCTTATCGGAACCTGTGATTTCACGTGTACGATGAAGTTTCATGTTTCTAGATCTTTTGGTGCCACAAACAGCAAGAAAGCAGAGGCGGATGGTTCAATGGGTATATTTTGAGGAAACACATATCTAGACTGCTTTTATGAAGGATGTTGAAGATATCTTTTTCTCATTTATTCCAGTTACACACATCCACAGGAATTCATACATTCTACTTTGGTCACTTCATGGTTCATCGGTCACTTAACTTCATGGAATGGAGATAGTTCTTTAGAAGTTTAATCATGCTAAACGTGGACCAAGATCATTTCTGGCATTTCTTTACTTTCACAAAGATGTCCAAAATTTTCTTCACACTAAGATATAAAAAAAACTGTTAGTTTCTGTACATGTCATATACAAGAAAACTTACAAAATTAAAATCGGTAAATATCAGCCGGCAAGAATTTCTTTTTTACAAAATTAGCGCTTTACTCATACAATTCACCTCAAATGAGCTACATGTTCAACAGAAAATGAACTAAAACCAAATGAATACGAAGTCAGGGAGACCAATCACCCACCTTGCTAGTAACTACATTATTATTCAGTTGTGGTTCAATAGCATTGTTGACTCTGGTTCATAATGCAAATCTTAGAGTACATGAACATATAACATCATGTCATGAACATTCCAAAAATACAACCATTTTATACAGTCAAAGAGGACAAGGAGTTAATTTACAATCTATAGACAGTTAAATGTTGGGTGAGATGTGACAGTTAACAGCTTTGATGAGCTAATTTGCACAAGTAAAGATCATGGCATTCTTTTCCATACTAGGGATGCTGCCGAAATAGGCGGTTTGTAGGGGTGAAAAGAGGCAGTTCTCAAACCTGTTTGAATTTTTCAAGCAAGAGTGATGTTTCATCAAGGAGACTGTGATGTCTAGTTAGGTTAAAGTCGCAATAAGAAGTTTGAGCTACATCCCATAATGATCTAGCATGAGCAAATACAAGTAACTCTTCATGTGAATACTCCAGAGAGATGCACAACAGTATATGCACATTCTGGTATGTCATGCAATGCTTTGTTAAATAACAAAATCTTTCAATCTATTGTGCAAGTGGAAGTAGGAGACAATCAAACTTTTAATTCACACTATATTGGTCTAAAAATTGTGATAATAAATAGAATTAATTGAGAGTGCTAAGTAGCCATCATTGGAAAAGCCAACAATTTATTAAGATAATTCCAAAAGTCTCAGATTGAGATCCTTGAAAAAGTATAATAGAAAACAAAGCCAATAATTAAACAAACCAAATAGTTCGAAAATCCGAAAGTGTCTAACTGAAATAATTATCTCCCACTCAATCTAGCAACAAATTTTTACAAAGTATACTATGGAATCCCAAGTTTTTTTTCTTTTTTCACAAACAAGCCAATCACTCACCAACAACAACTAATCTAACCAAAATAATCAAAAATAACTTACAGTGTAATTCAACACACCTCGAAAATAAACCACCGAACGCAAGCTTGACCACCCCGCACTCTCAACTATGTGCATTCTCTCTCCCTGCAAAAAATTTCCAACCCACAAAATCTTCAATGCCCCATTCAACCAAAACCTCACAAAAACTTCAAAAAGACAAAATTTTGAGAAGTACCAATGACCGGAGACACCAACAGAGCAGTCCAGGGAAAGAAATGGCCGCCACCCAATGCCCCAAATTCTTCATTTTTCTTCTTCCACTCAAACATACAGAGCTACACTTAACCAACTCTTCCAAGAAAGACTTCTCTCTATTGCCTACTAGACTCTTGAGAGTCATCTTCCCCTTGTTGTTGTTGTTGTTGCTGCTGCTGCTGCTGTTGTTGCTGCTGGTTATGGTGCATCTGCTGTGCCCCACTGCCCGGCCTTATCTGCCCAATCTGCTGATAAAAATGGCTCAACATCCCGATATGCTGCCCGTCCTGCGCCGCCAAGCCGAGCTCCAGCCCGGGCATCGCCTGCCCGGGCCCGCTAAGCATCGAAGCGAAGCTCACTGGGCCGCCACCGCCCGGCAAGTCCAGCCCGTGCATCCCAATCCGCGGCAGGAAACCCTGCCCGTCCCCGCCCCATCCCGGCCCGCCACTGAACCCACCACCCGCCGCGGCCCAGAGCCCAGGCGTAGGCCGGCCGAGGCCGCCCCCGCCGAGTAGCGCCCAATTGGACCTCCCAGCGGCCTCGTGGAGCCCGGCGGAGCCCGACGAGCCCGGGTGGGATATGGGTCCGGCTCCGGCGGCGGCCAGGGCCGATGCGGGGATGGTCCCGGTGCCGGTGGCGGCGATGATCGATGGCTCGGCCTGCTGGAGGAGCCACTGAATCGTCTCGCCGTCGGACTTGTGGCCGAGCTCCCGCGTGAGCTGGAAGATCCGGGCGGCGCAGAGCGCCGGCATGCGGATCCGGCGGCCGCGGCCGTCGACCTTGGTGTGTCTGTCCTTGTTTGAGCTCCTCTTAGGGGCCAAGCTTTGGTTTTGCTTCTTGGGTTCTTCTCTGTTGTTGTTGTTGTTGTCACCACCACCTGATGTGGAAACCAGAGCACCGGCAGCAGCACCACCACCTGACATGATTATCTGCTGAAAGTCTCTTGTGGGTTCAGTTTGTTTGATTGAATTGTTGTGAAAGGTGTCTCCTTTATTGGATGGGGGAGGGCCTAATAAGGCTGGGTGGAATTTGGAGGTCTCTTGGGATGGTTTTGATGATCCCTTGGAATCCATTTCCCCAGGGTGAGGGGGACAAATAAAAAAAAATCAAGTTTTTAAAGTGGGCAATGAGTGAATATACAAAAAAGATGGGGGTGGGGGAGTGGAGATGGTGGTGATTTTTGGTGGGTGGGGTTGAAGAAAGTCTGGATGACCTGAGAGAGAGAGAGGTTTTAATGAATTTTTTTCATGGGGATTTCATTGATTTGGGGAGAGCATGACATTGATGTTCATGGAACATTTTGGAGTAAATATAGGGTTAAAAACATGGATAGAGAGGGAGAGAGAGACAGGGAGAGACTTTGTTCGTGCGTGTTTTTGGGTTGGATGACTTTTTCAGGACTGTGTGTGTGTGTGTGTTACTGTCTGATTCTCTGTTTTGTATTTTGTTTTTTTTAATAATTCTTAAATTCTTTTTTTAATTTTGGTCTACTCATGTAGCCCCCCTCAAACAATCACATATATCAAAGAACCCCTTCTTTGTATCATGCATTTTAAAAAGTTGAAAATTTTAAAAATATTAGTTAAGTTAGACCTACGAACTGAGATTTGGTTAAGTCCGCAGACACCTCCTCTTTTTTGAAAATAATCAAGGATTAAACTCTGTGAAACATCATTCTTCAAAAAGAAAAGTTAGAGTTCTAGAATTCTAGATGCACTCTTAAATGAGACCTCCATCTATATACATTAATATAAAAAATTAGTAAATATTCACGTAAAATCATAAAGAAATTAGATTTGTGAGCCTTAGAGGGTTAACTTAATTTTGGGTCACCATTCATGACTTAAAAAACTCTTTAACACTTATAGATTTTTAAATATTGATACCCAATTATTCATGTAGTCTCATTCATAAACTAGTATATAAAAAAACATGCTTTTAGTTTATCTAAATATTTACTTTATATTTTATAAAAATATATTATTAAAATAAAAAAAATAAAAACATTGTACCTCACTTTCAAGTTTCAACCCCCCCCCCCCCCCCCCCCCCCCCCTTTTTCTTTTCCTTTTTTTCTCTCAAATCTTTATCATACAACATTTCCACCACTTTTGCCATTTTTGAGGGGGTTGAGTCCACACACCTGACTTCTCCCACCCAAGCCCCTTTGGGAGTGGGGACTGCAGTTAAAAAAAAATTCACTTTCAAGTACATTCTCCATAGATTCCCCTCCACCTCCCATTATTTCCCCTCTCACTCTCATGCAGAGGCATCCATCCATGCAATGCTATTATTGCAACCAGCAGTGCAGTTGCATCTCTAGTAAGGGACTCCAAGAAGAAACATAAAATAAACACTATATAAAATTATATTCCAGATGGCAACCATTCAGGAGAAACACTTGGCAGTGTCTCATTTTGATTGGCTAGAGTGGACTTTGCTTCCCCACCACTCTTAGTGGGAGAGATGAAAATTCTTTTTTTGAAATAAAAATAAATAAATAATGATGCAATCAATAATTTCAGTTGGGGTTGATGAGGGTTGCGGTTGGAGCTGTGTTGGGATGGTCTTCAATTCCTGCCTCCCTTTCTGTTTGTTTTTCCTTTCCCAACTTCTAATTGGGATTGGAGAGAAAAATAAATAAAAAAACATATATGTCCTTCAATAATTGATATTTCTTGCATACCCATTCTAAAAATAATATGTCGCATGACTCATCAATTTATGCAATTACAATTTTCAATTTAATTATATTTGTCAGGAAACATGTACACACTGACTTGTGTATTGGGTGGCAAACAATCACATGCATTTTCATTTTAAATATTTTTATGCTATTTATATTATGCCTTTTCAGTGGTCCACACGGGAATTTTCTGTATTTGTCACATAATTTTTTTTTCTTTATTTAAAACTAATATTTATGTTGTATTTGGTAACAAAATTAACCTTTTTAAGGTCAGCCATATTCCCATTTTTTTCTAGTGTTTAATTACCTCTCACTTAAGTTATGTAATAATTTGTTAGTTACCCTACCAAAATGAAAAGTTCAGAGATTTAGGAGGGCATGTATGCAAATAGTTTATTTAATGGGGTATATGTGCTAAAAAAATACTGTGTTTATTTGATTATGACAGGTCATGACCACTTAAGGAGGACTGTTGTTTCTCCCTTGCTTATCCTTATTCATGCATGTGTTTGGCAAGCAAAGCACAGAAGCTGGTTGGCCATGGAAGTTGGGAGAGAGGTTGTATAAGTTCATCATGTGCAGTTGTGGTAAATGCAATAGAAAAAAAACTCAATAATATAACATAAAATAAAAGGCATTGAATACTTGGATTTCTCCCTCATGTGATGGAAGTGAATTATTCATGTCTGCTGACCTGGGCCCATATTGAATTGAAAACGAATAAGCATCTAGTCTACCAAAAATAAGTATAAAAAATGTTGTGTGTGTATAAAGGTGTGAAATCAGAGTGATGGGGTTTAATTAGCTTTGTTAAAGGGATTTCATGTTCTCCATCTCCTCATTAGTATGATTAAGAATATTTTGAACATTGTTTGAGTAGTTTTGGAAGAACATGAGAGTCAAGAAAAATAACAAGATAAAACTGACTTTTTTATTTTTTATAATCAGTGGGATTATAAAATTGGAAGATTCCAGTAATGTATATAAGAAGCTTACCTTCTAAACATGCAGAAAAATGGAAAAAAATGGCATAAGTTTACCTTCTAACGATATAAAAATGTTGGATACTAGAATTAAAAATTCAATTTTATGCAAGCTCACTCTAATTTCTAGTGTTCATAGATCTCGATCAAGGCATGTTAGGTAGTGGCCTAACATGATTTTGAGGGTGATTATCCACCCACTAAAGTCAAGCTTTTTGGTCATAATCAATAAGGGAATATATATATATATATATATGTCATAGTGTTCATTGCAAGTTGACACCCCATGTAATCATATTATTGAAAAACTTGGAACAAGTTGGTGAGATCATGTGGCCCCCCTTACCTGTCTTTTATGACAAGAAAAAATACATTGGGAGAACATTGTATGTCATTCTTTTCTGGTTTTGGTTGATTTAAATTAATATTTGGTTTCTTCTTGACATGTCTTCTCAAAATTGTGTTAAGAAAACGTGGACAGTGATCTCTCACTCTTAATCATTCAAACACCCACAAAAGAATTAATTTGACCCTACATCTTGTCCACAAGTTTAAATTTCAATGTCTTAGATGTGATAAGTTTATCGCTACATCCAATACAGAGAGCGTTGGTGTACACGGACTCATTTACACACACACACACAAAGAGGCATACATCTCATTCAACGAAGCATTTAATTTTTTTTCTATTGGAGTATATACTATATAACAAAAAGTATACACCTTTGAAAAAGTCATATGTAAGAATTGTATATGAGGCTGTACACGAGACTATCATTAACATTATTCTTCCTCAATCTCCACATGTAATATTGGATTCATATAGTAAATAGTATTTGAGCCCTTGAAAAAGTGATCTTCTTTCATTAATTGGAGCAATCAATGGAGGAAATGAACCATGATATAGAAATAGATAATTGAGTCAGCATTAATCATGACAACAGCCTATGATACATCATAGTTAAACTTAAAAACTAAATAATCAACCCTAATTTTAGTCATCTCTCTCCCACACACACACACACAAAGTGTGGTGTGAAAAGGGAAAGCCAATTTTGTTGGTGTTTGACAATAATGGTGGGTGTGTGTGAATGTGTGGGGGTTGTTGCATAGCTTGTCACATATGTTTCTACCTTGGGGACATAGTGGCCCCTCACAAACTCTCAAATGGGATTTTATATCTGTTGACATAATCCCTCCATATCACATGCAATCTGATCAATGATTACAAAAATACCCGCCTTGCTTTTATGAGGTTAGGAAAGACATGTTTTCACAAGGGGTTAAGCTTTTCTGCATGTAATGTTTGTCTTTTTAATCATTTGGGGGGGGGGGGGGGGGGGGGGGATTCTCTTTATTTAAAGAAATAAACCATCTTTTTCTAAAGCTTTTGGGATTTGGGACAAAGTGGTGATGATCCCCCTAATTTTTCTTGAAACAGCCCCTATAAAGTCCTAAATAAAATTTATTGCTAGGACATGTGCAATGATAACAAAAATAAGTTGATCATATAGCAGAACACATAGTTTTACATGATTCGGACTACTTAATGAGTTGATTCACTGTAACAAATAATTGACATACAAATTCACTCAATCTCTCTCCTCACTTTTTCACAACTCCGAGTGGTTTGCTCTCAAAATCTCTTTTAACCCTAACAAAGAAGATATTATATACAGAAATACAGAAGTTCAAACTATTCTAAAAAAAATTTAGACCTTCCAAAATAAATTTTTTACTAGAATACAGGACATATTACTAGTGATCCTAGCAGGCTAAGTCATTGAATTACTATCAAGGAGTCAAACTAAATCAGCAATACAGGTTGATAACATTATAAGGGAGTCAATTGTGCAGTAGTGAGTGTACTTGTTGTTCTTGTGGTGAGGGACCCAATTCATTGCATCTGGTAAGGATTGCTATCCCAGTGTCCTTTGCACAATTCAGTTTGTCTCCTGCCATGATTTTTGGTGGAAACATTTCAATGTTTTTAGCTAGATATTTGAAAGTATTCACAAATGGTACAGTTTTTTTCCATCAATGCTGGCATGTGTTATTCCAATGTGATAATTGATTATATTGGATCATCTGAGATCTAGATAGTTATTATTTTAGGCACTATAATTTCCAAATTCAGAGATATATTAAGCCTGTCAATTATATGTAAATAAAGTATGTCAACTTTAGTCCCACGCTAAGATATATCAATAATCTTTCGAAGAAAGTTAATCATTGATATAAAATTAAGCATGTCAATTATATGTAAATAAACTGTGTTCCATTTGGAATTAATCATAAGAAATTAATATGCAATAAAAATTTAAAAAAATGTTATTTAATTGTATTTTGAATACAAAAAAAAGTCATGAACTAAAAAATTACAAGGATCAAATTTAAAAAAAAAAGTTCTGCAGAAGTAAAAGTAGTATAATAATTGGGTTACAACTTGGACAACAGAAATGTTTAATTGTTCATTAATTTGTTCATCATGCAAGGTGCATGACCTGGGAGCCAGGGCAACCCAGTGTCCCCATTGTCCTCATCCACTTCTTTAAGAAAAAATGTAAAAAAAAAAATCATTTGTCACCATCAAATGACCTTGTTTTCCATTGTTTTTGTCAAAATACCTAAAGTTGTCTTTGGTTGTCAAGCCCTTTCACATGGATTCATCACTTTCAATTTTCATAAAACTTGTGATAAGGTGTACAATATATTATGATCAGGTCCTAATTTCTTCAAGTGTCCATTGCATCCTTAATATTCACTTGAGTTTTTTTTTTTTTTTTGAGAAGTTAAAATTCTCTTGGCATTATGTGTTTTTTTAAACTTTTCAAAGTTAGGATTTATGAAAATTGTGTCAAGGGCTTGTCATCACCCCTTTCAATTAAAATTGAATTTGTTGTGTGGCTTAGTTGAATTTGTTGTGTGGGTTAAAGACATGCTTATTAATAAAATCATATGATTTGAAAACTGATTATGTGTTGACATTATGTTTTTCTTAACCTTTTCAAAGCTAGGATTTATGAAAATTCTGTCAAGAAATTGTCAAATCACCCCTTCCAATTAATAAAGTTGAATTTGTTGTGTGGGTGCATGCATGTTTATTAATAAAATCATATGATCTGAAAACTGATTCTCTATAATTTATTGGTATTCGTTGATCTAATATGTGTTGAAACAACTTTTAGAATGTTTTTTTTTATCAACATCAATATGCATATGTGGAATGATAATTGTATTACATACAATCCCATCCCATGTATAGTCTTTGTGTGTTTGATTTTTTAAAAGTGTATGAAACATTTACCTTCATAAAATAATGAAGTATATAATTTGTGCAAAAAAATTATATGTCATTTAATTAAGCATATACATTATTAGCAAAAATGAGATTACACGTGAAACTGAAAATGTGGTTGTTGAGTCTGCACCACCCATTTGAAATACTAAACCACTTGTTTCCAAATCATGCAAAAAAAATTATTATTATGTAGTGTAGCTAAATAGGTTGTTAAACATCATCTAATTGAAGGTTTGGTCTTGATCATTTGTCATGATTACTTTAACAATTACAAAGATAAAGCTAGCTAGACTAGTAGGTCAGTCTAGGTTGAAAATAAATTATGTCCTAAAGTGAGTTCCATGATCTACAAAAATTTAATATTTGTTAGATGCTTTACAGCGTAAACTGCCTGTCAATATAATATTTACTCACAACTTTTTAAGTATTTGTGCTTTACTGCATGATTTTCAAAGTTTATGTATATGCAATTCAAATTTATCATGATCGTGTTTTTAACATTTTTCTAAAACCAAAAGACACATGTGATACCAATAGTAAACACAATAAAATAATACAATATACACTAATACAAAATAGCTTGGTTACATTGTGATGGGATCCTCTATGTTTGAGACAAGAATTCTATAACAATGAATTTTTCAGTATCAATACATTGATTTTTCTTTGTAAATAAGATGAAAAATTAGAACATTATTTGTTCAAACTCATTTTTGACACTTTCATGCATGTTATTGAGTCACAAAAGATTCTATGTGATTGCCACAAGGCCGCCCTAGACAAAGACCACCAATTAAGGCAACTAATTGCCTAGGGCCCCCTCCTCAAAAGGACACCAAAATATGGGATATGTTTATATATATATATATATTAAGCATTTTGATATAAACTTAACTTTTTAAAAATTTAAACATATCCATTCATCTACTTATTTTTTAAAAAAAATCTTATTCATATTGTTAATTCCTATTTTATAGGATTTATTTATCTATTTATAAAAAATGATTTCTTTAACAACAAATCCCTTGATTTAAGAATTTTTTATTATTTTTCTTAAAAGAAAAGAAAAGAGTAGTTTTCCTTGTTTTTGTTTATGTTTTTTCCATTTATTTTTAATTTTTTTTAACATAAGTTTTTTAAGTTTGTTATTCTTCATTTTTTAATTAGACATTTTTGTTTTAACCTTGTAGAAAACATTTTCTTTTACATTTAATTTTTTTCAATATAAATACATTGGGGTCCATTTTATAAATTGATTTAGAGTTCCATCTAAATTCGCTAATTTTAGGGCCGACCTTATTGCCACACGATCATGGATCATCTGTTTACTTTTACATTGTTTACATTTACTGGTGATATCGTTTAACATTATATAGATCCTAAATTAATTTGAGAAATTTGGAAGGGGGTTTGTATAAATAACCCCAAATATCTTACCAATCCATCATGTTTTTCAAAATTGATTATCATTTTTTTTTTGCCAGCTAAGATGAAGAAAAGAAGGACCACATTAGAAATGGAATATAATCTCAATGACCAATCACCAACCACTCCAGAATGTTGAAGACCTTCATCAATGTCCAAAACCCTGATAAGATCAATGTCACCACCATTATCCATGTCACATCTATCTTTGTTTTTGTTAGTCAGTGCCACTGAATAATTTTTCAAGTGGTCTTGGATTGTCACCTTCTTGGTGAAGTCTACTAGGAAAAATGTAGTATAATATTTGGCAGTCATTCTATTCAAGTTCATTTTATTTTTTTACATGTAGACCTTCTAAAATCTGGTTACTTGGGTCCATACTCCATACCAAGAATGTCAATGAATATCTATATGAGGGTATTATTAGGTGCAGTATTTATTTTTATATTATAGTTGTATATAATTTTCACTTTTTCTATGAATATATTCATGAAATTCATTATAATAAGCATTTCATTTGTATAAAATTACATGTTCATTACATAAAATACACATATTAAAAAAATTAAAAATGTGATAACTGCATGCGGAGAGACTACACGTGAGACTATTTGTAACATTATCTAAATTATAATATAGATTGAAGTCTATAAAACTCGATAGACTAGAAGGGGTTAATGCTTTCTCTTGAAATCTTTAGTTTCAATTAGGCTATATATATGTGTCAATTTATCTCTTTATTATTTGATCAAGATGAACCAATCCAGAGGGAGAATGGAATATCAATCAAATTAAAACTCATATAATTCTTATATATTTCTATATAATTATTTTATACCAGCATAAAATCAATCAAATTAGAACTCATATAATTCTTATATATTTCTCTATAATTGTTTTATACCAGCATAAACTATCCGCGAACTATACGTGGGTCAATGTTAGAAAATAATAAGTAGATATGGTTACATGACATTGATTAGAGCGGCTCCATCTTGCTTTGTATTTTTAAAAGGGTGCACTTGGTCATTCATGTACTTGAAACACAATATGTGAAATATCTAATAATTAAAATATATACTATAGAGCAATTGTTAAAAATAACATTCAATTCATTTAAGCATATATTTTATTTTTATTATTAATATATGTACTTTAATAGAAATATATCTTATAAAATTTTTCAAAAAACTACAAAAATGACCAAATAAATGATCAACCATAATATTTTCCATCTCTAAAATTGGAGGTATGCTAAATGGGTATCCTTTATGGGATTCTCCGTGATTTCAAATTTGGATTTAGTTTTTTCAGGTTTTATAAAATTAGAAAAAAAAATGGCATAAATGTTCAAAATAAGCCTAATATGATATATATATATATATAACATAAATTAAAATTTAATTTTTAAGATTTTTAAATTTTGTACTAATATGATTTGATTCAATTAATATTTACTTCATTTAATTACTTGATAGTTGCTATGTACTACGTTTTGAAAGAAAAATATATTTAAGATGTTATGGGGATGGTACATCATGGTACATATGGAAATGAAGATGTGTTGAAGGTGGCATTTGATTTGACCTAAATTTTATTTTATTTTTATTTTTTTTAATATATCTGCGGTCTCTAATAGAGATGTCCTTTTCAATTGCTCTTTAGTGGCCGAAATTGAATCCAAATGAAATATTTGAATATTAATAAGTATCATATCGTAAAAAGTAATTTTCAAAACAATATTCATATAAATGTTTTGCTAGTATAAGATTAAAACACTTTATAATAAATATGGAAAATAATATGAGTGATCCCAAACATTCAAAATGTGCATCCTAGACCATCCTGCAGACTGAATTATGTGTAAAAGGCCCCATTGGGCTAGTTTAGTGGGCCCCTATTTTTAGGGCCTGCTATGGGCCTATAATGGTCCACAGCTTCACACTAATAGTAGTACTCTATTCGAGATTGGAAAATGATACATCCAATCCCATTGCAGTTCCATTTACAGTGCACAATTTTTTTTTAATTATACACTATCTCATTGAAGTGTATATAATTATATGAAATGATGTATATACTGAAATTGAGCAATATATTTTTTTGTACTTTGAAAAAAATTAATCTATACACTATGATGGAACCTAATATACCATTATAACGCAACATTTGTTATGATATAATACTGTACAAGGCTGCAAAATGGACTGAGTGTATCAACACTCTTCAAAATTTTATAGCCGGGCACTTGTAACTGTTACACTAAACACTTCTGTGATCATTCTTGCAAATGTCATGTGACTTGACTTAACACAATATATGAAATCACTTAATGGAGTATACACATTCACTGTATCGATATATACTCGATTACAAAAATCATAAAAGTGAATGCATTCATTCAAATGTATACATTTTATTTTTTCATAAAAATATGCATTTTATTATAGAAGCATAGAAGCGATTGCTTGAATGATAAGTTTGTTATGTACAATTTTTTTAAGCCCAATTCCAATGCACATGTGTTTGATCAAGACAAAAAGGAGACAATAGGGGAGGGAGACAATAGAGAGAGAGAGAGGGAGAGAAAAAGAGAGGAGGTGGCAAGAGGCGCAGAGAGTAGGGTAGGATGAAGGTGGGCAAGAATAAAGAGGAGGGCGAGAGAGAGAAAGAGAAGAGGGAGAGAGAGAGGCTGGGAGGGGGTTCAATCTCCTATGACCGCCACCATCCCTGCCCTCGCTGCCACCTCCTGACCTCTATCTCTTTCTCTCTCCCTCTCTCTTCTTCTATCTTTCCCCCTTCCCTTACCTAACCTCTTTCAACGTCCTACGCTCACCGTCCTCTATCCTCCATCGTCCCATCTGTTGTTGCCCTCCTTCATCGAGCCCTCCTCTTTTCTCTCTATTCTCCCTTCATGATCCTACTAGGAATGGTAATGGGTCGGATTAGAGTCAAATCTAATATAATCGAAACCCAATCCATCTCTCTGCTGTTAGACTCTATACCTGCTCTGCCCCATCTAGAGTTTTACAATTTAATTTTGGATTTTACATCTTGAAATCCATAGATCGGCCACCTCACCCAGTTTAAAGCGAGATGGATTGCTCATCCTTATGGGTAATATAATAAAAACATTATATAATAAATTAAATTATTTTTTACAAAATAAAAATTACATTCATAAAAAACTTCAAGTTAAATAATTTTTTTGGCTTATGTTAAAATGAAAAGGAAAAGATAAAAATGTAATATGAAACATCAAAATATTAAACACGTTTTCTATTTTTAAGATGACAAACGTTTGATTGTTCCAAGGTGTGTGTATTTTGAGTTTTCTATAGAGAAATGTGAATGAATGGAGGGGAAAAAAAAGATGTTCGATAGCTAAGATTTAACTTCTACCTATATTAGGAATTAATTTTCTTTTTGTTCACAAATCCTAATAACCAAATATAGGTCAGGTTAGTGGATTGAATCAGATTTTAAACATAAAATCAAAACTCATGTATTATAAAGGTCGGGGCAAGTTGGGACAGGTTTGGATTACAGATTTGGAAAAAAATAGAATCCAAACCCTCTCCAATGGAGGCGATCGAGTCAGTTATCAATAAATTCCACCCCATTGCTACCCCTAGATCTCACAACCAAAATAATATTTTTGATTAGCGGAGATAATATTATTATTTTTTATTAGTGGGGATAATATCAAGTTAACGAGATTTTTTTTTTTTTGTCTGTTTAGGAACTAGGGTTTTTAGTGGGACTAGAATTGGCAGGCCTGGGTCAAGTTTGAGTCACTATCCGTCAGATCCGGTGGACCCAGGTCCACCGATTCGCCCTACACGATCCGACTTTAAAAACCCTCGCTCTCTCTCTCTCTCTCTCAAAGTGGAGGGAAAAAGAGATCTCCCCCAAAAAGAGGGAAATCAAAATGCGGCGAAGGGTTTTGAGATTGCAGAGCTCCGACGATGAGGCGGAGAATCCAATCACTCGCGAATCCTCACAAACCCTAAACCCCCACGACATCCCTCTCGAGATCTCCTCCTCCGACTCCGACGTCGTCGAGGACTTCGTCGACGTCTCCGACAACCTCTCGCCTCCGTCATCCTCACCTCCTCCTCCTCCTCCTCCTCCTCCGCCTCCGACGGTTCGTTCCGATGACGATCCCGTCCGCCCGATCGACGATCACCTGCGGAGGTTCGGGGTCGGGGCGCGGCGGGAGTGGCTGGACGCTTGCGTGGCCGGTCTCGCCGCCGGCGGCGCGGGTTTCGAGGGGATGGACGTCTCCGGCAAGGCGAGGATGTGTTTCGAGCAGTTCTTGGTCTCGGACGTTAATTTTTCCGGCGGAGGGGTTTTGCCGGCGAACGTGGAGGGGATGCACATGGCGGAGATGGAAGGCCCGTTCGTTCTCCAGGTCTGTGGGGTTTGATTTTTTATTTTTGGGTGATTTTGGGGTTTCGTTTTGGTTTTCTAGGTTTAACGAAGTTTCAAATGCGATCATTTTGATTGAGTGTGGAAATACATTTTGTTCAATAAGAGGAAATGTAGGTACTGATTCTACTGAATATGTTATAATATTTTTCGCCTACTGTTGAACAATTTTTTATTTGTTGTCCAGGTGGATGAGATAGTTAATATCAGTGCTTCGCTTCGAGATAGGTATCATGATGCGGGTGCCGGGTTTAAGAGATGCCTTAAATTGTTGATGACTGATGGGGCTCAACGGGTATATGGGATGGAATACAGACACATCAGAGAGCTTGAAGTTCTGGCTCCGGCTGGTCTAAAGGTTTGCTGTTTGTTTGTAAGTTATGTTAATACGAGTGTTTGTTTTGTTGGTTTTGTTAAGTTGATATTGATGAGGTTTGCTTCCTAGATTGCTATTCGTAATGTACATGTTCGGCGTGGACTGCTGTTGCTGGTCCCGGAAGTAGTGGAGGTTTTGGGAGGGCGGGTTGAGGATTTGGATGCGGCGCGGCAGAGGCTTGTTAATGAAGTAAATAAACCGCCAAGGGGGAAGAGGTATCTGAATATCGACTTTACCCTACTTAATATTTATTTTTATTCTATATAAGTAGATCCCATTGGTAGAACTGGTTCTTAATAATGCATTCAGTTCATTAGAAAATATAGCTCTTGGAAGGCTGTATCCATATCAATACAAAGAGGCTACATATACAGCTTCAATTTTTGGAGATTACTGTTGCCTTAGCTTTTATAGGGAGTCATGGAAAATCCTTTAAACATTTGTGACGTGCTATATAATATTATTGGTAGAAACAAAGCTTGATTGGGTTTGGTATTCTTAAGTATTGGGTGAAGCAACTTAGGATTTGATATAGGAATGAAAGGTCTCAATGTGACCAGAATAAAAGATCTACATGTGTTGGAGAATTTTGATAGAGCTGGGAAGATCCAAGTGAACGCAAGGATGCATTGAGATTCAGTTGGGGTGGTTTGCATTTTCTGTTCAACATTCAAGTGAAAGATATACAATAGAAGGAAAGATGGAGTTATGGTAGAAGTGGAGGGGTAAAATCATGCTTTAAGTATTTGCATTGGTACATGTTCATCAGTGAACAATATCTATTCTAAAGGATATGGTATGCTGCATTATGATACATTTTATGTATCATAATTTGCTCTTTCTTCTCAAATTTCCTGTTTTTGGGCTCCGATCACTTAAAGAGACCCATAAAAGAGCAAAAAAAGGGCAAAAACGAAATGAGAATAAAAAAGGTATAGGAATACAGTAGGAAAAGAAGGTCCTTTTCTCCATCTTCTATACAAAAGTTAACTCTTAATGTTTAGGTATTAAGTCACAGTTTTGCTCTCTATCATTTAACTTATATCATACTGATGTATCTTTTCTTGATTCAGGAAGCAGCCTATGCCGCCTCTGTCTAAAAGAGCTTCTCTTGCTGCTTGGCCATCAAATACAGTTAATGGTGTTTCCCAAGTGAATGTTTCAGTATCCCACCATGCTGACAATAATCACTTGTTGGGTCAAGGTACCACAGTCAACATGCTTGCTTTTACAATAACTGGAACATTCTTGGATACTCAATCATGGTGCATTCTGCTATAAAAACAACAAAATTACATATATGCCTCATGTACATGAACATAAACACTACAGAGAAGTTTCATATGTGCACATGATTGTGTAATTTTTGTTACAAATCCCTTTAATAATTACTTGAGTTTGTTTTGTTTTGTTGTTTTTCCACCAGTGATTTCTGCAGCACAAGAATGATTGTTTTAAGTGCAAGTGTTCATTGGCCTGACCCTGAACTTTTCCGTGCTTTGTATTTTATGTTAACCTAATGCCCTGGTAGAGACCAAAATTTGTGTGAAGTAAAGGCAATCTGTAGTGCTGGAGACTGGGCCATCTCAGCAAAAGCGAAGCATGAATCACAATATGAGAAATCCTAAATATGGGATCATCAGAAAAATTTGAATCTTGTCATAGTGTGCAAGTGGAACATCTCTTAAAAATTAATCCTTCAACTGCTGTGCTTCAGCACAGAATCACTGATCATAAAGTCTATCTGGCCTTCAGATGTCAAATATGAATAAAGAATTTTTTGGTGGCTAAATGGCAAATAGTTACTTCTTATCATAACCCACGATACTGCATGTCCCTGAATATGTTATAGAATTCTGGCATGGTGTGTCTCTATGGAAATAGGGGTTCCCCTAAGATCTTCTGAATAAGTCATAAAAGTCTGGCATTATTATTGTATGTAGAAAAGCTTTTTCTCATAGCAGGTAGATCATAATTGAGAATGATGCTTGTGAGATAAACAATGATAGGTACAACATAATTTATTGAAAAATGTATCAGGCATTATACTCTCTCTTGTCTGGATAGGTAGAACTGTAGAAGGCTAATAGTGCGGTGTTATGTCATGTTTTTAATCAAAGTGATTTACAAGAACATTGACTTCACACTATTTTTTTCTATGTGAGCATATGCTAAGCATCAAACTTTGTTATGCACATTACTAGATGCACCTGTTGAAGCCTTGTGCTTATGTGCTTAATCATGTTTAAATACATGCAAGCAAGGATTCGCACATCTATGTGGTGCCCATTCGCATAAATTGACAGATTCACTTTCTGTATAAGGTAGTTCCTACATTTCCTGCTCCCAACCAAAGTATGAGTGGAATAAGTGTAGAAGAATTTTCTATCCCGTGCACTAGAGGAAGTGCCACAGTACATCCTGTTGTTTCACAAGGTGGAGCGTCCTCTGAAGCACACATTGGAGTTGGAGAAAATGTTGGTTTTGTGGCTCCACAGGCCAGAAAAATCCCAGGAGTAGAGGACCTTGCTTCCACAAATCTAACACAAGGTTCTCAACCTTTGGTGGCTCCACAAGCCAGAATAATTCCAACAATGGAAGACCTTCCTTCCACAAATAGAACACGAGGTTCTCTACCTGATGCATCCTTCGACTCTGTCAACATTGTGGAGGATTCGATATGGCTGATGAATTTGAAAACCCCATCAATCGTGATGGAGATAATGAGGAGCCTTTCACATATTTGGCTCTTTTAATGGCCAAATGGAAAAGACAAAAGGACACTGTACCATTCATTCAGGGAAAGATCAAGGTTTGTTTCCCTTTTTTCTGTTACCTAATTTTTTTTATAACAGTAGATGGCTTTGTTCTAACATGTCAAGTTTCTAATGGTATTGTCATTTTAAAAATTTCTGCTTGTCATTTAAGATGTCGGAATTTTTTGTCTGTATTTGAAATAACTTTATCATTTACTTGTCTCATTATTCAAGTTATGGCTAATCAAATGCTCCTTTTGCCAAAAGAGTTGATGCTTAGGCATAATTGGATTTGCAATGAATCAATTATAGAATGACCATGCTGGTCCGATTTCTGGCAGAATGACTAGGTTGGTATAAACTTGTAATAACTTTGTCACCATTGCCAACCTTTCTAGTACAAGGCATACTTGATCAAATAATTAAAGAAAGTGTATGGTTAAACAGATATATCCATAGATTTGCAAAAAATAGATAAGAGATATTTATGCTGTATTGCTGTTCAATAATCTTTTGCCACATGCACATGTGGTTTTTTTGATATTGATACAAAGTGTTATACGCTGCTCCTTTAAGAGATCTAATACTGTAATGTAATAGTGGCATTTGTCTGAGACTCTGAGGGTTGGTTTCAGACACGTAGTGTCTCTAATGGTTCTAAACCCCAACGCAGGATTTGCATGCATCACGTAATTTATATAAGACGAAGAAATACATAAAACAAGCAGTGTATATCACTTAACTAACATGCAATCCTATTCATAAACATATAAATACTGATAGATGAAGCATTATGGATGATTTTGGCACATGATGTTTTCGAAATGCAATACTGATAGATCACCTAACTTACATGCAAGTTTATTTGCTTATTCCTCTCTTTTTATATGCATTTGGAAATATGAATTGTTTTCTTATGACATTTTTAGAAGTGTGATTGTATTTTAGTCTTGGCATATATTTTTGTTAGGTCTTGAAACATGCGCTTGAGATTTTGAAACAAATTTTGCAGTGCATATTAACTGGTGTGAAAGTGTTCCACTTTAAGCAACGTACTGCATATGAACTTCGAGTATACATTGATGATGGAAGTCTTATTTCCGAGGTTCTTATAGATCACAATGTGAGTTTTTGTTATATCCATGATTTATCAATTCTCTATACATTGCTATGGCGATACTTCTCAACAAACACTTCCATCCTCAGATTGTGCAAAAGGGAATAGGTCATTCTCCTGAGGAGGTCAATGTTGCGCTTTCTTCCTCAGACCGAGAAGTGGTAAAGGCAATGAAGGAGAAAATGAGAAACTTCCAGGCTTTCTTAGCAGCATTTGAGGTATGCTTTTCTCCCACTTAAATGAAAATAGACAAATAAAATACAAGGGACACTAGGATCTTGAGGAGCATTTGAGGAACCCCAACATTGTTGTTTATTTCTTTTGTTTGCTCTTCTTTCTTGGTTCCCACCATGTTTATTTTTCTTATATCCAATACGTATTTAGGTTTCTGCTTTGTTGATGGTACCAATACTCATGACCTTATTTAGTGGATTGCTTGTCCTACGACCACCCTCCCACTTACATATACACTGATAAAGTATAGGTTTTGTAGGCATCATAAATTGAATTTCAACCTTAATAAGTACTCTTGGCAATCATCAAAATATGTATTGGTTCTCACATACGTTATTAATTGCAGGGTTCAGTGCTTTTGGAGATAAATGGAGACCCCGGTATCCCAGTTGCCCTTGAAATGAACCAGGGATGCTCTGCATCATCTGATGCATGGCTGCTCCTAAAAAGGTTGAAATTTTTCACAGCTCCTCAAACCCCACAGCAGCGGTGTATTGATACCATGGACATTTCACCTTGATCAAAAGGATTGACACTCAACAGCCATTTATGATAGTTCGTCAAGGAAACAAAATTGAAGGAATTTTCCAAAGTGAGAAGTGGAAAGCATCATTTTCGTGATCAGATCCTTTAGTCAATAAACATCTGATTAGATGAATTGAGTTTCAAGTGTAGTGCCATGACGGACATCCTTGGACGATTTAAATGGAGGGACAATCATCAAGAAGCAAGAAGCAGTTAAATGATGTGTTGGGGTATCAAGAAATAGGAACACTAGGTCAACCCCATATTTCCATGGTTTTTCAAGGTAAAGGTCAAGAATTTTATTTATTCAGTTAATAGGGATGTGGGTGCCTATTTTGGTACATGTGTGTTGAAGCCTTAAAGGGAGCTCCCAACTGATTAGAAAAACTATGCGAGGGCAAAGGAGAGGAGCAGTGCAGTTTTTATATTGGGTTCAGAAGCTGGTTGATGCTTGTGACTACTGGTACTCACCTGATGTAACTTTTATAAGAGGTACTTCTTCATTCTCATCTTGAATTTATACGGTTGGTAATGCGTGGTGCAGTACATGTTTCAGACTTTAGCATATTCATTGAAGATATCATATTTTATGATTGCTTTCCTTTTAGTGAATTAAAAATGTGTATTTCACTACTGGCAATCATACATTGTTTGCTGTAACACAACCTCCATATTTATTCACTAGACATCCATCTCGAATTATCAAGCAATTTTATTGCATGCTTATTATTTCTCAATTTGCAAGCTGCTTGAGATAACGGATCCTCTCATGCCTTGACAGGAGTGCTGCCTCCGCTGCTTGAGTGCTTTATGCTTATATTTGCTGCACATGTATCAGCATAAAATGCATTCAAAGGTATGTTGGGGTTATTCCTTTATTCAGATGTGATCTATATTCCATACCTGTATCCATTTTGTCCTCATTTAGCATATGACACAGATGCTGTTATTTGGAACAGGTATACCATCTATTGCACATTTATATACAGAAAGCCAAGCCCCACACCCCTTTCACCATAAACAACCTATATTCACTCTGATTTGAGAGGTGGGGACTGCATGGAAGCAGGGCAGAGGTACTCCTTGGCTCCAGCTGCGTCCAAGATCCTCTTGCTAAGATCATCGCTCCCGGCTTTGTCACATAGAGCACACGGTAGCACCAGTCCAACACCTCCGGCGCGAACACCCTGTAGAGGTGCATTACACAGAACCATGATGGCTCTGTTACGCACCGCTCCCCCCTGCACGCACCATCTATGACTGCTCTAGCGTATGCCTCCGTGTTCCCCACCGGGTATGTTCCCTACAACCAATGTCGCAAGTATACCCTTAAAATGCATGTAGCATTGCCAGTGCAAAATATTTAATAGCAATGCAACCAATTATGGGGAGTGTCAGCTTACCATCACCCATTTAATTGAATCCACCTAGAAAACTATGCATGGATTAGAAAACTTGATGAGAAGATGGAAAGACATACTTCTATCTCAGTTTCTGCTCGCACTTCACCTTCCTTGGACAAGAACCTCTCTGAATCTATCCACCCAGGAGTCACTATTGTTATACCGATTTCCTGCCCGAACTCGAGTCTCAATGTCTCGTAGAAATTTATCAGAGCAGCTTTGCTTGCCTGATCAAACACATTACAGCGATTTACGACACACCATAACAGCACGATATACCAAATGATTCAATACCTACATTGTAGAAGCTCATCCTTGGCATTGGCAACCAACCAGCAGCCGAAGCAATAACAACAATTCTTCCTCTGCTCCTCTTTAGATGAGGTAGGGCGAAATAGGTTGGATATACTGATCCCCAGAAATTCACATCCTATAATTAGAAATATCATACAACTTAAGATATAAAACTTTTGTGGCCAAATGTGTCCCCCAAAGAATTTTGTCTATTATGTGTGACAGACTGTACCATCACGGGTGCAAAATTGGTGATGTCCAAGATTTCTTCGAACATGCAGAGAGATGCAATGCCAGCATTGTTCACAAGATGATCAACTGCACACATGTAATTGAAGATTTCAGAAGTGATGCTTCATATATGAAGAGAAATGACGAACACTTACTCCGCCCGAAATGGTTCATAGTGATTTCCACGAAGCGCTGACACTCGTCGGCCCTAATGACATCAGCAGGAACTACCAGGACGTCGGGAGCACCAACTTCACGTGCTGTATCGGCCACCTCGTGGAGGCGGTCCTCTCTCTTGGCTACCAGTGCTAAGGAAGCCCCTCTTACTGCATACTGGTAAGCCAATTGCTGTCACCCAATTCATTGAGAGGTCATAAAGCACATTAGTACCTAATTTTCCTATTGATCAGATCCTTAAACATCTATTTGAAAATGACTCGTATGTTATCCTTACTTTCACAAGTTTTTTGAGAATGGGCACTACTTATCAAAACATTAAAAGAGTTCCAAACAAATGCAAATACTCAGTCTTTAATTTGTTGAATTTCAAACATGCATTTATATCCAGTCTTCAATTTGTTGATTTCCAACATATGCATTTATATCATTCTGAACTCCTATAACTTCAGACTGCGTCTATATCATTCATTTCAGAATGCATTTATATGAATTCCTATAAAATTTTCAACTTATATGGCAGTGTTTAACATGCTCCAGTCATGAAAATAAAAAATGATATCAATCTGCAGAATTCTTCTAGGTTACAAGGGGTGCGTTACGCGCGTATGAATTCTCAAGTCTTTACATACTTAAATCTTGGCTCTTGATAAACAAAAAATGATGTTGCTTTCATTACAAAATCACCACCCCTTCTTTAGCTCAAGTCTGGATCATGTGACAAGCATCATAGAATCATGTGACAACCCAGTCCTAAATACAATTTTCTATACCTTTTGTTTGAGGTCATATGTATTTATATGAAAAAATTTCTGTACTGTAAAAATGCGTATGATCTCTAAATTAGTGTATGACTGGAAGGGGAGAGGGATCTGCGTAACCTCGCCAATGGCGGAGGAAGCGCCGGTGATGAGGACGACCTTGCCGGACATGTTTTCCGGGAAGAATAAGGAGAGGAAGGAGAGGAAGAGCTTGAAAAGCAGGAAAGGTGGGAGGAATAGAAAGAGTGTTACAAAGGTTGCTGGTGGTGCCACCATGTTCATGACCTTGTTCATCCACTCCATCTCTCACTCTCTCTCTCTCTCGTGTTGACACTGTGACTTAACAGATACAGATCCTGGGAAAACAAGGGAAATATATGAGGAGATTATAATGGTGGCATTGCATGCATGGGTGGTAGATGGTCGTGGGACACGTAGTTACAGACACAAGGGTACGTGGTAATGCTTTGGGGGGGGGGAGCGGTGTTCTCAACCCCTCTTTTGTCTTGATTAAGCATGAGGGAGAGTGGAGTGAGTGATCAGAAAGTTTATAGAAGAGTTGCAATGATGATGCATTTTATCATATCTTGAGATAAACATTTTTAATTGTCTGTTTTCAGTGATGGTTTTAGAAATCATAATGTTAGTTACTCTGAATTTATTGAATATTTTTTTTCTTTTGAGGTCCTGTTTGGATCTCGGTGGGTGGGATTTAGCTGTGTAATACCTGAAAAATTCATTCACTCCATATACCAAATAAAAAAGGTATTTGACGTGTATAACGCATTTCACGTGTTTTTTCATAAAAATTTCAGTGTTTGTGAAAATAATGTTTTAAAAATACCGGATTTAGGGGTGGCTTACAGAAAAGCCTACATTTGGATCTTATATCCAAACGACCTAAATGTGGAGAAAAAATGAGGGTTAGGTTAGAGTTGCTTTAAGGGGGTGTTTGACAACACTTAAATAAGTTGATTTTATTTTTTAATTAAATAAAAAGTTGAAAAGTGTTGTCAAATATATATTAAAAAGTAGGTTTAATTAAAAAGTTAACTCAGTTTTTTATATAAAGATGCTTTTTTTAAAGGTGTAAAAAATGTGCTTCACATGAATAAAGTTTATTTAAATTATTTTATTTAAAATTTTATTTTTCAGATGTGTTTTCAAACGGATCTTAAGTACACTAAGGTAGCGTTTGGTAATGAGATTGTAAAATTGCTTTTCTGTAATCACTGAGTTTAAAAAAAATTCTTTCAAAGCACAATCAAATGCTACTTAAATAGAAGATATATATATCACTGGTCCCTTGACTGTGAGGTTGGAGAAGCATCTGAATCTTATTTTAATTATTTTTTCTTCCTTCAATGAAGAGGCCCTTTATAAGAACACCAAATTGAAGATATTTAAAATACGAACAGGTCGGCAGAGTATTAGTCGAGCTTCATATCATCCACTTGACGAAGTCCTTGACTGTATGAAGTAAGCGTTGACTGACCCTTCGTCGAGACAAATGTGGAGTGCTTCTTTCGTAGAAGGTGACTCCGGGTCGGGTCTGTGTGGACCCGGACTCGATCCGTTTAATTATCGGGTCTTTTGAGTCGGGTCGATCCATTAACAAACCCAGGCCATATAAAAAGAGATTAATGAATTTCTTAAGGGCTTACAATGACTTTTTTTTATAATAGAATCTACTGTATTATAAATAGTTTTTCACTATTTTGATTTTTAAATGTTTTATAAGAGAACATTTAGAATACGGTTTGAATTGTTATGTTTTTCTGTCAAGTCAAAATGTTGTAAAAGTATTTTAAATGTTTATAATATTAAATAATTATTTAATATTTAGTTTTACATGTTTGGTTGAATCATGAATGTTAGGTTGATTTAAAAATAAAAAAAATCACATAACATCTGGGTTGGGCCAATCGGGTCCATAGGATCGGGTGGGGGTGGACCCAACCCGATCCGTTTTGATTGTCGGGTCCTTCGGGTAAGATATTTATGCCTTTTATCAGGTCGGGTCCGGATCGACCTGCAACCTGTTAACATACTTATTTAAGTCAGTCCCATCAGTATTGAATTACACATGCTTTGAATTATATTATACAACCTATGAATCAAACTATATAACCAATTATTCAGTACATATTTCACTCTTTTATTTGATACTTAGGGACGGATTCAGAATTAAAACAAGTGGAGCATGGGGAGGAGACTTTTAGAGTAAAAAATAAAAAGTATTTATATGAATATGCATTTCATTTTTTATAATGAATGTATTTCATTTGTTTGGTATATACTTTACAAAAGTTCTAAACATTTATGGACTTCAAAAGAAACTAAACACAACATTTAAATTTCAATACTAACTTCGTTACATTATCAACCAAATTTCTTTCAACACAAAATTATACACAGATATACGAAATGAAGTCCATTGCGATAGAAATATATATTTTTTTTGAAAAAATGTAAAAAATGTTAACCTCAAATAACATGATAGAACCCATACACTGTAGTACCCTGTCTTATCATATCATAATGTGAATTTTATTATCAGTGGCGGATCCAAGGGGGGCTGGCTGGGCACCTGGTCCCCCCAAGGCCAAGCCACTTTGTGATGAATATAGGTGGATTAATAGTTTTTTTTTTTTTCTTTGTTGGTTTCAATTGATGGGTTTGCTACGTGAAAATTTTGTATGGTAATTTTGTATTTTCTCTGTGATCCATTGGCTAAAATAAAATTAAAAAAAAAGTCCTTGAGTTGATGAGTGGGATTTAAAATTAAAAAGAATATTATATTTCATTCTATTTGCATCGCAATTAGCAAGCATATATTTGAAATTTTAAGCACATACCAATATAATAGAACCTGATACACTTAGTTCGTTTTACACTGATATAATAAATTATTATAGTATATTGTTATATCATAGCATATGAGAACGTAGTCCCAAGACTTTTCACTTGCGTGTCTTATTATTCATAATTCACAAGGCAATTGACATATAACAAATATAATATATCTTCATTTATGTGAGGCTTTCGCGCAGGGGGAGGGGTTGGTTGTTCGGTTTGACACAAATCCTATCAAACTGGGGTGTCTATTGTGATCCAAGGTGTGTCATCCAACATTATTTAATTTACAATAATTTAATTGTTTTTTATCTATTATAAATATCATAAAAACACAACAAATAAATATCATAAATAAACAGCATCCACATTCTTAGTCACATAAATTAATTTAACATTCACATATCCAATCTACTTGCACATTTACAAATCTAATACACCATCATTTTTTCACAAATGAAAATCTACTGTTAACATAATAGTTTTAATTGTTCAACATTTTCGCATTCATATTCACACATTTACATGGTTTTTATTTACTAAAAAAGTGTTATTGAATTTGTAAATGTGCATAGTAGGTTGAATATATGAAAGTTGAATCGTCTTATGTGATTAAGAATGTGAATGTTATTTATTTATGATATTTATTTGTTGTGTATTTATGATATTTATAAGTGATGGGAAAATAAAATTACTATCAATTGAATAGTGTTGGGTGACATATCTTGGGTTACAGTAGACACCATAGTTTAACTAAGTTTGTGTCAAATTAAACAACTTACCATGATCCAAGGTGTGTCGTGTCACTTTTAAAATACTGCAATTAGAAAGTGTTGTACGACACACTTGAGTCACAATAAATACTCCAATCTAATTATGTGTTAAATTAAATAACTTACAATGACACACTTTATATCATTTAGACACTCCAATATGACCGAGTTTGCGTCAAACCGATCAGTGGAATGAGCCATGTTTTTTTAATTTTCATTGGGTTGGGGGGAGAGCATTTAGGTTCGTGATAATAGACGGGCTCTTTTTCAAAACAACATTGAATATCCGAATCATGGCCCAACAAGAAATCGGGCTCAGTCCGCGGGCTGAGGTTACGATGCTCCGCCGAAAAGTGCCTCCCTCCCGCCTCTGCAGGTCCTCCCCTTCCACTTTTTAGGTTTTTTGGATTTTGAGATTTTTTATTGGAATATCAAAAATCAGTTCATAATTTTGTTTTTTCATGTAGGATGAGAACTCAAGGCACCATATGTGATTTAAATATTTTTTATGAAGTGCATTGAAACAATCAAGCTTTCTTTTGTGGTTGTGATGGTTGGAGATGGATTCAGAGTGTTTTCTGATAAACAAGTGGACTTTGAAAGAACCATTGAAATGTCTCAGTATATATTGTCAAATTAACACATTGGTTGTGTGTGTTGTTGAACATTCAAAGGTATCATCTTTTATTTTTATTTTATTTTTTCTATGTAGAGTATTTTAATTTGATGGAGTTAACTACCACTGGTGAAGGTCTTCATATTGTGGAACTTTAGGTCTGATTGCACATTATGTCAGAGCCAATATTCTAAAAAATGCTAAGCGCTAATCGGGCAATCAGTTGTCTTACAGAGATTAATTGGCTAGATGAGGATTAAACAGAGATTAAACGGTCATTTCTAATATAAAAAATATATAATATATGCATACATAGATACATGTATATAAGCATACACACATACAAATATACATGTATGTATACATTATATAATACATACAGATCACATGTTCCAGTTTTATTGGGTAACCATAAAAGTTTAAGTTTTTTGCATTTGTGAGATGTCTGTTGAAGTTCTACATCTGAGCTTTATACAGGTGAACATTTTATAGGCAAACAAGAGTTTTAAACTCCCCTACATAATCTATGACTAGTAGACTCTCCTGCATTTAAGAAAGAAAACCAACATTTGTAAGAGCCATGAAAGGAAACTAAATGGGAATGTTCATCAATTCTAAGTATTATTTCCATCAGACTCATTATCTAGAGGAACTGGTTTTATATGGAAGGCCAGTGAAGATTAGCTTGCTCTTGTTATAGTCCTGAAGTACTAAAATCTTTAACTTTTCTTGCTATTTGAAAATTTTATTCAACAATTCAGAATGCTATTGTCTAAGCTTTAGATGTTGTGTTATTGTGTTTCATAAAATAGCCTATGCATTGTTTGGAATTGGATGTGGCCCCATGTGTCCATTTGTGTCTCTGGCGTGGTCGGGTACATGAATATATGGGCTTTTAAAACATTGTTGGTTTTTTTATTGGTTATTTTGGCCGTTTCGTTATCTTTAAATTGGAATGTGAGTTGGATTTTAATTTTTTTTGCAGAATGAGGTGTTGTTGAAGGCTTGCACTGAGCAACCTTCTCTAATAATTTCATCACCTGATGCTGATAGACTTGCATATTAGGGCACCTGAGATTTACAAGCCAAACAAATGCATAAATGCAACAGCCAAGCTAGAAGAATTTCATGTTGCTAATCCTAAGATTTTTGGTATCATTTTTTTCCATGCATTTATGAAGATTTTTTTTTTTTTTTGGTGGGTAAATTTTTTTTTTTCCTTGGTCAAATCTTCCCCTATCAGCAAGCGGCAATACTCGAACCCAAGACCCCTCACTAAAGAGGGGGTACCGTACCTCTCCCATCCTACCAAGAGGAGGTTCGGTAGATTTATGAAGAATTATTATATATCCAATTGGCCATTCATTTGTTGCATGGATAAATTGTTGATGTTGAATCACTATTCAGAAAGGACAGGAGCTGCCTTTTATAATCAGTTACATATTTGACTTCATATTCCCTTTGTTACCTTTCTTCATATTTCATCTTTGTTTCAATGAATGCTAGTTTTAAATCATATAGTATTTTCTGCTGGTTATGTATTCTGGGTGCCACCTCAATTGTGTGCTAGCCTGTTTTGGTGCCGTTATGCGTTTATTTCTCGCATGGATCTGTAATTGAACTGTCACAAGATATTTTGGATTCTATATCTTTCTCATATTCAGTTGCTTTTATTGAACAAATTTCTTAGTCAAGTTGCATGTGAATCTTCCACAGCATCTGAAGTTGTCACAATATAACAGATTGCTTGCTGGTTTCCGATTTCTTCTTTGATGTAGGGAAATCCCCAATCGTTAGAGATATATATATGTATTGCTTGTTGGATAAGATATAATTTAAATACCATAAATATCTAGAGACTACTTTTACTCACAGACTTGTGTTATGAGCTTCCCTCATCGTTTTCCAACCCACAGGTAATTGATAAACCACTTGTGTCCTAATGATATTATTTTTGATATGAAACTTGTGTTATCAGCAAAACATTCCAGAGAATACAATATGAGAACCTCTTGTAAAGTCCAAAATGGATGTCTTTGCTCTGTTACTCTTTCACCTTTGTTTTCTTATGCTAGACTTAAGTTTGTCGCTTTGCTTCATATGGGTACTGAGCACTTACCCTTAGCTAAGATTATAAGATATGATTTTTAAAATATGTTAAAGTCATTTCCCAATTCAGTACCTGTAGGTAAACTCCTGTAATTATTAATTAAGCCTTTGAAAATTGGATGAGTGAGGTCCTTTTCTGTCCTTCATGGCAGTCCAGTCTGTTCATATGGGCCCATTAAAGCATGATCAAGTGTTGCAGAAAATATACAGAAATTCAGATCCATTAGTTAATTTTCATAATAGGAAAACCAAGATGCCTATCTTTTCTCCTTTTTTTCACTTTTATAAAAAGAATACCATTTTGGGTTGATAGTAAAGCTGTTATGTACATATTCATATGAATAACAACTTTTATATTTCAATGTGAAAAGGCTTAAGTTTTGTATCAAGATTTTTCTGGTTCACACTCACATGTAATCAGATTTACTCCTTGATTGAACTAGAGCCCCTCAATCCTGTGTGTGTATAAGACAAATTAAAACATTCCTATGTTATACTGTATAATGCAAGGTCAATTTCTTTTATAATATGCACATGTTTCATAGACGAATGTTTTTTTTCCTTTCATTTAGTACTGTTGTTTCCTGAGTTAGTAGTGGAGACAAATGTTCTTACATTGCCGTCTACGACAACAAATTGCACTGCCTTAATGGTTCATTTTTCATTTGACCATGTGAATTGTATTCTTTATATTGACTAAAAGCTGCTGTTAATTGAGATAATTTGACAGGAAAGAAACCTTTATCTTGAATCTCTGGGAAACAGGACTTCAGGGGTCCTCTTAAACATTTTTCCAGTGGACATCTCATGCAAGTAAGTTTGTTGTGATTTAAAGAAAAGGCAGATCTTCCTACACCCCCCAACTGAAGCCTATTCAGATTTTATTCAGTTCTACTTGATATCTCTGTTGCGTATCCTGTTGGATGATCTCTTCATTTAAAAATAAATAAATAACCCTTTCCCACATTGAAGTGCTCCCACACCAATCTCACCATGTTGCATGATATTACATGTACTCATGCCTTAGCTGCATTTGGAACCAATAATCAAACTAATTCTGCTCTACAAAATCGGTTCCAAACTGAGTTTTTTTTTTAATTTAGCTTTTTGCGTTAAATTGTTTCTAAAAATTGATACCAAATGGAGCCTAAGTTATTGGTGGTTTCATCAATAGTTTAATTAAGATGCCTTTGCCTTTCTTGATTTGTTTTTCACTTTGTTCAATGTCTTGCACAGTTGAGCTATAAAAATAAAATAGCAACAGATGATGTGTGGTGATGGTGATCTCCCATGACGGCCACCCACGTGACTAGTGACAAAAGAAACCCAAGTCAGCAATCCATACACACACATATATATATGTATGCTATATATTATACAACACCATATTATTGTAACAACACTTTCTGGAGGTGGACCTTTCATTGAACATTGGGGGCTAAATTAAAAAAAATGAGACATTGATGTGTCGTGATCAAACTCTTCAATCCCTCCCCTCACATTGATTCTAAATCCACTCCCACAAGAAACTTTGGTCGGCTATTAATATTTGTGTATCTTTTGGTAGACTATCATGGCAAGCACGTAAGGTTTTTAAAATATGTACATGTGATTAGTCCCTGCAGAAGTATAAGTTTAGTCTATTGATTAAAATAGAATTTTAATCTACACCTGTTGTGGTGTGTGTTATATTATGATAATCTAATTTTTGACACCTATACATAAAACACAGCCATCTAGATTTCAGGGGGAAATTAAGATATATAAAAAACCTTAACTTTTCTTGATAGATTTACATCTTCAACTAGATTGCTTGTTACATGGGTGTTGCTTGATGTTCTTCTATCTTGATTGGGACGGGCGTGACGTGCTCTGCTTCCCAGTCAAAACACGAGTGTGGGTCAGATTTTTACACACAATGGTTTCTGGATTTAATAGTTCATCTTCTGTTCCATACTTCCATGTTATCATATGATTTGGTTGTGAAACAATAATGTCTGGAGCTTCTTCATCTGCTGTGTATTATTATAGGTGTTACACCTACCATACCACATGCTCTTGTACTATCTCAAAACAAATTTTGGCATGCTAATGAACTTGATATGACTCATTATTACTGGGGGTTTATGTGTTAAACAAGTCATCTTCATGTGTTGTAACTACCTAGATTATAATAGGCAAAGAACTTCCATGATTCTGGTTGGGTAATTCAAATAACTTGCATAACGTGATATATTTAATGCTCCCATGTGAAAAGCCCTGAAGACACACTCTTTAATTCTTCTCACCTTAAAGCATGGTGAAAATTCAAATTCATCTTTCATGTTTTGTCCATGTTCATGTTCATGTCATCTTCTTAACTACTTTGCAACTTCTTTTTTGTTTCTGTATAACAAACATTGATCCAATTCTGTTGTATTCAATAAACCAGACATCATCAACAATCCATTTTCCGTGCCGTACGCTCACATGCACGGTCCGTTACGGAGGGAGGCGCCAACACGATCTGTTGAGGGGGGAGGCGCCAACGGCCTCTGTAATTGCGATTTGCGTACAAATCCGTATACAATAGTTCTTGCTGTTTTAGTGACCTCAATTGCTTCTCAACTTGTATAACAGTATACGTGCCACCCAGTTCATTTGAGCTTTTCATTCCTTTTCAATGAAGAAAAGATTGACTTAAAACACTCCCAATTGTTCTTATTCACCAAGCTTTATTTTTTTCAAAAAAAAAAGGCATCATCTTTTGCATTCACATGTGGGGTTTGGGGGATAATATGCTCAACCCATTTGCCTTCTCTGTTTTTTATTTTTTTATTCTATATATCTCCATTAGCACCTGCTTTTATATTAAAAGAAAAGGAAAAAAAAAATCATTTGCCTTTCAGTGATGAAAAGCTCTTTGTATGCCCCCAATTGAATTTTCTTTTGTTCTTCCTTTTTCGCGCTCTTTCTTTCTATGCAGACACACTCATTAAACAAATCAATTGCTAACCCAATTCACAAATTTCTCTAAATTTCTTCAGTTCTCTTATTTCTTGGACCTGAAATTAAAAGCTCTAGTGATACAAATGTTATAAAAAGAAAAGAAAAGAAAAGAAAAAGCTCAGATGGGGTTATTCATATAAGCACTCTATGTTTCTCTCCTTGACATAGAAGAACTGCTATCCTCCTCACCGGACTCCATCGAATGCTCGTGTTCGGCGGTCACGCAACTCGTCGACTCCGAATCGTCTCTGGCTCTGGCTCTGTCTCTGGACATGAAATCGATGAACCCATGTCTCAATTCAACCTCCCTTTCACATCCGCTGCCACTCTTCCTCTTCGGAAATATGCGACAGAGCACCCAGTTCTCCTGTTTTGATCATTCAATCCAAGATAAGACAAACAATACTTATTGATATGACAATTTTCTGTTCTTCATCATTCAAACAAATATCCAATTCTAACAATACGTATTGATTTATGTTTTGAATGAACTTACGTTCATTGAATTGCCACCACCGTTGGTGGTGGCGGCGGCGAGGCGATACTCATGCATGACCCAATCGGTGCGCGAACCCGACGGAGCCTTCCCTTTATAGAAAACAAGAGACTTCTTGACCCCAACCACCTGTCCCCCTCTCAGGACCTGCCGGTCCTTCCCAGTCGCCTTCCAGTACCCCGACACGCCAGCCCGGTTCGACCGGTTCCCATTCGGGTACTTCGCGGACCTCACGCAGAAGAAGTACCTCTCCCTCTCCAAATCGCCTGTAAAAACAAACCCAAAGAAACAAAAACTACATAAAAAAAAAAAACTCCAATTCATTCACATTTTTTTAAGGACATATCCATTTCAATCATAATAAAAACAGACAATGTCCGAATAAAATTATAAGATAAAATTATAAGATATTGGGTTGGTTTGTTTGAGTCGATTTTTTTAAAGAAAATTGTGGCACATCTATTCAACCGTGATCAAAACAGACAATGTCCGAATGAAATTACAAGATAATTGGATTGATTTGTTGTTTGAGTTTGAATTTACCAGGTAAATCCCAGGGGTCGAAGCGGCAGAGATCGACGTCTGGGATGAACCTAGCGGGCAAAGGGGAGGAGGAGACCTTCCTCTTGAGGTAGTGGACGATGAGCTCCTCGTCGGTGGGGTGGAACCGGAATCCGGGGGGGAGTTTGACCAGGGTTGGTTTGTCTTCCATGTGTGTAGGTGGGTGAAGAAAGTATGGGATTTCAATGAAATATGGTTAATAAGATGTGGAGGGGAAGTGAAGAAGATGAGGCGGGGAGGGGATTGATGGAAGAAAGAGAGGTGACGCGGATGGTTTTATAAGGGGAGGTTGGAGAGTGGTTGTGGGCGAAGGAAACGACGTCCCTCTTTTGTTGCGTGAACCGGACTCAAACCCACCACTCTCTCCTTTGACGCACTTTTTTTTAAAAATTTTTTTGGAAAAGACACTCAAGTCTTTCATGCGATTCTTCCATCTGTATTCACTGTGTATATACTCTGTTTAGAATTTTATTTTTTAAATAACGTATAAAAATTGATGTATCATTTGAAATTTGAAATAAAATATTGAAACTTACATATATTTGGAAAATTGATTTTTTAAAGTTTGAAAGCTAGTTTAGCAAGGGGTTAGGTTTTTGAGAATAAGTTGTACTAATTTTAAAAGAATAAAAAGTGTGACAATTTTATTTTTATTCACGATTTGTCAAAATTGAAAATAAAAAGTGAGAATAAATGTTATCTTAACATTTAGATGGAATAAAAAAATCATCATTTTCATTTTAAGATTGGGACAGCGCGGTTCACATTTTATCTCAATTATTTTTATACCAACCAGGATAAGTTGTCATTCCTCCACTTATTCCGATGATTATCTCTTATCCTATCATTTATTTCCTTGTCAAACTAGCCATAAATGTTTGAGATTAGTTCTAAATGGGGTTTAAGTTAAATTATCCCACCACTTCTTAAACAGCTTACAAAAAAATTATATAGCATGTGGAAGTATATTATGTATATACTGTTATAAAATGTAAAGTATACATTAGGAAACAATACTCTATATTTTCTTTGAAAATTTGGTTTTTTTAAATTTTCATACATCATGATAATGTGGTAATCGATGTAATGTAATTGTATGAAATTCACTCAAATATAATTTTTTTTTTGTCATGGAAATTATTAAACAAGTACATGCATATCTAAAAAGTTTCATTAACTCTACAAAAAGTTTTTTTTCAGGGATTGGGGGTGCCTATGAAAAAATTAACTATTATTTATTTATTTATTATTATTATTTTGGTTGGATAATTATGTTGAAGTTAAACGTGTGGAGGGAGTGAAGCGTAAAAAAAGAAAGGGTACGGCCAAATTGACAATGATACCCTCATGTGGATCTGGATTTTGGTGGCGTTATGAAGGGTAGTTTAGATATTTTGAATTTAGGGCCGTTTCGCGTACGTGGGTGAGGTTGGATGACGTATGGCTTACGGCTCGGGTACATCGACGGCTCCGTATTGAACCGTCGATGGACGGTTTTGCCCTTGCCAATTTTGTGTATTTTCGGATTGCTTTTTGGATAGACGAAAATACCCTTGATTGGTGGGCCCATGTTTTTAACGAAGGCAGTGCTGGAGATTCTCTTTGTGGACTGTTTTATTATGTTATGGTACCTTTAAAAGGCAATGTTTGTGGTTTTTTATTTATTTTTAATTATGGATTGATTTTTTTATGGTGGGCACTTCATCGATTTAAGAAAAAAAAATGATTTTTTTAGTTGTGCAATGATTGGTTGGGATATAATGGGATACATCAATGATTTTTGAAATTTTGGATTCTAAATTCATTATTAAAAAAATGATATGAAATCATTTTCTTATTTTTTATTTTAGTTTTTGGTTTAATAACTCCTGATTTCAAATAAATTTTGGAAATATAAAAAGAATACTGAGCCACTAGCATTACTCATGCCCATTAACAAGCTCCAAATTAACAAGCTTTTTGGAGCCTCATTCGAAAGGCTAATTTTTTTTATTTTATGTTTCCACTGATTTTTGTGTTTCTTAGAAAATCAATTTTAGGGTATTAATATAGTCAGTCATTCTTTTGTCCTAACCTAATACATAAAATCTCTAATGAATTAAATATATAATCAATTAATAAGTATATACTCGATAAAAAAATGTATTTCATTTTTTATAAACCTACATTTTATTAAACAAAAATGAATTATTAAAAATTTAAAAGATAAAGGAATTTAAGTCTACACATAGGATTTAAGGTTTTTACTTTTAGGTCCATATTATTTTAAATAATTAAATGACTAAGTTTCTCTATTTTTTGCAATCTATTACAAATTTCTTTTTCCTTTCTTTTTATAAAATCATGACATGAATTTCAATAATACATATAAGATATATTGTTTTTTTAAAAAAATTTCTTTTTTAAGGATATGCAACAAAGAGTTGAATCTTAGTGAATCCTAACAGTTATATCACTTTTATCACTTGCAATGTTTGTCACTTGCATTATATGACGATCACGAGTGATTCATCCTGTCACCTAGGCATCGCCAATGATCAAGATATCTTGATCATGGACATTCATAACAAACTTTTTTTATATAATAATTATAAATACACTTATTATCATATTCACGCTCTAAAAAGTGAAGACACATTTTCTCTTACATTTCCATAAATATAAAATAAAATGAAAAAAATCATGGTTAAAAGTATTGGTTAAACCTCCAAATCATTGTTAAATTTTCTATATTAAATCACATCACATGTCAATATATAAAAAAATCTAAACTATTACATGGATTCGGGGAAATCACAAGAGATTTGCATATATCCCCAGTTACCCAAAACAAAATAGAAGAATAAAACAAAAGGGGACTTCAAATAGCAAAAGAACTGAGAAGGGGAAGGGAACAAACTGCACCATGATCATAAAAGAAGGAAAACGTGGTTACTCATCTCATGGTATGAATTCTTTCCTTCTTTGGAAACCAAACAGTAGACTTGGGCCATCCCTGAATTATTTTCACTCATTTATATGCAAATGTAAATCGGTGTTAGTCCCTGTAAAATAAAAAAACATAACAGATCTCTATGTTATTAAAAAACAATATTTCAGTTTCTATCATCACCCCAACTAACCAGGTACATATTTAATCCTAACTACATATTAAAAGTTACCAGAATGCCTTCACCCCTTATTTTTGAAAAATCGATAAGAATCTATAAAATCGAAAAATGTTCCTATACAATTGATAAATCCTCTCAGACCTCTGTCTTATTAGACAATAATTATTTTAATCACTACCATCACCATAATTCATCAAATTTGTGATTGACTCTAACCATACATGATAAATTATTGTGATACCATTTTAAAATTTACTTACTAAATTACTGTAATATACAAGTTGTGGTTGACCTTAAGAGGATTTACTGATTTTACAGGGATCTTTTTCGATTTTCATAAGTTTCAAGGGAGCAATATTGATTTTTTCTCTCTTTTTTTTTTTTTTTTTACAATGGATGAGTATAGGATAGCAAGAAAATTTTCAAGAAAAAAACATGGGTTTTTTTGTCATCAAAAGAACAAACAGATTTTTTATATTTTGTAGGGACCTATTTGAATATATTTATTGGAGTAATTTAACTCATGGACTAAATATGTTAACCATATACTTTCTAAGGACCTGTAGTGATTTTTCAATTTTATAGAGACTAACCGAATAACCGATTTAGGTAACTTTCCAGGGATTTTAATCGATTTTTCCCTATAATATATCATGTTATATATACCTAGAGGATATAATAATTTTTTAATAATAATTAAATAAATGGCTTGTAAAATTTATTATTAAATTACACATAAAAGAAATATGTTACAACTAAAAATGAGTTTTTTGCATATATACCTTTCAACCAACATTTTTTATTGTATAAATACTCCATTTAAAACTCTAAAATCAACAATATTGCTTGAATGAATAAAAAAACAACGTTTATGTACAATTTAAACCATTTTGAATGGTATTATCAAAACTAACAAATCATCAAGGCTATTTTGCTAAAATATAAAATTTTAAGAGTATATATACAAAAAAAACCATTAAGATTTGGTAGATATTGATGATATTATCCAATTATATATAGCTAAAAAAAGAAATTAAATTATTCTTGAAACTGTGTAAAAATTCATAATTTTTCAAATATAACTCTGATTGGGGTGATCAATAGGTCGTTGGAAATTTTTTTTCAATATATACTTATAACTAAAATATATTTTTTTTTCAAAAATGATTATTTCATGATGAAAAGTGAGATCAAATGTAAGTTGAAAGACTCGAAATTAGCTATTTATCACTTATATTCCATGATTACCCCCAATCTAAATTTAATAACAAAATAAAAAAAATGATGATGTGACACAATCACTGTCATTTATTCAATATATATTTTAAAAAATTAATAGTTTGATGAAGGAAGAAAATTGAAAACACTTAAAATTCAAAAAGATAGATTTGATAAATATCTCATATTATCTTTTAAAAAATGTATTATTTTCATTCCTACACTTAATCTAAACTCAAAAATCATAAATAATTAAAGGTAAAATTGAAAATAAAAATGTTAATATTTATATATATTTATTATTCTAATAAATGATTGATTATTTCTCCCAGTCTAGCCGATTAAATCCCTAACGCTTTCAACATCGATATCAACCATCTCATGGTTCTGAACTATAAATAATATAATTTAAAATATTACATTATTATGCCCTAGATAAACTGTCTTGCTCATCTCACCTATGCAATGATAGACGCGTTTAGTTGCGCGATTGCAAAATTGATTTTACAGGAATCTGAATTTTAAAACTGATTATGCAGAAGCTCACATCCCCCAGTTTTTAGAAATCACAATTTTTGAACACTATTTATCTAAAATCTGTGTGCACGAAATTGTTATATAAAATTATTTGATTACACGATTACAGAAACAACTTCTTACAATTACAAAAGCTGCGTAATCACGTAACAAAACGCATCCAAAGTGTACTATTCAAAAACAAACTTGAGAGAAAAGAAAGGACCACAAGGAATATTTACATAAAGAAGAGGTCAAATAGGAATAATAGAGGAGGGAGAGGGGGGAGCAACCAATTAGTGAAAGTGGGGCATTTATGTAAAACTGAATAATGGGATTTGGAATAAGAAGAGGGAGGGGGGAATAGGGACCTACATGTTCCCAGAACAACGGACACCACGTCAAGCTAAGGGAGGGGGTGCTATGTGACAAAACTGCCGTCCTCAACTGATGCTCTTTCAAGATCTCCCAAGATCTTCCCCCCTTTCATGTCCTTCTCTCTCTATATTCTTTAAATTATCACACCATCTCCTATCATGTCATCACATCACCTCATTTTACCGAATCGCCCTTGTGTGGATAACACAGGGGTGATATAAAACTGTTTAAATTACACATGTATAATGTTTATGTAAGCATAAGTACATGTGTGTGGTTTAATAAAAGTGATTTTCTTAACATTCATGTGACATAAATATATTTAAAAAATTATTTGTTTGTTAAAAAATAAATGAGTTGATATGTCAGAATACATAAAAATATATATTGATATTAGTATTTCATGTCTTTTAAAATATTTATCATCACCTTTTATAAGACCCGTGTATAAAATTATTTTTTGTTCTTTTATAATATTCATTGACGATATAATTTATCCACGAGTGGATAGTCGATGTCGATACTCGTTGCCCCCTTTGAGAAACGGAGGAAATGGTGGAACATCTCTTCATCGTGTGCATGATTGCTTGTCATCCATGGAGCTGCTTAAAGGTCGCGACAGGAATGGCGGATCAATTCACTCCTTGAATGATTTATGAGAGGCAGGTAGGTTCTTACTGTCGAAGGGAGATAGATGCGCGTCGGGCAAAATCACTCAATCCTTCGTTCCAGCCATGGCGTAGACTATCTAGCTAGCTATTACCATTTTATTTTAGGAATACCAAAATTTACATTGAAATTTGTAGGCATATTCTATTACTCTATGGTAGCCCCTCCTCTGCTTACTGTTTTGGACATATTTCATTTTGATTTAAAAAATTAAGATGTATACCAACCATTTCTTAAAAAAAATTATCTACAAGTAAACCAAACAACAAAAAAATTATTATTATGTTTTCTAATAAAAACAACTAAAAACACAAATAAACTAAAAACAATATAATTCTTTATCTATAATACAATAATTATCTAGTGTGCAATAGTTTAATGTCGCACTCTAAATGGGGCATGATCATTGATCAGGTGTTTCTTTTTGTTTATTGAGTGATTTAATGTAAGGGTGGTTTGGACATATGGGGATACATGGATGGTGATATGTATTAAATTTTCCAAGCATTTGACATTGTGGGAAGACCATTTTGCATAGCTTCCGTATGGAGATGGGAAACCTTTTTAAGATAGAGAGAGAAAGAGAGAGATATATATGAGAGAGAGAGAGACAACTTGCAAGAGCTAGCATTTGAAAAGGGCAAAAAGAGAGATTACTAGCTAGGGTTTCGTAAGCCAAAATGCGGCTCACGATGTTTTCCTTCTCAGACTTTCTTTTCTTTTTTTTTAATTTTTATATTTGAAAGAAAAAAAAGTCACATTGCATTTTCAAGAGATTAAATCATTTCTTTAACCTAAAAAAAAAAATAACAACTGACCTTTGGAGAAAAGTAATTATTTTGTAACTCCCACTCGCGATAGTGAAAACACAGAATTCAACCCACTGAATGTGCAAACAATTTTACATGATATCTCATAAAATTGTGTGTGTATGTGGAGATGTAAAATATTACATAACTAGAAAATATAGTGCACATGCATGTTTTTAAATATATATATATGCGACAAGAAAGTTTTATAACAACATGTAACAATACTCATTATTTAATTGAAGGCGAGGTCTTTCAGGTGGAAAAAATTAAAAAACTTAAAAACAAGGAAATAGATTAATATGGTGAAATGTCAAAATAAAAAAGTTCTATCCATGTAAAAAAGTAATATAATGATAGAGCGTGAGATATAGGCAATAGAAACATGTGTCTAGTGATGTTTCACATAAGCGTGTCTGGTGATGTGTGCAACGCAGTAATTACACCACTTAAAGTTGACAAGTCCGGTCATCTACTTAACACACCATTGTATGTGTATCACCATGGAGATTAAGTTTTTCAGTGTGGATCAGTGTGGACCAGTAACAAAGAATCCAATTTAATTTAATAGAATGACATATCTTATTTTTGAACCCGGAAAAACACTCTTTACACGTGTATGTCTTAAAAAAGTACATACAATTTCACGGATAATCATGTACTTCTGTCGTCATCTAGTGAGACATATATATCTCATTAGCATACATATCTAAAGATTTTTTATATGTTACGTTGTTAAAAATTGACTCATTTAATTATTAATAAAACAATATATATATATATATATTTTAATCATAACATATAATGTTTATTATTTTAAAAAAAATTCAGCCAACTATTTACATGACCGTTCCTCACGTTATTCTTTATAAAAAAAAACTTAATAAGTGAACAAAATAATAAAAATAACTATATAATATATATGGATTTATCACATTTGAATGGTCAAATGTTTTTTATTTGATGTTGCGTGTGTGTGTTGGAGAGGGTTTTGAGAGTTGGGGCGCCAGTTAAAAAGTGAGAAACGTCAAGATTTGCAATTATTATCTTTTTTGAGTTTTTTTGAGTAACTTATGATCTCTCTCTCTCTCACCCTTTATTTCCTCTTCATTTCTTTGCTGGTTCTCACTGTTAATATATTTTATTTTTTCTTAGAAGTCTTGACTTCCTGAGGGGAGTTTAATAATATGTTAAAAGATGAGTTATGTTATAGATAGATTTATGGAATGTTTGGTAGCCATATTTCTTCTCTTTCACTCCAGTTTTCTAAAGGGGTACTACAAAAGGGCAGGTGGGATAACACCCATGTGATGAGGGTGCATGGTTTGTTTTTTTTCTGTTTTGGTTGATTCGTGCTGTGAGGGATAATTTTCTGATTTTTTTTAGTGTTTTTATCCTTTTAAGTAACAAACCATCATCTACTTTCATATAATAATTAAATATTTTTTATATATACTTTTACGTAAAAAATAAGGGTTTTTTATTTTTAAGTCTTCATAAACTACATGATTTAGTGATCGATCTTTCACTTCTTGATATTTTAGTTTAAGCCTCCAGATTTATAGGATATGTTTCTTTTAATCCCTCCTAGGGACTAAAAACAAAACCAAATAATTTAGTGATAGGTTCCTCCTAAGGACTACTAAAAATCTAGGGACTAAAACTGAAATATGAAGAAATGAATGATCGATCACTAAATCATATAATTTACATGGACTAAAAGATATAGATATATATAAAGATAATTTACTATATCCAGCTCAATTCAACATACGAACCTGACGCAAATTATGTATATTGTTTTTCTTTTATAAATGGTGAGATTTAAACTCAAAACTCATTATTATAAATTTATTATTATTTTGAAGCCCATTTTACAAATGGGTGAAAAATGCATGAGAGCCCACACTTTATGATTTTGTTTGATTCATTCAATCTAGAAACACAACTACCATGATTATGATCCACACACGACTATATGTAAGAATTGCACGTAACAATGCTCTTTAGAAAATCATAATTTTTTTTGCTATTATTGGATCAAGAAGGGCATTACTGTTGCATTTCCCAGAACATGCTGAAGATATTTTTATTGACTTGAGACACATTTTGGGAAAAAGAAAGAAAGAATTGAAGTGTATCTTAAATGTGGTTGGCTAGATGATTCATATTGTTGGTTGAAAGTGACTGAGAAATTAATTTTTCCCCCCCTCAGTGGTGAGCAGGTACAGTGGATGTAAATTTTGTGGTCCATCTTTAAAAGAGTGTTGCAGACCTGCAAACCATTGTGTTTTGGATTACTTGTTATGAAGTGCAACTGCCTTTGAATTCTTCCATATTTTGAAATCCAGGGTAGCAGGGCCATTTTGGGAATAGACTTAATAGTACATATTTGACCTATTTTGAAGCATTCCTCAAACTAAAAATATTTGTATTTAGAAAAAAGGTGGATGGAGAATGAGTAATAGCTTGAAAAAGTTGTTATATTGGACTTTTGTGCGTATATTTTCCGTATTTATGTCTGTATCCACAGCAATTTAATTATTGTACTTATAGTTTCCCAATAACATGACATACATGATAGGAAAGATGGAACATACTTAATTTAAACGTATCAATAATGTGGAAAAATCAACATCTGAATTTGGTCGAATATGTGTGTATATATCATTTATTACATAGAAATGAATTCAAATATATATTAGAGTATCCGCCTTGAAAAATATATGTATTCAATGAATAATTTGATAAGAATATTTTATTTTATTTTATTTAGATTCAGACATTATGTTTTTAATACCTGTAAGACATATTCATATACTGATTCTTGATAACAAATTCAAATACATGGACACAATTGCTCTGATTCGATTATATAAATAATTATTGTTACGCAAAGAGAGATCCTTTGTAGTGTATACACGCAAAAAAATAGGTCATTCTTAATGTTTTTGTCCATTTGAAGAAGAATCTCAAATTGGGAAGTCACAACACATAAGCCCACTTGCATGTGGGAAGATATCATCAATTCTTAAAAAGTGGGATTTCTGTTCTTTGTGTGGTTTATGGTGGGGTAGGGATTCTTTTTTGGAAGAATCCTTAAAATTCATCTTTGAAAGGAAACCTATTTTGGAATTTGGTTTTGTGGAATGGAGGAAAGATGGAAGGAAAGGACTTTTCTTCTATTGTGATGGTGATGTTTCAATTTGCAACTTGCAACTTGTGGGGGAACAAAAAAAAAAAAATTCCCCTCATCTACTTCTCTCCTTATTTTAATTAGGGCTTAAGTGCCCAAATTTAGCCAACTATTATGAATAATCAACATTTCACATTATGGGTGAATCAAACAAATGAAAGTTCTTGGAAAACCTTTAGGGAGCAGTGCATGTTTTTTTGAAAAACTGTTTTGTCAATCATTTTTAAGGGCCAATGCTTATTGTGTTGATCACCATTAGATCAAGCAATGATTTATGAGAAGACATGTGATTAAAGGAAAATCCCTTATTTAGGTAATGTTTAATAGCAACAAATCAATCATTTATTTCCTTTACAACCATTTATCATTACGAGTAAGTTTCAACACACTTTTATTCACAATACACCCCTTACATCAACTGGTTAGTTATGATTAATAAGAACTAATAATATTAAAGATAATCCCACATTCAACCTTTCAGTTTTCATATATTTTGATTTTTCTTCAAATATATTTCATATAAAAAAATAATTATCTTTATTGAAAAATAAAATTTATAATTCAATAAATTATATAATATGTTATGCCAAAAAAACAAAAAATTACATGTTTCATTTGTATAGGACTGTATGGCACTTCAATAAATTATATAATATTTTATGTCAAAAAATAAAAAATTACATGTTTCATTTGTATAGGGACTGTATGGGATACAACACCCAGTTCTATTTATTTGTAGGAAAGAAAAGATCAAGGCCCATGACATGGTCATATTGATAACAAGGTGTCCAAAAAAAATTTTGTCAAGATAATTGACTGCTCTAACAAACAAATATATTTTTTTATTGATGAGTCCCCACAATTAGGTTTCCAATTTTCAACCCAATATTTTACTCAATGGTCACAGTTGTTCTAGAAGCAGATTCCATGTGGCACTCTTTCAATCAAAATTTGACAAGTCCAAAATACACCCCCATTAACGTGCATAAATAAATATTACTTGACCTTACTTGGAGGTGAGTGGCAGTTTATTTGCAAGTGTGTGTCAAGCAAACATTTTTTTCAAAAGCTTTTAAGGTCGGCCAAATTATAATTTTGACCAAGGCAATTTTTTCCCTCATCAATGAGTGCACTGTGCACCTCCTGAGTCTACCTGTGCCTTTTGTTTTCTTCAACATCTGTGATTGGTTTTCTTTATTTCCAAGCCTTTGTTTTTGTGTGTGTGTGTGTGTGTTTCTGTATGTCAATGTTCTCTTGGACTAGGATTGTTATCACATTATTGAACATCTTTTACATGAAGCAACATCATATGTTGATACAATGAAAACATATATAAAGAATGGGATGTAGCTTTCAGATGACCTCAAAAGAAAAGGGAAGAAAAAAAAAAAACAACAGATGCCTTTGTCTGAAGGGAAACCTAGACAAAAACCACAAGATTTGGGTAATTATATTAGAAATTAATTTTGATTGATCAATCAATAGGTTTGGGTAATTAGAAAACATATATCAGCGTACTGGTTAGGTGACCGATGAATCGTGTTACGTTAATTTTATTTATTTATTAAGTTAATTTTCCCTTTTCAGTAGAAAAACAAATTGATATAATATTTTTTTGGTTGGTAACAAAAATAATTGTTATTTATAATTAGGAGTTTTAGGTATAGAGTGCACTCCATTTAATATATATTGTTAATGGAAGTCATTCTTAATCTGAACAAGTGAAGGTGATGTATGCTCTTTTGCCTCACAATATCGATATGTTACTTGTTGTTTAGACTGAAAGTGCTATTTTTGAAATAAAACACATGGCATGGGATGTGTTTGGTAGGGCTGCTATTCAGCCAATAGGGTGCTGTTAGCTCAACCCAAGTCTAATCCGAAATTAGATAGATCTTAGATCAACCCAAACCCAGCCTAACTCGAGATCAATGTCTCCACTGCGGATCTTGCCATGTTGGCATCTTATTTTAGCTTATCAACCCTCAAACATAAAGAGATCAATTCAATCACAGCCCGTTAGATTGGTTTAAATTTACATCAGGTACGTATAGGTTTGAATCATGGAGTTAGGTTCAAGTTGAATTTTACTTTGGTCATCAAAATAGTTTCATTTCAAATAATTTGAACTCCATAACAATCACAATAAAGAAAAATTTATATTTCTTGGTGGAGGTGATAATAGAGATGAAAATTTGGGAAAAAAATTGGAGAAATCATAAAAGTGTAATAGATTTTGAGATTAAAAATAAATAGGACAATTCAAATTTCAACTTCAAGTGAAAATTTGATTGAACTTTTAAATGTATCACCCCACCAAGTTCGGGTGGACGGGTCGGATCTCAAACTAAATTCGAATTGATTCGGGTTTGTTTAAATTCAATTTGAATCCGATTGCTAAAATCCTATTCCAAATCTGCAGACACCACCTCAAAAAAGGTCACATGGAAATAGTTTTGTAGTACAAAGAATCGCATTTTCCCAAAGTCATCAACCAAACCAATTGTGAGCCCTACCAACAAGTCCTGTAGTACATATCAAAAGAATCAAACATCCAGCAAAGTCACCAACTAATTGAACAAGTTTGTTTGATTTTTTATTAATGTTTTGGCATGAGGAGGGGCCCCTTCTCAATTCGAATTATTGTTGTGTGTTGAAGCAAGCACACATAAAGAATCAATTGCATCGACCAGCTATTTTTTTTGTTTAAGTTATTAGGTCCACTCATTGTCCTCATGAACATTATAAACGGGCATTTCTCTATGGACAAATACTAATATTATTTATTTACTTTTTTTTTTTTTATATTGGAGGGATCCCCCGTGGCTGACCTTACGGTTGAGCTAGGAAAGCTACTTCCGCGTGTTTGTCTCGGTTCCACAGAAAATTCTTTCGAATAATCGTCAACAAACAGTGGGTAAGTTAGTGCCAAGATTCAAACTCAAGACCTATCGGTAACACCGCTAAGCACTGAACCATCGTGTTATGATCATTGGGACCATAGAATAAATATGAAACTATGATAACAACATCCAAATAGTTGGGCAACACAAAATACCAACAAAGATAACAACATCCAAATAGTTCAAAAGGAACTATGATAATTAGTGTAGCATGCTTGTACACAAAATGTATAATGTTATAGAAAAACATTTTGTTTTGAAATACATGTTAATTAGCATGGTAATCAATGCAGCAATACCTTTAGGATTATGTCTTAACATTTACAAAACAATAACAAAAACAATTCAACAAAAAAAGAATGAAGATATGTCAAAATATGCATATACACCCATTGAGGAGATAAGGGATCGAGTCATTAATAGTTTAAATAAAGAAGAAGAAAATGATCAACACCCCCCCCCCCCCCCCCCCCCCCCGCAGGTCTATTGTCATGTTAGTGCATGGACTTGGACTCTCAACCACCAAGCTTTCATGGACATGTTCTTTCATGCTAGTTAACAAAACACCTCATACAAATATATTTAAACTTTAAGAAGTTCATATTTGAGATGTTTTCTATGGAACAATCTTTTGACAGGTTAACAGATGTAACTGATTATTGTAAAAACATAGGTTTTTGAGACTTAACACCTCCTTTTAATAAAATATTTTAAGTATGAAAATTTATATAAAAAACACATTTTGTTTCTTGCATCTAACATTTTTCTGAAAAAAACAAAAAGAACATGTGAAATTGAACCTACAGGCTATAGGAAAAATATACTCAACTGTAAACAGAGAGTAAAGTAACTGAAAAAAAAAAACTAGATTTAACACAACATTTCCCTAAGGAGCTGTTACACCGAATTTTTTGTATAATCTTATGCAGTCTTATATACCTCATTAAAAATCAAGTTAAGTAAATAATGCATATGTCTCGTTAAATTTTTTTTACACTTACTAAAAATTGATTCATTCAACTTGAAATGAAACAATATATACTTTTTATCAAAGCATATATCTCATTAGATAATGTTTATTATTAAAATAAAAAATAACAACATGTGTTGTATGAGTTTTGAACTACAAAAATGATTGAGTCTTAACATTTTCCTTTCCCTTTTATTTTAAAGAAAAGGCCCAACATTTTGGGTCAAGGTAGTTCAAGGTTAAGTTTGGATCAAATGTTTCCGATGCTATGGATAACCCAAATCACTATTGTTGGATGGACTTGGCCCATTCAAATTCATGGACTTGGCCCATTCAAATTCATGGGCTTACAACTCAATTCAGCTTCACCCATACGAGCCTACAGGCCCTACACAAGAACGGTTGCTTGAGTACCTAATTAAAAACAAGAAAATGTTGATCTGAGTCATTTTTATCAATTAAAACTCAGACCACACATGTTTTTCTTTTTTTAAAACAGTAAATATTACCTTATGAGGGATACGCTTTAATAAAAAGTATATATCGATCCATTTTGAGTTAAATAAACTCATTATTAATAAGTCTACGAAAAAATTTAGTGAGATAAATATATCATCTAACGAGGTATATGTTTCACTGAATCTGTAATGAGGTATATAGAATTATAATTTGAATTGTAAAAAAAATTAAGTGTAACAGCACTGTTAAAAATAAATTAATAATGTTTATGTAAATAAAAACTGTTAACCCCTGTTTAGATGTGGAATAGGGGACTGGAAAGCATGGAATAAAGTGAAATAGGGGAATTTTGATGTTTGGGTGCATTAATTACCTAAGGATAATGTATGCTGGATAAACTGATATAAGTAGTATATGTATTCTAGCCAACCCTTAGAATTATACGCAAAAAGTGTGTCCACTATCAAATCAACTGTCATCATCTATTATAAATCACATGTCAAATCAATTATCATCATTTTTTCACATTTTATAAATCTTTATCAAAGCTTTATTCACATTTTATCCAAACAATAAAAACTTTATTATTACGTGTTTCAACGAAAATAATTCAAAACATAACCAAACACAAAATCATTTATTCAATTGCTATACCTACTTATGCTGGTATAATTGTATACCCCAGAATAAGTTATTTAGTGTTCATACATGAGCTTAACTTTAAGCCCCCATTTGGATGTCGAATAAGGGTGTGGATATCTTGGAATAAAACAGAATAATTGATTCTGGTTGTTTGGGAGGGTTGGATTTACAAGGATAATCTATGCTTGGATAACTTGTTATAAATGTGAAAAATCATTTTATGAAATAGGTGGAATTAAAGTTAGTTTAGGTTTTCTATCAAAAGAATATGTGGGCCTAATGTCAAATCAACTATCATTATCTCTTATAAATCACATGTCAAATCAATTATCATCATTTTTTCATCTTTTATACACACTTTATTCATATTTTATTGAAATAACAAAAACTTTATTATTACATTTTGCAACGAGAATAATTCAAAACACAATCAAACACAAAATCATTTTATCCTTGTTTATATCCACTTATTCTGGAATAACTGTATACCCAATAGTAAGTCATATTCTGTATCTAAACGAAACACACACACACACACACACATTTACATAAAAATGAGAATTCACATATTTATTGAACCTAACATGAATACTAGAAAATACAACATTATTACACGTCTCTTTAACATGTTTAGTTCTTGAACTTAACATGACAACCTTATACCTCTCTAACTATCAGAAAAATACAGCATTTATCATGTCTCTTAAACTTGAAAATAAATAAGACTACACAATGAATTATATAAAAGACTAAATGCCCATAAAATACAGCATTATCTGTCTCTTTTAACTACCAGAAACTTCTTTTTTTTTCTTTTCTTTGAGAATGGTAAACATGAAACTCAATTTTATTTAAAATTAAGAGAGCATGTCATGTCACACAAAATAGAAACTATACATAATTGTGTATTTAATTGTGTGCGCACGTGCGCGTGTGTATACACACAAAATAGTATCCATACGTCTCTATGTTGATGTGAAATAGGACAACCTTGCATATCCATGCCACACTAGTATTATTGTCACATATGACTGCTATGGTGTTCATTAATTAGTTAATTAATTTTGCATGGTATCTTTTTATTTTTTATTCAGAGAAGAACATTATCGAGTGTGTGTGTGTGTGAATGTCTAGAAACGCCTAAATATTTATGGTTGCTTGCTTAGGATTGATATATATAAGAGCCTAATTGTTCTTTAAGCACTATCTGAAGAATCATTTTAATTTTATGTATTCCTGAGCCTCCATGGCTCGAGCTTGTTGATGCCCACTACTTAAGATTCTCCACTGGATTTGCCAAGGATGAATATGTTCTAAATATTCAAAATTATAATATGCAGAAGAATCACCCAAAAATTGATAAAAATTAAGGAACAAAAGTAAAAGTGACCATAATACATGCCTGTATCCCAATGGCTTATTTGCATGACAGTATGAATTTATGACTATGTGAGGCCCCCAACTATTCCCCTAAATAGTGATACTTTTTTTCTCACCATGTTCCCTTTTTATCTCTTAAAAAATTGGATGATGTTCAATGGACTTTAATTAGTTAGAAAGTAAAACAGAATTGGAATATATATCACTTAAATAAAAAAGTATTATTCATGAATAAAAATTAATTTTATTATACAGGGATATTGCGGGTGTCCGAAAGTGTGGTTTTCCACGGGGGAGAGAATTATTGTTGTCATGTAGTTTGGGAGATTTTCATCGGTGGTGATGGCGATCCGGTAAACACCCCGTTTACGTGGGATCACATTCACTCTATGTTTCTTTATTTTGCTTTGGGTTTATGTTTTCTTTTTCATATGTTTCTTTATCCTCTCACTTCCAATTTAGAGTTGTAACTATTCTTTTAACAATACAAGTTTTATAGCAATATCTACCTTATTTTAAAAAATGAATAAAAATTAATTGATAGTATCTACCTTATTTTAAAAAATGAATAAAAATTAATTGATAGTAATTTAAATTTTCAACAAAAAAAAAACACACAAAAAAATTATTATAAAAACATAACAAGATTCTTTTTTTTCCGTTAAGCTCAGATTTTTAACAAAAATATAACCTACAGAGGCCATCCCTTTTGTACAGTGATTCAGTAAAAACAAAAATGAAAGCAGGGGGCAATATTATCTTTTTATTATTTTTTGGATGCAGAGAATGCTATGGGCCTCCCCACCCTTATCGAGTCACATAAGAAAAAATTGTATCCATGACCTCTTTTTTTTTTTTTTTTTTGGCTGATAAACTTTCTTTATTTTCTTATTAAATATTCTTCTATCAACAGAAATAAGACATGAATTTGACCCACAGTAAGAGAAGAGATCTTTAACAGTTTGCCAAGAGGTGGTGGACCAGATTTTTAAAAACATTGACCCCTCTTTATAAAAAATGAGTGATATAAGCAAGCTTTTAGAGATACTCTAAAGTGATTGTTATTGTTGTCATTATTATTATTATTATTATTAAGAATTGATAGTATTGTAATTATTAACAATAATTATGATAATATTCATTTGTATAATAAGTTTAATATTATTAAACAAAGTTGGAGCTATTTTTTCAACAAATTATAGACAGCTCCAGATGAGTATTTTAGCATTCAGGCTCCGACACTTTAGATGGTGCTGAAGATTACCAAGCAAGCCAAGGGAGAATTGGAATAACTAACACATTTGCAATTTTCATAAGTTCAAGATTTTAATTTGACAATGATTATAAAAATATGACTTATCACTTATCCTAAAAGGGGTATTGGAGGGGACAAAATAGAATTAACCATATTCGGGTTTGATGGATCTGTCCACTCCTCTATTCTCCTGACTGGTTGATGTAAATCACCGGCTCGCCAGGTTCGGAGACCTTAAGGGCCCGTTTGGATAGAGACATAAGCTATTCTGGGGTTTATACCTATTCTAGGAATTGTTGACTTTATCAGTAGAATAAGTGATTTTCTGTTTGGTTGTGTTTTAAATTATTCTCATTGGAAAACGTAATAATAAAGTGAATGTGTTTGGTTGATGAAGAATAAAATGTGAATAAAGTGTAAAAAGTTGATTTGACATGTGGGCCCCATTGATGTATAAGAGGTGTTGACAGGTGATTTGAAATGAATGATGAAAAAAAACAGTGGGACCCACTTATGATTTTTGTTGGAATAGGCTAATTCCATGAAAAATGAAGGATTACTATACCCCTTTATTATTTGTTATTCCAACATCCAAATACCACCTTATTCCCCTCACACAAACACCTTTTTTTCCCTATTCCCTGCCTATTCCCACCTATTCCTTCCCTAACCCTCTACCCAAACAGCCCCTAAATGTTGACAGATGGGGTGGGAGTGAACTGTAAAAGATCCTTGGATGCCCAAGTCAATCTAGGATTTTGCAAAAAAGAGTTTCACGTACACCAACAGAGAGGACTGGTTCTTTGTCATGTGCCCTCTTGGATCGACGTGAGATCTCGCTCATCCCCAGGATGCAAATAAATCCAATGATCCGTAGGATTCGGAAAGATTTTGGGGATCTCTATAAATGGGATTGAGTATGTGATTTTATTGGGATTGATTTAGTCGTCGGATGCACGTATCCTTTAATTAGAATATAAAAAAAAAAAAACCCTTCTCGATTCAAAATCAGAGATTTTTTTATTTCAAAAACTTTATTTTCTATTCAACATCAGCATAATTTTCCACGTTGTAATTTTTTTTAAGCATCACAATCAAGATGAAATGCATTTTCAATCACTCATAATTTTTCACATTCTGTCTCCATTTTTTGTGATCATTTGTCTCTCATCTCATCATTTACATCATTGCCAAGCAATTAATTAGAGTGAATTACAACTCAAAATCACATCATAGACAATCATAAATTATGACAAGCAAATGCTTGTTCACCTGTCCAGCTTCATATATAGCAATTTTTTTTACCCTATGACAGCAAAACAAACGAAATTTCACACACTCGGGACAAGAAGGAATACTGACATTAGTGAAAGAACAACAAAAAAACAGATAATATTGAGAACCTCTAGCACTGCTTAAACACTATAAATGAAAACCAAAGATCCTCAGTTCATGGGGATCGATCATATAGAAACCCAGATGAATTGGGCTGCCATTTTCAATCAACTAATAGTAATACAATCTCGCCTTTCGAAGGTACGTATTGTGTGAGTTATCTCCTGAAACTATCAATGCTGTATCAATTCAGGTATGAGTTTCAACAGAAACGACAGCTCTCGTTCAGAGAACTTCGGCCTCGTTGTAACCTTCATCGACCCCGAATCAAGCAAGCCGTCTTCGGCATCCATGACTGGCTTGTTAAAATCCGACACCGCCTCTGTGATCTCTTCAACTAGGTCAACAATCACGCCGTCAATGCCCATCAAATGCTGCATGTAGACCGCTTCTGTGACATTGCTGGAATTCAACCATAAGAACAAACTCAATGAGATTTGGTCTAATTAGATGGCTTTGATAAAAATTGGTCAAGTTTGGCCAATAACATGGAAAGAGATTTAATGAGTGGGAAGGGCTTACTTAAGCTGGCCATATGTGAGGAGGTTGAGATTGGCTTCCTTGATCCTCTGTATCATTGCGGGGCTTCTAAAAATGCCCCTGACTTCTGATACGATCCCTTGGAGTCCGCTTGTGACGCAAATCTTCATGGCCTCGTCCAAGGAATTCCTTCTCACATCGCTGTAGATTTCATTACCTCCATTTGTAAGGAAGAACACCTGGTTTTCAGAAAACAGAAATGAAATTCAATGAATCATTTTCTGCCTCTACTACTGGTCATGTGATGTAAACTTGTGGTAGCTCAAACAAACATTAGTAGCTGAATAGGACAAGCAGAGGAAGAGGAAGAGCTGCTTACAGGATAAGTATTCTGCAATTTTCGTACTAGCTGTGCTGCGTCGGGTTGGAAGCTAGAGAAGATGATGGGTCTGTCTTTAGCACATTCAAACACAACCTGTTCATGACAAATCTTATGAACATCAATAAGAACCGCGTATTTGTATCGACTCGATTACAAATCTTATGGAGAAAAATAAACTAACCCGCAGAATGACTTGAAGGACATGAGTAAGTTCGTCCTCAGGGTAGACCATGTTGTCATCAAACTTCAATTCAATATTAAATCCTAGACGGGGATCGACCTTATGGAAAGCCTCTTGCAGGGTGCAAAGAGAGTCGTCAGCTTCAACCGTCCAATTATACACCCTCCCATCCTTGGCTTTCCTAAGCATTGTCTTTCCAATCTGAACATCCATCAAGAACAGAAATGGAGTTCAGTTTCCAATCTTCAATACTTCAGCAACGACAATCAAATGAAGATAAAAGTAATCTTACCTTTCCAGCTTCTCTCTGAGGTCCATAAGAGAAGAATTCAGCTAATGTGAGCTCTGTTACACGCTTCTCCGTTATACCACCCTGGAAACATTGAATTCAGAACACACTCTCCAAATGAAGCAAAACAACTCAATGAGAGTATGTGTTATAAGAGACTGACCTCTTCCTGAGCGAGGATGAAATTGTCGTGGAAGATAACCGGGCAGTCATCTCTGGTCACCTACAAAAATTTTACATTTCTCTTCTAAGGATCTTCTTCTCACTATCCCTTTTTTTTTTATATAAAATGTCCAAACATAGGAAAGAAAACCCAGAAAAAAACAGCAGATCAGTAATGCTAAATTGGATTTTAAAAAAAACAATCCCAGACTAACAAGACAGCGACCCACTTGTTTTTTTTTTTTTTAAGCCAAGGGAACATGTAACTGTGGAAAATTAACCTCTAGAAAACAAACAATTTAATTTAACTGTTTCTATTTTTTTTTTAAAGACTCCTGATCCAGTGACCCAATTCTTGACCCACTTCTTAACCAAGCTCATTTTAAACCAGTAATTAGAGGATCACTTTTGGGAAGCAATGATTACTACTTTTGCAAGGTGTGAATATATATATATATGGGAACCGATTAGGTGTGGCGAACGGCGGGTGCGACAGCGATCACGGGCCGTCGATCACGGGTCCATCGCATCGGACGGTCGGGTGTGATTCACGTCGACCGTTGGATGCGATGGACCCACGATCGGACGGCCCACGTCGCGGCCGCACCTGCCGTTCGCCGCACCTAATCGCGAGCGTGTGTGTGTATGTATATATATATATATATATATATATATATATATAAACAATGGGTATTATGGAAAACCATGGGTATGATAAAAACATGGAAACAATGGGAATCGTGGGAATCGAATATAGAACATAACAGGGCACGATTCTTTGATTCGTTACTACCCAAACCATGTCACATTAAAAACACTTCATCAAGTGTAAAAATTTAAATCAATCAATATTTTTGTCCTCACGCCATGTGACAAGGCCCAGTTGTTGTCTGATTGCTTTCGTGGCCGAGAGATTTTTTTTATTAGTAAATATTTTTGTATAGTCTAGTCATTCTCTATCAACAAATGATAAGATGTAAACTCAAGTACCCTAAATGATACATTTATCATCCTATCAAGGTAACCATTAGGATATTCATGGTCAGTTTGTTGCTTATTTATACCTAAGAAACTTATGTTTGAAATCCATAGTACATATGTTCATTCAAGTATACATCAAATAACATTTTCCCTTGCCAAAAATTCTACTTTTAGGCATGTCAAAGTTACCGACTCTCAGTCCTTAAAAAAAATATTTCAATAATTTTTATTATATATTAACAGTAAAATGGATTTCTTAAAAATAAATATCTGCATGAACACATTTTTTAGGGACTCGTCGGTCAAAAAAGTTTAAGTAAGGACCGTCAACACACTTTTCCCATTCAACTAGCCGGCATGGCACGTTAAGGTTTATGGGCCGTGTCGGGTTAGCCTTGTGGCACGTGGGCCAATTTCGACACAGCACGTTAATGAGCACGGCACGATAGGCACAGCACGGCACGACAATTCACAGTAGACGGAGCATATAATATGTTGAATAAAAGTCTCATATCATTGTTTTATCATATATATATAATGTTTTTGTGTGTATATTTGCATATCTAATACATTTATATAATTTTTATGTGTGTAATATTAAAAAAATTAAATTTTAGAATTAAAAAATATTTAAAATATATATTTTTAAAAAAATCATGGGCCGGCCCGCTAGGCCCGTGGGCGGCCCGTTGGCCTGGCGGGCCAGGCACGGCACGGCCCGTCAAAACTAACGGGCCGGCACGACACGACCCGCTGTCCCGTTAGCCCGCTTCCTCCCGGCACGGCCCGTTTGACTACGACGCCAGAGTCCCACCCACACCAAACGACACACTAATCTTAGCCGTTCGAATAAAAGCGACCATCGAACGGTTAAAAACAGACCCCACCCCAAAAAAAACACCCCACGTGCGAACCAACAAACCACGTGTCCCTCGCACGTGCCAAACCCCCCCAAGCCGCGGCGAACGAAAACCACGGCGCGCGTATAAAAAACCTCCCCCACATCGCCGCGTCGCGACTCGCCGTCCTCGGCGATTATTTCGGATCAACCCCCCAAAAAATAAAAAAATAAAAAGAGGTGCAAAAGATCGGGAGAGACGAACAAACCTGAACATCAAACTCGACGAAGTCGACGCCGAAACGACCGGCTTCGTTGAAGGAGAGGATCGAATTCTCCTTCACAGACTTCATCCTTCGATCAGACGACGACAACGCGTTCATTCCCTTCCCCCTGTGCCCAATCACCGTGAATCTGCTGTTCCTCGAACCCCCTGATCAAACCCACCATTGAAATCAACGGCCGAAACAAAATCAGTAAAAAAAACCACCCAAAACGAAAGATTACGATACCTCGGAAGAGACGAGAGGGGGGGACGGAGAGGGAGGTCTGGGGGACGTGGTCGAGGTTGGGGACGTCGGAGACGTGTACGGCTTTGAGGGCCATTATCGGAATATCAAACAAACAGGGGTTGATGTGAGTTTTGTTTTGCTTTTGAGAGGGTTTTGGGAGTTCCGGATGGGTTTTTATAGGGGTGGATATTTGGAAGGGATATTCGAGGGAGGGAGGGGATCATGCGAATGGATATTCAAAGATGGGGTTTTTTGTAATTTCGCGGAAGATGCGAACGGGAGGGTGAGAACGGAATATTCCGTCGGAGATTCCGTTAGGAACCCCCGCAACGGTCGAATGTCAGTCTCTCTTTGCGTTTGTTTTTTGTTTTTGTTTTTTTTGGGTGAGGGAGGGAGAGGGACGTGAGGGCTTTTATTTATGAGGGTGGGGACTGGATTAGAATTTGGGGAAAGATTGGGGAAGTAAAAGGGAATTGGGTGGATGGATATGTCTAGTGACATGACGCGTGTCCTACGTGGCGTTGAAGTCGGATCCGATTTGGGTTTAGATGTATTTTAATTTATGTACTTATGATAATAACTTATTTATTTATTTAATAAAACGGGGGAGCATATCTCGGGAAGAGGTTTATCGTCTTCGTCTGATCTAAGATCCACAAACTAAGCTTAGATATTTTTTTTTAAGGATAAGTTTGATGAGTGATTCTTGGATCATGTCGATACTAGTAGTTATTTTCCTGATTAATTTCATTTAAGTGCTAAAAATATATGATACAAAATTTTAAATTATATAAATTTACATTTATGGGTAAAAAAAGTGTTCCAACTAAATCTTAAAAGTTTGTTATGAAAAATAATATGTTATAACAAAAACATTTTTGTATAGTCAAAAGTTTAAACAAATATATATTTCATATCACATTCATTAATAATAATTAGTTAATACATGTTAATGAGGGCTTTTATTTATGAGGGTGGGGACTGAAATGGAATTTAGGGAAAGATTGAGGAAGTAAAAGGGAATTTGGTGGATGGATATGTCTAGAGACATGACGCGTCCTACGTGGCGTTGAAGTCGGATCCTGATTTGGGTTTATATGTATTTTAATTTTTGTACTTATAATAACTTTATTTATTTTTTTAAGGATAAGTTTGATGAGTGATTTTTGGATCATGTTGAGTGATTCTTGGATCATGTCGATATTAGTAGTTACTTTCCTAATTAATTTTATTTACGTGCTAAAATATATGATACAAAATTTTAAATTATATAAATTTACATTAAAAAAATCTTAAAGTTTATTATGAATTTATAACGGAAAATAATATGTTATATTTCATATCTCATTTAGTAGTAACAATATTTATTTATTAAAAAATTAGTTGAAAACGTTAATGTGCATTAAAATCGTATTTTCATCAATTTAATTTTTTATTTTAAAATATTTATAAAATTCAATAAAATGATAGATTTTATGAATATTTAAATTATATCATTATTATTCTGGTTTAAAGTAGATATAGATTATTTATCCAGTTAAAAATATTTTCACAGACCCACGGAGATTGATTTGAATGGGCTCCAAGTCTTCTTCACAAATAAGTGAATAACACACAAAAATTTGAAAAAAGATACAAATAATCCTCCTGTAAACTACATGAAATCCATATAACCCTCTAACTCTTCCTAAATTCCATATGATCCCTAAAAACATCTATATAAATCTAAATAGCCTTATAAATTAAAAATTTTGTTGACAAATTAAGATTATTATGTGAATATTATCTCTAGTAAACCCTGGTTGAAAATATAAAATACTTAAAACCCTTACAATGAATTAGAAATATAAAAAATCATATATAAATGATGATTTTATCCCTCTAGATAGGATATTAAAATCTATCTAGATGGATAAAATCATCATGTACATAAGGTTTTTCCATTTTTAACAAATTGTTGGATTCTTTGGTATATATTGTGTTTGCAGTTAGAGTTAATAAAGTGAAATATGAATATTTCTCATTTATCATCAGAAATTTAACTCAGATAATTATTTAGACTTACATAATTGTTTTCAATGAGTTACATGGACTTTATGAAAATTCAGAGGGTTATATAAATTTTAGGCGGTTTACAAGGGTTATTTAAATTTTTTCAAAAAAAAAAATTGGTCTTCACTGATGTGAGCCTGAAAGTTTGAACGGAAGGAAAACACAACAATGCAGGATGATGAGCTGGTGATGACGTGGCTCTATCCAGGCATATAATTTTTTTATTTTTTTTTTGCATATATAACACTCTTAAAATATTATTTTGTTAAATTACCTCCATGAAAATGGTCCTTAGGAAAATACCCTTGAAATTTTAAAATTTGTGATTTTTATGATTAATTGGGTAACCATATGTTGTATAAGAATAATGTTTTCTAAGCCCCAACTTCACATGCCCCATCACAAGCCTGGTGGTATGTGTCTAATACCTGTTATACTCTTATTTGATTTACTTATCTCCAAAAAATAAAGAGACAATGATGATTGATTAAATAAAAAATAAAAACTGATTTTTAAATAAAAAAAGTCAGGATTTGGGGGGATTTGATAGAAAAAATGAGGGATTTGAGTTAATAGAGCAATCTAGGGATTAAAAAAAGTGAAGGCTAGTTGAAAGAGTATTATAAATCCTTTTTAATCAAATCTTTAGATGTACTCTTCTCTTTCAACATTCACAGATGGTCTCTTCTCTTCTAACGTTGTCTCTTCTCTTCCAATCTAAAATTTCAAAGATCTATGGAGAGTATTATAACATGCAAAAGAAGTTAATCTTGACACAATGTGCATCCCGTGGAGGATGTTGAAAAACGTTTCAAAATCCTCTATTTCTTTTTTACTATTTCCAAGGTTAGTTACATTTAATTTATATATGATTTGTATAATGTTATAAATGTTACATTTCTGGCATCGAACATACTCATATTCTATTTTTTGTTAATTCATAAATATAATAGTCTAAAATATAACATTCATTCGTGTATTGCATTTGTTTAAATGTAAATAGTAATTTATATTTGTTACATTTATTAATGTAACAGTCAAATACATATATTTGTTAAATGTATCACATAATAAAAAAAAAGTGTTTGACATTTTTCAATAAAATATAACTGGCTATTAAAAATATAATATGTTTCTAAATTGTTTAAACATAAATCGGTAAATGTAACTGTTTGTTACGTTTAGATAAATGTAACAGTTTTTATGTAAATGCAATAAATAGTTGTGAGAGATATAAATATTTAAGAAATGTACTTGATGTAACTGCTTCATATAGTAACTATATATGTCTTTTTATTTAAATTTAAATACAATAAATAATTAAATTTTTTAATGTTCAGTTAATAACATTCTTAAAGAAAAAAAATTAATGTGTATAATAAAAATATAACTTTGAAAAAAAAATCTAAGCCATTTGAAGAATTTTGACAAAAATAATTTAGGTAACTTTTGGTGTAATCTAGGTTTAATGGTAATTTAAGTAAGGATTTCAAAATTTAAAATTTAAAATGAATAAATGGATTTCAAGATTCACATGGAAGACTTATAACCAAAAAAATGTGTAATATTTATAGAATCTATCTTTTTAAAATCCACAATTAATAATTTAACTAATTTTAAATTTTAATATAATCAGATTCTCTAACAAATTAATTCAAAAACATATAATTTTTTTAAATAAAATAATATAATATGTTGAGAAAATGCAAAACAGTCCTTGTATTTTGAAAAAAAGGCAAATACCCTGTTAATTACACTTATACCTTCAGACCGTTGACATCCTCCACAAGAATGTGATCCACTGACCACTACCCCTTCCGTCTTTATAAATACTCATCTTCCACGCCTCATTGGATTTCAAATCTTTCATAATTTATGTTGATTCAACTCTCATTTGTTATCCCTACAATGTATATTGTTCCCCAAAATCTATTCATGTTAGGTCATTTTTAATCTTTACTCAAATCTATACTCAAATTTCACTTAAAATTTGAATAAAAACTTGATTTGATATGATGTGTCCCTAACCATCGCTTTGTGTTTTACTCAAATCTTTTAAAAAAATTTATATCTTCTTCTAATTATTTCCTATAAACATTTTCAAAATATTTTCTCAAACATTTTTACTATTCAATTTTTATTCCCTTCAAGATATTCAAATTTAAAAATTATATAATCAAACAATTTTTTGAAAAAGATAAAAATAATTTTTTTTATTAGAGTAAAAATAAGAAGTTAAAAAACAAAGATAAAAACTTTTTTATGTGAAAATTTTAGGGGGTGGGAAGACATCTAATATAATTCAACTAAAGATGGAGTTGAAGTGAAAAAAATGTCACATTTGAAGAAAATATGAAGATATAGAAGAAAAGGAGAGAGAGAGAGAGAGAGAGAGATATTTGAAAATTTGGATAAAGATTTGAGTCTCCCTTTATTTAGGTGAAGATTTAAATAAAATCTTGGTATAAGTATAGACAAATGGTTGGAGAATTATAAATTATTGCCCCGAATATATTTCTCCCTAAAATATATTGCCCCGAATATATCATATTTTATATATAAGATTATAAATTAATATTAACAAACTATGTAAAAATTATCTATTATACTAATTATAAACGGACATTAGAGATTTCATATTATGAAAAATTGGTGGGATCTAGAATGGGGAGGTTTTTGTTTTTAGTTTTTTTGGTTGGTTGGGATTAACTTGGTGATCCTGAATGTTTTTTTTTGTGGGTTGTTGTTAGGAATTGTTTTATTTTATTATAAGAAAAAATTATTGAGATTAAAGGGTTTAATTGATCATCAAATTATTTTATTTTATAGGTTTTTCTTAGAGGTTCATTAACATATCATACTTTTTATTAATTTTATTTTCACGCATATTGTGCGTGGATAAAACTGAAAATGTTACACATGATGGAACGAACAAAACTTAAATATTTAGATTGAGATAATCATGTTGTAATATATGTGATAAATAGCTAATTTCAGGTTAAATATGAGTTTAACATTTGATCTCACTTTTCACCATGCAATAGTCAATTTTGAGAAAAAATCTATTTCACGGTCATAAGTATATATTGAAAAGGTCTTTCTAAAGAGCCATTGATCACCACAATCAGAATTATATTTGAAAAGTTATGAATTGTTAAAAAGTTTGGAAATAATTTAATTCTTAATTTTTTTTATATAAACCCCTAAAATATTTGTAAAATATTTTTGATTATTTGTTATTTTCAATAATATTATTCAAAAAGGTTTAAATTGTACATGAATGTTATTTTTTTATCAATTCAAGCAATATTGTTGGTTTGAGAGTTTTAAATGATGTATTTTTATAATATAGGGTTGGTTGTGGGGTATGTATGCAAAAAACTCATTTTCGGTTATAACATACTTTTGTTATGTGTAGTTTCATATAAAAATTTATAAGAGATTTATTTAATCATTATTAAAAAAATTATCATATCATTTATGTATATATAACATGGTATATTATATAAATGAATTGAAAAAATTTGAGGATATTAGTTGTAAGCAGCCTTTGTAAAATAATTTTTTTTATTTATACTCACATCGTGTGTATGAAAAAGCTTATTATCTTACTAGACTATTACCTTAATTTTACTAAAACAAACTAACTACTAACAAATATAAGGATAAGAACAAATCAATAAAGATAAAACTAATAGGAGTTTGGATTTGATCCACAACAGTTTACTCTTTGCAAAGTTATCGACAATAATAAAAAGGTCAGATAGGGCATGAATGATTATTGAAGATGTTTTGAGATGAAAAAATCATCTTTAAAGAGTTTCAGACATCAAAATTACAGGATTAAATATTAAAAAAGATTTTGAAGAGTAAAATTAGAGGTTGAAAAGAAGAAGAGGAGAAATGTTAGCCATTAGGGGTAAACAGGTTTTTATACACTCATTTAATGGTACAAAAGAGAAATCATAACGGGGACCATTAACCCTACCTAATCCACCACAATACAAGTCTGAATCTAGTGAATTGGTTTCAATCAGTCTAGTTAGTATTGATCTGCACAATATATGAATTGAATTACACAACTTATGAATCGAACTGCACAGTCAATTATTAAACACATGTTTACTCTCCTATTAGATATTAATGGTATCGACAAAATCAAATTTGACTAGATTAATAAGAGAGTGATTCATGTCCCCAATAATTAACCGTGTAATTCGATTTATAAACTGTGCAGTCACAAACACACATTCTGCAACGATCACTTTAACATGATGTTTTGAGAAAGTTGTATTATGAAGTGGATCTATATGCAAAATTCTCAGATGCGCATTATAAATTTAATAAAGTAGATATAATAGTTTATCTTATCTAGAAATCAGAAGAAGGAAAAAGAACGGTCGACTGTGCGTTGGGTGGTGTGGTAAGAGTCATGTGAGCCGTCGAAATTTCCGGAGAAAGTAGCTACGTCAACATGTGCTGTTCACGCTGTCAATAAAAGACACAACGTGACTTCAACCACATGTCTTTTGTTTTGTGTTGTTTTGTTTTATACTGGTTCAAGCTTTTGGAAAAGATGATTCTTCTGGTTGGAACCTTGGTGTTTTCTTTAATTTTATTAATTTATTCTCTCCGAGACATCTCAACAAAATTTTGTTGATCTAAGCACGTCAATCATTTTAAAAAATATCTATATTTAATCTGAATCTATATTAAAAAATATAAAAAATATATATCTGATATCTGAAAATTCGTATCAGTATCTAAATCAAATTATCCGTATCTAAAATTTTCAGATCGGATCGGATATAAGCTATATCCGATCATAACAATTTATTTACATATGTTAGATTTAATTTCAACCCTTAGATGAAAATCCAATGGCTTATAATCTAGGGCAAACATAAACCTATTTAACCACGTTGGATACTTGTTTAACTATATTAGGATTTGTGTTTTTATGTCTTTGGTGATACCTTAAAATTTTATAAATTCTTTATATTTTTATCTGGTTTGGATATTTCAGATATTATCCGACTCCGTATCCAGATTTTCGAATCGGATACAAATGTGTTTTGGAATATACGATCGAATATCGGATACAGATATTTTTTCGAATACCCAATTCGAATATGGGCTTATCCGATTCATATCCGTCAGTTTGACAGACCTAGTTTGGCCACCATTTTTAGTGGTATGTTGACACATGGTTAATTATAATCATAGTGAAACTGAAATGGTTTTTCAATATCAAGTTTTAAATAATATATAAGCTAATAAAAGATGTTTTGCAAACAATCTCTTTAATTATAATAATAGCATTTTGTAAATGCTATGTACTTACATCAACGAAATGTGAATTTTAATAAATTTTTAAAATAGTTTTTATAATTGAATTCATGCAATTAATTTTAAATAAATATATGCGTCATTTTATACACATCTCATTAGATTAAATTCCTGGGTTTACCACTAACCTCGAGAAAAAAGTTTCAATCTCTGTTTCATGCAAGTCCTCAATTATATTAAATGCAATATAAGTTGATTTTGAAGGGACGGATTTAGATGAATTCATATTTTGCCTGAAATAACATATTTTAGGCTAATCATTGGAAGTTAGAGAAAAGATATGTTTGATGTTGACTTTGAAAACTTTAGATATAATAAACCAAAGTTGTTATCAAAATGAATTCCCATACAGATAATATAGCAATAATTACCAAACAATGAATGGACATCCAATAAAGTAATAATAATAAAGTGACTAATAGACAGAAAGAACACAAAAATTAGTTTATGCATTCATGTACATAGTTTCATATAACTTTCAAATGAAATTATGAAATTATATATATTTTTTATTACTTAACATTGGGACGAAACACAAGATTAAAATTTGTGTTGGTGTGAAGTTTATCCATTTAATTTGTTAATATAATGAGTAAATAAAGTTTTTCATTGTTTGTTTTCTTTTGTGTAAGCACTTACATCACATGTCAATGAAATTATTATTGAGGGAACATGATGATGTATCTGCTAATGTTAATGTTTAAGAACTCAAAAGTTTTCATTGATCGAACTCAAAAGTTTTCATTGTTTATTTTTCGTGCCACCACCAATTTAACAAAACTTGTTCATTTGGAATGTCTCACTCCATGTATGATAGAACAAATATGCAATTCAACCAAATTTTTACACTCTATTTCGAAAGCAGCAACATAAGTTATTTCATGACCATGACAAATAATTATTCCAGTATAGATAAGGATTAAATTATTTTTACTTTTTTTTTTGCTATTCTCATTGAAAGATGTAATAGTAAAGTTTTTTTTTATTATTTAGTTAACTATGGATAAGTAGTGAATAAAAAATTATTAAAATGTGAAAAAAATGATATAACACATGAATTCTTTAATTTATAAGAGATGATAATGACATGTAATTTAGTATATGGACCTCTTTATACCAATGGAATAGATATGGTGGATGTAATTTCATATAGACATAGAATATCAATATCAGTTTATTCTTGCTTATTCTGACATATTTATACCCACTTATTTCTTGTAAATAAACAGATGTTTAGATTTATTACTTCAAATATATTCCATTCTATTCCCCCCGTGTACATTCTACTCAAACAGGCCAGACTAATGCAGTCTATATCCATGCAAAAGCATATCAATTGAAACCATAGCTACTATTCAAAGCAATCCCCCCACATCATCATAATATTTCTGAACTGGAGCGCACTATAATAACCCAATATCTTTGCGTAATTATGTGTTCCCTTTTATCAGAATCCAACATAAAGTCTACAAACATCACACTAACACATGCATGTCTGCAATAAGAAAAAAAGAAAAAGAAAAAAGACAAACATGTTTGTGCCTCTCAGCTTTTTTTTTTTTTTTGGATCTTTCAATCAACATAGGATGTGATAAGGAACACCCATGTTTTCAAAAATATAATTTACTGAATGTTTAAGGGACCACTAATAAAAAGTGATTTCCAACTGGTGAGTACCCTACCACACTGTAAATTGAAGCATGACTGCATTATTAGATAACATTCTTGCTGGTTCATGCAAATACACTTGTAACCCATTAGGTCCCATTTCTTATCCACTACTCCACATCCCACTTGCAAACAAATTAATTGAAACTCTTGATTATGTGGTGGTACATCAGGCACAAAGTTCGCCTACAACAAATATTTGATAAGAGTTTTTTAGATATCATAAATATATATACAATATTCATAAATCATACAAGTATACATTAAAAAAATTCTATTGATTGTGAAGGGCGGAAGGCAGGGATGATATTTAATATTAATTTTTAAAATTATGAAGACCGTGATAAATCATTATCCAATTGTGAAAGTACATTATAATTGTGATCATGATTATTTTTGGCTTGATCATTTGTTGCTTGATTTGCTCATGCTTGGTCTATAAGAATGCCAGTGAGTGATCATGACATGGCAACCTCACATGGAAATTAAAGATAAAGATGGAAAAAATAAATAAATTTGTACCTTGTACAATCAGCAGTGACTGGGTTTCTTTTTCTAAAATGAATGCCTGGCCTGGAATTCAAACAAGTTGGGGTAGCTTGTATGTGTGGTTGTTATTTTGGTTTCTTAGTTGTCTTCAACTGAAAGAATTGACTGTTTCAACTTTCAATATTGAGAGGATGCCGAGCTGGAATGGATTATTATGAGAGACCACCTAAATATGTTTCTTCTAGAGAGAGAATATCCCAACCCAATTATACAGGTTGTTGGATACACCAGCAACACATCAATAAAACATGTTCGATTTGGACTTTTTTTTTTTAATATGGTTGGACCATATCATATGTTATAAAGTCAATTCTCAAACCACAACAATCACATGTTTGGCTTGAAAATAGTTAATTTAATCATGCATAATTAGGGCTAGTAAACGAGCCGAACGAGCCGAGCTTTGACATGTTCAAGTTTAGCTCGTTTATAAACGAGCCGAGCCGAGCTGAGCCGAGCCGAGCTCACGAGCCTCAACGAGCCTAACATTCTTCTTCATTTTAGGGTTTTTAGGAATTGAAAACAAAATTGTAGCCTAAATGAGCTAAGTTCATGAGCTTAAATGAACATAACTTTGTATTAATTTAATATTCTGATTTTATAAAGGAGTTTAGTTAAGCTTTAACTAAGTTTTTATAACACAAACAAATCGAATTTGAACATAAAATGAAGCTCGATACAGGTCCCGAGCCTAACCGAGCTTTAAAACTTGTTCAAGCTCGCTCATTTATCTAAACGAACGAGCCTGAACGAGCTCAAACCGAGCCGAACCCGAGCCGAGCCCGAGCGGCTTGGTTCGTTTACCAGCCCTATGCATAATATGGTTATAGGATGATCAAGAAGAAGTAGATTAATTATTTTGTGTATGTTTTTATTCCGTTTTATTTATAATTTTGGATAGATAAATAAAAATAAATTATACTTATTTTCACCTGATATATAGTTACTAGAGTTTATTTGAACTTATTAATACATAACTATTATACTTTATCCATATTAAACAAACATGATTCTTTAGATTTAAGATTATTGATGCATAAGGAACACGTTTAGATTAATGGAACTGGAGATTGTGATTTTCAATCCATCAAATATGAGAATTGCATTGCAAAAATTCATTTCTCCAACAAAGCAATTGATAACCCAAAAGTGTTGTGCAAAATAACGTGAAGGGTGCAACCAATTGATGCCTCTATTTACACCCCTCAACATGTTTGCACGCACCTTTTCATAGATATTAGATATGTTGATTCATTTAATTAATTGTTTTTCTAATTTGCACGTACCTCATCTTTAAAAAAAAAAGGCCTTTTTATTTTTAAGTCCCCATGAACTATAGGATTTAGTGATCGATCCCTCATTTTTTCATATTTTGATTTTAGTCCTCAAATTTAAAAGATATGTTCATTTTTAATCTCTGGGAGGGACATATCCTTAAATTATTTGATTTTCTTTTTAGTCCCTAGGAGCCTAGGAGGAACTAAAATGGAATATATCTTTTAAATCTGAGGATTAAAATCAAAATATGAAAAAGTGATGGATCGATTCCTATATATGTATGTTTACCGGGACTGAAAATTAAAAAACCAAAAAAAAAAACATTCATGGAATTATTTTTTTTTTCAAATGGAGATTAGGTGCAAACAAAAATCAAACACCCCTTCTGTATATGGGGCTTTTAAATAAAAAACTGTAAATTGGATTGAGTGTATAGACAAAAAAGGCGTGCATACATATCTGAAGGGTGCAAACAGAGGCAACAATTAAAGTTTAAGCCCCCGTTTGGATCTACTATAAAGATATATAAAGATAAAATGATTTTTTGTTTGGTTGTATTTTAAATTATTCTTGTTGAGAAACATAATAATAAAGTTTTCATTATTTGGATAAAATGTTAATAAGATGTGGATAAAAATTTATAAAAGGTGAAAAGTGATGACAATTGATTTATAAAAGGTGATAACAGTTTATTTAACAGTGAACCCACCATATTCTTTTAGGTTGAATAACATGTAAAAACATAATTCCATGAGTTGGCTAGAATCTATATATCACTTTATACCAGTTAATTCTGACATTCATATTCTTATTTCTTTCAGGTTTCAAACACCCATTTTGAGATTATTTCAACTAATTCCCACTTATTCCATGCCCTATTCTGGAACTAAACGGGCTATTAAAGCACCCTCAATTTATAATCGGGCCAAAGCTTCTGTTGAGATCCCAAACCCGACCCGGTTACCGACCTTGGGCCCAACCCGACCTAACATTACCGGCCCGTCTCTTATCGCATTCGCAGCAGAAGCAAATCGAAGTGTCTCTGTGCCTTCTCTTCCTCGGCTAGGGTTTTTTCTAGGGTTTCCGTGACCGTTTCGATCCGAATCCATGGATGTCAATTCGGCCAATTCTGCCGAGCTCCAGCGATTCATCGAGGTAAAACCCCTTCAAGATCCCCTCAATTTTATTCTCTCAATCCTTTTTATTTTATTCTTTGATCATTACATGAGTCTCACTTGAATTTTTTTCTGTTTTTTTTTTTTAATTCAGAATACTTTTATTTCATACGAAGATCTTGAATTGAATGTATGTTTTACATTATTAGATTCTGAGTCCACGAACACAGACACAGTGTTTGTGTACGACATATTTTTGGCAAGGGTTTTGTATGGTATTCGTAAATCATATGGGATGAATATTATTAAAATATGGAGAAGAACTGTTTTGAAGATGTATTATGTCATCATATCGTAAAGTTTGTATGGTAAATATTCGGCAGGGTTTATGTCTGGTGTGGTACATGTACATTCTTATATCGTACAAGATAAAATGGTAAAAGTATGGAGATGTGTGAAAGTGATGAGAAAAATGAGTAACTTTTAAATCATTAAGATATGATAAATCATCCAAAGTAATTAGGACATCCGAATTTGAAAGGTATTAAATGCAAAGTTTGACAAATAGAAGTATGTTTGGCCATTAAGTGCGGAAGAAAATTCTATGTTCAAGCCCATTGCAAAAATTCTATGTTGGGTGTGAAGGCAATGATGATGGTTAGGATTAGTTTTTTCTAATTCTGAATAATGTGATCAATCATCCAAACTAAATTGATACCCAGATTTTGAAGGTACTAATGCTCAGTTCGAAGCAAATAGGTACCAGAGGTGTCTAATCGTGAAATTTTTCTGAATTCGGAAGAGTTTGAGAGCACTTTGTGAACATGTTCACGAAGCCAATCATGATTTTTTGTGAGAAGCCTGCTTTTATGTCATGTGGATAGCTTCAGCTTGTGAAGAACTCCATCAGTGGGAATGTCTGCCACCTTAAATGTGATATATGTTGATTGGGTTGTCTTGATTTTGGATTGCTGAATTTCTTCCATGATCGTTGTGTCACACATTAGTTTGATATCGCAAAAATGGCCATAAACTTGTTGGAAGCTCACTCCACTATTCACATTGGAAGTTTGGTTCTCCGCAGCTACAATCTTGTTTCAAGGTTTGGAATAGCAGACACGATCAGTTTTGAAATAGAAATATTAAGAAAAAACAAGCCACATCTCATCAAAATAGAGGGACTTAAGGCCTCATGTGTACTTAAAGGCGCACTACTGATTGAAGGTTTAATTCCTGTTTAAATCTGATCTCATTAAACAATACACACTTTATTCATTAATTCATGGATTAAATGAATTAAACATGTATTAAATTCATGATACACTTTTTTTTTATAACCAACAAGAAAAAGGCGCTTGGCTAGGTTTGGTTCCGCATGTATTAAATTCATGATTTTAATGTTGGTCATTGATGATTTTGCCTGAACTCAAATGTCATAACTTGAACTCTCAAGTTTTTTGTAATGTTTTAATGTTATGGCATCATTGGGAGATCATTGATTTGATTTAATATTGGTAATTTTGAGTATTAAACTTTTGAGTATATGTTCAATTGTTTTTGAACTTTTCCCAAATATTTTCTAAACTTTATACTTGAATTATACCAAATTGCAAAATTTGCATTGCCAAATTATTGCCAAATTCTGAACTAGTGACAATGATTGAACGGACTAAACAATGAGATATGAGGTATTTTTATGATGACCAACTATCAATCTGACAATCCCCATAAGCTGGAGGACAAGAGAGGGAATGTCGTGAAACTGTTGGCTAAAGAAGTTGGCGATTAGGGAGTCCATTTTAAGCTCATGCAACTATTAACTCATCCATTATTGGAAAATATGTAGATGAGGAGGTGTAAATGACATAAGTCACTTATGTTAGTGTGTTAGTGACAAGATATTCAACAGTCACTGAAGAAGTGGAAAGAATGTGTGCCTTGTCTTTTTTTCCCTACTGTGCATTTTTTGATACACATCTTCTCTGGTAGTTTATGCAAATGTATAGAATCCCTATGCTTTCTTGCAGCTATGTTTGATCGACAAGAAGAGCCTCTGTTGTTAAGATTAGTTGAATTTCTGTTATATGTGCAGCAAGAGAAGGAGAAAGCCATGGTTAGCGAGATGGTGGGGAAGCTGACGGATGTGTGCTGGGAAAAGTGTATCACCAGTACTCCCAGTACCAAATTCAGTTCAGGTGAGCAGACTTGCCTGACCAACTGTGCTCAGCGATATATTGACATGAGCGCCATCACCATGAAACGTTTCCAGTCCATGCACTGATCTGAAGCTTCAAGTTTGTGTTTTACATTTGAAGGCTCTCTTTGATGTGTAATGGAGGAATTACTTCCCGTTCTCTCTCTGGTTTTAATCATGGATGCTAACTGTTCATTTTTCTTTTATATTTCATGCTATGATGCATCAAAAATATATTATAATGAGAATTGAGAAGGAATAGGTGCATCATCACATACTTGAATATTCCTTCCAACATTTTGAATTCAGTGCAATTAAATCAAGGGCATCATGTTTCATGAATAATGCTACACTTTTCTTGGGAAAGTCCTATTATGATAGGTTGTATAATTGAATTTTGGTCGAATCAATTTTATTGGAAGTGTCTCTTCTCTGGCCTCTATAGAATGTTCAACATTGCATGCAACTCTGTTTATTTAAAGGAAAAACTCTAATGACCAAAAATTAATCCAATGGGTAATGTGAACCAATTTGATCCAATCCCAAAGTGATAACACCAATGTGATAGGATGACATGCTTTCTTATGATTGTTCAAAATAAATTTACTGTCGTATTGGTCAAATTTTGTGTCATTAATGGGAATTCTATAATAGTGGTTCCTGTCAGATATCTTTTCAATTGATGAGGTAAACATCACATTCCAATCAGAGATACTCTAATTCTGCAGTTCCAAATATATATATATATATATATATATCCTTCGTAAACCTAGCCTTCAAGCAGGCATCTATTGCTGATTCTTTCACAATGAGATTCAGATTGTGTCTAATAATAATCTTTAGCTAGTTTGGTTTGCACAGATTCTGTATTTGAGTTTCAAGCACATGTTGGAGGCTTTATGAAAGTCAGTTATGCTGAAAGTGGGTCTCTTGTGAGTGATCTGATGATTGAACTATCTATTCTATTTATAGTGGATGTGAGAACTGATATTTCTGGTTTTAGAGGACTGATATTTTTGGTACATTTTCTGATAAATCCTGACAAACCCAAAATTTGACGAATTTGCATCCCAAATTGATTTTGGACTCATATACTCGGTACGTTTTGTAGCTCAATATATTACAATAGCACAATATATCGCAATGTATATCCTTTATCATATATTCATAGTACATGAAAGTCAAAAAAATTTATTTTTTAAAATAAATGTGTATATATATATATATATATATACTATTATTGTATATCATTGTATACTTTATATACCAGTATATATATCAATATGATGAATATATAATTTTTTAAAAATTAAAGATGATAGGGATTGTGGATAGAGTTGCACACAAGACTCAGGCAAGGGGTGTATCGTTTTTAAAATTTTATTTAATTTGGTGTTCTATATTGATATTGGACAAGTGAAAAAAAAATACATCTGTCTTGTCACTTTTGTAAGCGAGTGATTTTCACTTTGTTACTAATTCAGTTTGGATCGTCTAATAAATCATGATATGTTTTTAGTTTTTTTTTCTGATTGATATCCTGTGGGAGACTATAATATTTATGGAGGTCAAATAATGCTTTGGAGGGTAATTTATGCAAAAACCCCTTCAATAAATTATATGATAGTCATGTCAAATATATCAATCACATGGACTATATTAAAAAAAAACCTAAACTTCCCAATGCATCTTTGTTTCATGCATTCCATGTAGTGGGTGAAAGAGAGACCTTCATGTTAATTCTAATTAATACAAGTACTGAAACCTAATTTATTTCACTAAACTCCAGGAAAATTATAATTTAACCCGACTAAACCCATTAGTACAAAAAGATACTTACCAAAAGAATCCCCACTGCTGACCAAACAAGTCCCCACAACATGGCCACAACATGTGTTCAAACAGCACATCTTTCAAAACAGTGTTTTTTTTTTTTATCAGATGGGGCTTCCCAAAAATAAGCTTGTATTGTTCTTGGCACAGATTAGGAAGAACCTGCACGTAACGGCTATCTCCACTTTTCAAAAAGATTAATTTGTCACTATTATATCACATATTACAAATCCCAAAAGTTTGTGAAAAAAAGTAAAAAAAAACACCAAACACTACAACACAGACATGAAAGCCACCCACTTGAACATCCACAATGAACACCATGTGTGGTCTAATCACACACAGCCACTTAGACAAATCACCCAACCTAACAGTTCTGCCATAACACATGATAATATGCACCTATTTCAGTCTTCTGCAAAGGTGAGAGGCAATCAATGGAGAAGACAAAAACCTATAAATGACTGACCCCCCTCTCTTTAAAGCCTCCTCGCTTTCTCTCTGTGTTATCACTGCATTTGTTTGTTTTCCCTCCCTGCAATCAATGCCCTCTCTCATCTGTCCACTACTGCTCTCTCTCCCTCTCTATATCTCTCTCTGGCCCTTCTCAGATTCCAATTAATGTCTGTGTCTTTCTCACTCATCAGCAAAGCAAACCATTTAACCAACAAGAAGTACATACATGCATCTTCCCTTCCCCATGTTTGATTGAATGGAGAGACCAAACAACAACCAAGCACCAGTGAATGAGATCATGGATTCATTAACATAAAGAACTGAGTTTTGAATAAGACCCGTCACTCAAAGCTTTTGAATTAGCTGATGAGATGTATGTTTTCATCTACGCAGTATTTCATGTCTGAAAGATTTGAATTCAGGACTATCAATGAGTCATTGATGGATTCATTTACAAAACATTGAAGCACACTGATTTTTTTTTCTCTTTGAATGAGCTAATGAAATGTGTGTTTTTCCTATCTAGCATGTCATATTCAAAGATTTATGTGAGAGAACCAAATAACAACTATCACACTTCATCATAAAGAGTCATTCAACAAAAACACCAGATTCATCAACAACTAAAAAAAACTATTTTGAAGAAGACCCATCAATCAAAATTTGATTTTTTTTTTTTTTTTTTTTTGGTTTTTCATAGCTTGAGCTGGCCGAGCTTTGAATCAGCTGATGAAACGTCTTCTTCAACCTGAGATGGAGGTGGTCCTTTTGGAGGATCCGAAGGAGACCTTGGAGGAGGAGCTGCACAAACGGGGATCACAGAACGGATTTGGACGGCCGGAGCGATCCCGGGTGCATGGAATCCACCGCTGCTGATCGCTCTCGGGACCAGAATAGACTGCCAAGACTGGAGTGCTTGATGGGTTGGTTTGGGTGGGATAAATGGCCTGGCTTTGATGTGGGTCTGATGGGTTCTTTGATCAAACAATCGATAAAGAGAACCCAAATCAGCGAACTTTGAATCCTTTTCATCTGATCTTCTCTGAAGAGGCTGCTCCTCTTCTTGGAGGATTTTGGGGCCTGTTTGTGGAGGGAGAGGAAAGAAGCAGCTCTGTTTCTTGTGCTCAAAAGCTCTGAATTGGGGAATGTATTGTGTGGTGTTGGTGGCTGTGTTTGAAGAGGAGGCATAGTTTTGAACCTCTTTGTGATGTCCCAATGTGATCCTCCTCTTCATTTGCTGTGGCTCTCTCTTTGGCTTGAAATTTGAGAGCACCCTCTGCACCACAACCTGCTCTTGCTCTTCACTGCTCTCACCCTCCTTGTTTGCTTGGGACATAGAACCCAAATCTGGAACTGCAGAAATAACAAGAGCCCACATCACAAAACCATCTGATAAGTCACAAAAGACTCTCCTTTTATGGCAATACTTACAATGCTTGAGAGCAGACCAGGCTGCCATGGCTGCATTCTTCTCAGCTTGCTTCTTGGTCTTGGAAGGCTCTCCATGGAAGCTCATCCCAGCAAGCTCTACAGTGCATGTGAAGACAGGCAAGTGACCAGGCCCTGATCTCACTGTGGTGTAGACTGGCAGTTCCAAGCCTGCTCTGTGGGCTGTCTCTTGAAGGAGGTTCTTGTAAACACCAGTCTCATCCTACCCACCCAAAGATGATGAAGAAGAATCCAAAACCAACACAATCGAAAAGCAAAAAAAAAAAAAAAACTTTACGAACTTACAAGAACTCTAGCAGTCAGAGATCTGGAAGGGCATCTTGTGGAGAGGGTATTGAGAGCCACCTCTGCTGCTGCATGTTCAGCCTGTCTAAGAGTGGTACAGTAGGTTGGGCACTCAAAGACCTCACCATTGAAGTTGACAGAGGCTTTGAATCTGGGTGCATGGTCTGGGCCTTCTCTGATGCATGCGTAGGAGGGGAGGTTGAAACAGCTCCTCTGTGCGAGTTCTTGAAGCTGGTTCTTATACATGGCCTGGAAGAAAGCAGAGAGCTATGGACTCAAAAAAGGAGAGAAATTTTGAGAAACTCAATTGAAATAAAAGATAGAAGAACCAACCTTTTTAGAAACCAAGTGGAGATGGAGAAGATCTCTCACACTCGCTGAAACCTATCATGAGATGGTCTCGTATGGTTGTTAATGATTTATTCAAAACTCTCTCTCTCTTTGTTGTTGGGTGTGAACAGGAGTTCACAGAGAGATTTAAAACACGGTTTCCAAATGGAGCACGGTTTTCTAACATGGGTTGTGGTTGTGGAGGTGGTGGTGCAGGGAAGCTCCAAGACATAGACCCTCTCCATCAGCTCTGCCATTAATTGGTGCATTTAAAGCTGCTGTAAGCACTTCTGTTTTTTTTTATTTATTTATCAAAATCTCTTTTTTTTTTTTCTTTTTTCTCTCTCTCTGTATAATTATATGCAACCCAGTTAGGGCTTTTGAGATTGGCTTGATTTTTGGGTGGGATTTAAATGCCAATGAATGTATGAGTCTATGAGATTCTTTTATCCAAAGTCAATGGTCTCCCCCCCCCCCCCACCACCCAATTATTTCAAAATTAGGGGCCCATATGCAATTAGATTACAATTAGAGGGGTGATTTGCAAAATGATTTTTTTTATACAGTTAAATGCTGGTACTTCAACCTATGAATTATGTACCGTAAATTCTCTTGTTAATCATTTATTAGCAAAATGTTTTGCTCCTTAATAGATTAAAATGGGTCTTTTCTTTTAGGCATGATACATTACACTGGGTAGTTGTCTATGATGGGTTAGGTGTGACATCACACATGGACCTTGATAACCTATTAAGGGGGTAGTGGATTGAGCCTGTCAAAAGGTCTAATATACCAATGTCAGATAAGGTGAGAGAGTATCTACAAGAAAAATATTATTCTAGCATCATATTACAGGGGACATAGTCTTGCTAATATTGGAGCATAGTTGTTATAAATCAATGTATTTTCAATGTTTAGTTTGATGATGGATAAAATTGTTAATATATGTGTGTATAATATTGAGAGTTACATTAAGAAGAAAAGATGTGGGAGACAGATGTGGGTTTCATGTTAAATTTTACATTTAGAGTTTGTAATTCAAATTCACATATGAAATCAGTAGTAAGCATCTACCTTTTCTTAAAAAAAATGTTAAATCTTACATTAACCAAAGTGAATTTGTTCAATGTCTCATAAATAATAATAAAAAGAGAATTGGATCAATCTCCAAGTCTTCAAAATGGGTTACTCACCCCCCTCGTGGTCGAGATGCACCCTCCCTCGTGGGAGGCCATGGGTTCGAAACCCGGCTAACCCTTTGTGGGTGTACTAGTCTTTCTGAGCTTGGTTGTGGGTCTTGAGATCTGCTGTTGTATCCGTCTCTCGTGGGCCTTTCTATCAAAAAAAAAAAAAACTTCAAATGGGTCTCTCATTTTTCTTTTGAAGTGGGTAAGTCTTGGAAGGTTTCAATGCCTCCTTTGGAGTGGTAAGTGTTCCCCAGCGTTTTTTCCATTAGAAATATGATTTGATTCAAAACTATAACACTACACTATTTACATATATGTTGAGTCTTATCAAGATATCTGAGTTTGACTATAGAAATAATAAGAAAAATATGAGTGTTTTAAAACTGGACCTGACCTAGCCGATTAAACTGGTTAAATCTTCATCCGTTTTGAATTCTGGTTCAGTTTATATAACAAACTGGTAAAACCCAATCAATCCATCGGTTGTACTAATGGTTTTTGTGTGTGATTAAACCGATCGGTTCTTTATTTATAGAAATCGTGATTAGTTACTTGATAAAATAAGAAACTTAACAGAAAATTTAGATTTTATATACTTAAATCATATTATGACGTTAAATAAAAAATTTGTGCAAATTTTTTCTAAAATATTTCATTTTTTATTTAGTCTTGATGATTAATATATTTATTATATTATAATTATGTCACAGTTCAAATCTGGTTAAACTAGTGATCTTTGACCTGGTGGTTTTTTTTTTGAACCAAGACCGGGTGATTTTTCGATTCATTGAATGGTTGTATTTTTAAAACATTGGAAAAATCTTTTACCTTGATTTTAAGGAAAAAACGATGTAACTCACTGTCATCTTAGCTAAATCAAGTTTAGTCCCTGCAAAATCCTTAAATCATCGAGATCCCCATATTTTGCTATAGTTAATGATTTTAGTTCCCGAGTTGAAAGTCTGTCAATAAAGAAGTAATATTATACGAATATTCCATCCAACTAACAAAATCTTTAAAAATTATATTCGAATATGTCTATGAGAAAGTGTAACAATCAAAATAAGTTCTTTCTATAATCAAAATAGGCTTGAAACTTTGAAATTTTGAGACCTGTGAAAGAAACAATGAGAAAAATATTAAATGAATGGAATTGTATTTTGAGAAAAATGTTAGAGTTAACTATATAATAATATTTTAAGAAGACAGAGATTTACAATGGTCTAAAGATTTTATGGATACTAAAAACCAATATATCCAGCAAAACGAGGCTCATGTGCCGGTTAGCTGTTACGGCGGTTCCGTTTAAGGAAACAAATTTAGAGAGCCTCTGTAGGATTCCTTACGTAGGATGACCAATGAAAGTTTTTTTTTAAAAAAGAAAAACTAATTGTGCGTATCATGTGACATTGATTGGACGAATCAGAGAGGAGGAATAGTATAATCAGAGGCTGACATTATAAGGACGTATTTGTAAAAAAAAAAACAATTTATTAAAAAAGGCACTAGCAATGACTGATCTGAACAAGCATTGCTCAGTCATTTTTAACTCATGCTGTGAATGTAATACAGTCACAATTCATTTATTATTGTGGATCTAAAAAAGAATACCATGATTCATTGATATGACATTTTTTTAATTGGATAACCCAAAGAAGAAGATACTGTTTATATTAATTAAATACTAGTTAAAATATACATGTGTCTTGATCAATAGAAAATCAAGAGCAGATGTTGAGGGCAATTGCATTGTTGGCCATGAATATAAACATGCTATGCTAGGCAAATGGGACCCTTATAGATATTCATACCAAAAAAGTATATATATAAATTCCCCCCATGAAATCTTTTTCTAAATGTTTCTAAATTAAAAAAATTGGATTTTAGATGTCCCTTTTTAATGTTTTTGGGACTTTGGTCCAAAGCATGCGTGCTAACTATAAGGGAAATGGGCATTGATAAAAAAAATTTAATCAGATTAGTGTAGCGTTACAACTTGGATTGGTTGAATCCGATCTAACCCTGCCCAACCAGACATTTGAGGGGGTTTGGGTTCAGGTTTTAACGTATGGATTCAATTTAAATCCGAACCCGAGCAATCTGAACCTAATTAGGGTTGGATTTGGTCGAGGAATCGAAAACTCAAACCCAACCCGATCTCAAGTAGGGATGATAAATTAAAATATTCTAAGTTGTGTTTTTAATTTTTAATTTATTATGAAATAAAATTTGAATTGTTGAATTTATTTCTACCTATGATCTATCAATTCTATAGTTTCATTTATATATTTTTAATAAAAATATTCATTTGTTTCATCTTTTTTATTTTTTTCACGTGGAACGTTGAATTTTCAAAGTTTTAACTGTTTATAATAACATATTTTAGAAGTCAAACCTGAATCCGACCTGAACCCAACTCAACTTGAATCGAACCCGAAATCGAACCCGAATCGAACTCAACTTGGATTTGAGCTGAGTTTATCAAACTCAAAGGTCAGGTCTGATTGGGTTTGGGTTGGCTTTCTCCAACCTCGAGTTAAATTCAGGTTGAGCTCCAACCCAATCACACTCACGGACCCACCCGAGTTTCACCCCTAATTTAGTGACCTTGAATGATCATAAGATAATTTACTGATATAAGTGTTATTATTTTTATGATTAATTTAAATTGATTAACCTATTTGTTACTAGAAAATGATGGTTACATTTATATTTTTATTAGTCCATTCGCTTTATCTATCACGAGACTATGAGACTAATGAAGATCATTTGGCGACTAGTCTAATTTTTGAGCTTTTTAGTCACAATAATATGTCATGAATGCTACATTTATGGCGACAGATGGAACTATATGTAACAACGGTCTTAATGAACTTGAGATCCATTGATCGATTTAATTTAAAGAAACTTTACATTTCGTACCATTTTCAATTTCATACAATCAACATTCCTTTTGGATTTTTTAATATTAATTTTTTAAAGATATGATAGACAATTGCTTTTTTGAAAATGTAATAAACGAAATAACAAATGTCAAGCTTACATACCAAGCGAAAAAAAAATGTCAAGCTTACATAAACCAAAAGTAAAAGAGAAAAATAAAGGAAAACATAAGGTAGAGGAGGATTCTAAATCAAAGTGAAAAACTTGTTAAAGCTCTAACCGTGATATGTAGGCCTCCACCTCAATATTTGATGCTCCAACAATATTATTTCAATGATTTTATATCATTTTTTTAATATTATTGTAAATCATTTTAAAGTTTTTACGAATGACGAAGAATATATATTTCAATTAATTATATGAAGGGAAAATGATCAAAAAAATCTCCCAAGAGTTTGAAATACCCAAATCAACCATTTTTTAAAATTATACCTAAAAAAATCTCATTTCACAGTTTTTAAAACACTAAACACTAATATGCCCTTATCTAATTAAATCTTTAATATCCCTCTTTATTCCACACTAAAAATCTATTTTTCCTACAAAATAACAATATCTTTATACATGATAAAAATCAATTCTATATCATACTTATATATATTTTACATGATATTGTTTATCATTTTTCATTGTGTATAATCATAATATGTAATTTAAATATTTGTTGTGCCTTAATGCAACAGAAGATATTTTAATATTCTAAATCTTTATTCACAATTTTTATTTTTTAGATATTTACATATTTTTATGATATCATTAGTATATATTCATTTTTTTAAAAATATCAATATTTAATGGAGTTCATCATAAACAATTCAAATTATATTGGTACATATTTCATAAAATCTACATGATCACAAAGAATTTATAATTAAAAAAATTGATCTACATGAAAATGTGTGAAATATATTAATAAAATTAAGAGAGTGAAATATTTAACAAAATTAAGAGATGTGGAATATATTAAGGATTTAATTGCATAAGGGTAGATTAGTCTTTTGTGTTTCCAAAATTGTAAAATGAGATTTTTTTAGGTATACTTTTAAAAAATGACCGATTTGGATATTACTAACTTTTGGAAGACTTTTTTAATCATTTTCCCTTATATGAACTATTTATTAAAAATATAATTTGTTTTTAATAATATACATATCTAATTATAGCGATCAATACATATAAATATATGAGCAGGTAAATGAAGCAATAAAAAGAAGGGAAATTTCCATATAACACCCTATAAAGTTCCAGAAATCCATTTAAATCCCTGACTTTTCCTACAGTCCATATACCCCCCCCCCCCAAAACAATTATATAAATCTAAATAACATCTTCAATTAAATTTTTTGTTAACAGGTAAGCGAATATTCTGTTTGGTTAATCTTGACTGAAAATACAATATATCAACAACCCCTTACAATGTGTTAAAAATGCGAACAATCTTTTATGAATGATGATTTTACCCATCTGAATAAGGTTTATAATTTATTTGAAGGAGTCAAATATTCATTTATAGAGATTTTTTTATATTTTTAACACGTTGTAGGAGATCTTTGTATATTGTTTTTTCAATTAAGATTAAACAAACATAACTTTTGTTGAATATTTTTCATTTGTTAATAAAAATTGAATTCTATTAAGATTTATACAGATATTTTCAAAGGGTATATAGTTTTTTAAAAAAGTCACTGAGTTAGGCCATCTCCAGCTCTTACTCAAACCTATACTCAAATTTCACTTAAAATTTGAGTAAAAGCTTGATTTGATATGATCTGTCTCCAACCATCACTTTGTGTTTTACCTAAATCTTTTAAAAAAATCACATCTTCTTCTAATTATTTCTTATAAACATTTTCAAAGTCCTTTCTCTAAACATTTTTACTATTTAATTTTTCTCCCCTTCAAGATATTTAAAATTAAAAATTATTATCATTCAATTTTTTAAAAAAAAGTAAATTTTTTTTTTGTTTTTTGGGTTTCAAAAGATGATGAAAATTTTGGGGGTGGGAAGACATCTAATATAATTTAACTAAAGAAAAAAAATGTCACATTTGAAAGAAAATGTAGAGATGAAAGGAAAAAAGAGAGGTTAAAAATTTGGGTAAAGATTTGAGTCTCTCTTGATTTAGGTAAAAATTTAAGTAAAAGCTTGATTTGATATGGATATGGGTAAATGGTTGGAGAGAGTTTTAAGTGTTTTTTACTCAAATTTAATTTGAGTAAATGTTTGGGTATAAAATTGGAGATGTTCTTATATAAATTTTCGACAATCCACCGAGGGTTATTTGAATTTGAATTTTAACTTAAAAAAAAATTGTGTGACAATACGTAAAAATCCGTTCCCCTAATTGATTTCCTTTCATTCATGATTGTTTTTGACCGTTAGTCATCGCATAACATGTGCAATCATTGCAAACAGATCTTACACAGTTTTGCTTTCACAATCTCCATTGGGTGTGAAATCATTTTCAAGGTTGTTTGTTTTTTTTTTACGTGGTACTCATCTCCTAAATTAACCTGAATTTTAAAAAAATTGGCCAAAGATGTACGAATAAAAATTGGGTGTTGTTATATGCCGTCCTCACGTACAATCTCACATGATTGTGATATATAGAGTAAACATATTTTTTTTATTTTTTAATATAAAATGTTATATATATATACATAATTAAAGTATAATATATCTTGAGATCTTCACAATCACCGTGTACTATTTTCATTTTCATGAATTTTAACAAACATGCTAGAAGTATCATGTATATAGATAACTAAATTATTAGGTTCAATCATTCTTACTATTCCTAATATATAACCGGTCAAATTTTTTTATTTAATTTTAAATCTTATACCTCATATAACTATAATACATTTTTATAAAATATGCACGAGATATATACTCTTTATTGTGAGTCGAAAGGGCTAACGAGATGTATAATAATAGCGCTCGATAGATAAGCAAATGCATATTAAACTCTATGCCCTTGTTTGAGTAGCGGCTTAAGTATGTTATTTATTCTAGTATAAATAATAAATATATGTCATTTTTATGATTATGTTTTTAGTTATTTTTGTAATAATAAAATTTTTGTTATTTGATTGACTATGAATAAGTTGTGAATAAATAAAAATAATATACAAATATAATAAAATGTGAAAAATGATTTAATATGTGAGTATTTTAAGTTATATTAACAACAAATGATTTAACATGTGAATCTCCTTGTACCATTAAAATATCAAAATAGATTAGGTGAATAATATAATTCTATAGAGATCTGAAATACTAATAATAATTAATTATCATTTTTTCTGACATAAATAATGTACCTAATAATTTCTTACCAACAAATAAATTTATTTTTATTTTTATTTTTTTGGACTTATTTCCCTCTCTTGCAGCATATTTCTTCTATTCCTCTACGCCCACACAGGACATATATGTATCATAAAATTATAGATTTTTTTTTTATTGTCAACCTGATCATCAATCATGAAAACCACGTTGGCATATATTTTGGAGGAGGCTTTTGTGTTTACGTGTTGAACTTGCATTCAACAACTTTTTTTTTTATATTTTTTTGGTGTAATGTTTTCAACAACTTTTAAATCAGCCTTTCATATCATAAAAAAGACAGCAAAATTTGACTTGTTTTTCTAGACAATATTGGTTTTTACTTGAAAAATCTTGTCATGTGCATTGAATTGGCACAACATTGTGGACAAAACTCAGCCTTTCAATTTAATATAAACTTTGTTTTTTCAAATAATTATTGAAGAGGGTGGTGGACATTAATTGAAGATGCTGTTTTAATTAAAGAGACCGAAATATCTTGGTAATTCATGGTCAAGTCAACATTAATTAAAGATTTATTTAATTTGGCTTGTTATTGAAGAAAAAACTAAGCTTAAAAGTGTAATTTCATATGCTTATTAAAAGTGGCAAACACAATATGTCAGTTTGTGAGAAGCAGATGAAGAGGCTTCCAGTTTACATGAACTTGAAAGCCCATCGACTTGGTAGATTGGATCCGTCTATCATAGGGGCAAATGGTGGGATAATAGATAATTACATAGATAAATAAATAGGAGAACAATTTATTATCATTTGATATAAAAACAATCGGGATAAATTGCTAATTGTTCTAATTTTGAAATAAAAATGAGAATATTTTGTTATACCTAAATGCTGAGATAATATTTATCCCACTTTTTGTCTCAATTTTGACAAAAATATGAATATGAACAAAATTGATGGATTTTTTATCTTTTAAAATTATGACAACTTATTATTAAAACATTAATCCTTTACCAAACTAGCCCATAGTCCAGATGAATATCCATGTAATGTAGGTGCAAGTTTTGATTTCTAAAGTATTTCTATATGAAGAATCATATATCTTTACAACAAAATATATACTTTTAACATATGTATATATACTTTCTTATGCAAAAACAAATCACATATTTTATATACTTAAGCATTTACTTCATTAGTAAGATTAGACCGATTAAATAAGCAATGTATAAATTAATGCATATATTAGTCTTTAATAAAGTACATATTCAACGTATCTTTTATAGAGCACATACTCGATTAAACAAGAATATAATAAATTAAAAAAATATAATAATGTACACATTTAATTAATTCAAATATATATATTATTTTTAAATAAAAATATGTATATATATATATATATATATATATTTTAAAAGATTAAAATTTATGATGATGGTAAAAATAACTACAAAAGTAATTAGGACTAACATTTTCCGTTTTCCAAGTCACCATCCATGCACTAAACCTATAATATATAATTAATCACCAGAACACAAATTTCAATTACTTCCCTTTCTCATGCACACCTAATCCACTATTTAAAAGCACAACTCAATAGATCAAATTCATACTCCACAAGCACACCCATTAATTTAATCACCAATATTATTAAACAGCATTATAGATGAATTATTATAGTTGAATTAGAGGTTTCTTGTGCTAGTCAGTCAGGTCAAACAAAAAAAACCAAACAACAATTTTTTTTTTTCCAAATCAAACTTCTCAAAATTTTCTTTGACACCCTCAAGTCCTCAACTGCCCACCTAATCAGTCCCTCTCAAAGGGGTTTAAAAAAAAAAAGATTTTTCGGGTACCTAATCATTGTAGCCACCTCTCTCAGAAGGTTTGAAAGCGAGTTGACCTGATATCGCCACTCCCCTCTCTATCATGATTTACACCAAATGACGATTTGGACCGTTGGATAACATGCATTAGTCTGGACCACCGCAATCGACGGTGTGCAAATATCATATGTGGGGACCACGAAGAGGTAATCCGCTTCGCCTGTGACGTTAGAATTCAAAAGGATGTCGTGCTGAAGTGCCACGTAGATATTTTAAACGAGAATTTGACGGACTCGCGACGTAGAGGACAGTCTGACGTCTCTGTGGATCCCACTCACCTGCCCTCCACGTCAGTTCACCGCGTCCGTCTAACAGTCCATTTAAATACACGTGGTAATGCCACGTCAGAGTGGATGTCACAACGGACGCGATTTCGTGGACTAACTGATCCGGATATTTTTGGCGCCCACGTCATCAACAACCGTTCGATGATGGGAACCCTTTTCGGATCGAACGGTGGAGCAGCGCTGTAGGAGGAAATGACGCAAAGGCCCCTACACTGCATATGACGCCGACTTGTGCTGGAAAAGTCAATCACGACGAGCCGTCTTTTCATTTGTCAAGCAAAGGCGGCTCCGGTACCCTCGTGATTCCTCGATCGTCAGAGGGGTATTTCCGTCAATTTAAGATGAAGAGCAATCACTCCTGGAGGTCTCAACGAATAAATTGCTGCCACGTGGAGGGGCTTGTGGGAGCTAAAGCAGGGAAGCGAGAGAGAGAGAGAGTCCGAATGACTTGTTGTAAAAGAAACACAAGCTTCTGGAGGCCGATCATCGTCGCCGGGATCTGACTAGCCGGAATCTGACGCACCGGGTTTACATGGAAGTGGCGATGGAGTTGGAACCCTAGAACAGGAAGGGGTTTTTTTTTTTTTTGGGGGGAGGGTCTCTCTATGTCTCTGATTGGGGATCTGAAGATTTGATTTTGGGAAGACTGAGAAGGATGTATTCGGTGCCACCTCCGGGGGGTGGGAGCGGAGGACGGGGGGAGGACGACGCGGAGGAGATGCCGAGGGTTTACAAGGTTTGGAAGGGGAGCAACGTAAGTGTTCGGATCTTACTGTATTGCTTTGTTGTGATTTTTTTTTGGTTGATTTTAGGGTTTATGTTCTTGATTGCACTCTTTTTTGGGGTTATTTGGATGTTTGGTTTCTTGGTGGGTTCTATTATTTATTGAAGCTAAAGGAATGGAAAGTTGGGATCTTTTGGGGTTTTAATGACTTGAGGGTGTAATTTGTTTATAGATTAACGCAGGAGGGTCTGATGTGTGTGATTTTAGATGGATTTGTTTTAAAATGAGGCCTTTAATTGAGGATTGTATGGGTTGTGTTCATTGAGGGTGTTGTACAGAGTGAGGAATTGAAGTGCGTTTTAGTTATAGCAAAACTGGTGAAATTTTTGGCCTTAACTTTATGGAATTGAAGCAGAAAATTTAACTTTGTGGGTTCAATATGAAGTTTGTATTCCTAAAGTTTGTAACTTTGCATCCCAAAGATGGAGGAATTAAGAGAGAGAATTTTAAATGAGAAAATCCTTGAAAAGAGAATAATTGAAATTTTTTGGACAAATTGGAAACAGTTTTTTTTATAGAGTGAGTGAGAGGTTCATCTTGCCACACTACGGACGCTGTATTACATGGTGCCTATCAAGGGTATCGGTTTTTCTTTTTGAAATACAAAAGTAAGCTTAGTTTTATATAGATTCCTTGATGTCTCTTCAGTCTATTGAGCTAGTTGATCTTACACGTGCAGTATAAGGTTAGGAACAATTGCTTTCATTACTTGAAGATTTGGTTACATCTTTTTTATTCTAAGGTTGTCGTCCAATGCCATCATTCTCCAGAACTTTGTACAATTGTTGAGCCAGTGATGTCTGGATGAATATCAAGAGGTCGATGTGAATCAAGAATGACTTTATTCTTGGCTCTTCTCTGATTCTCAATAAAAAAATGAGAGTGAAAAACCATGACTCTGACATTTCACTCGGTTGTTGATGCAAGTTATAACTGTTACCGAACTGTTTGAACTTTGCACATGATGAGTTTCACAATTTTCTGAAGTAAATTGTGCTATGGACTGGTTGAATAATTATCATGTTCTTGCTTCCAAAGAAAAATATCATTTTGTGAAATGATGCTCTCACTGCAATCCTTTAAGTAGAAAGTAACATGGAGGACAATCTCTCTTGTATTTGTTTCTTATAATTTGGAAGTATGGAAAGCCATTGTGATTTATTCATTAATTCCGATGGTACAACCATAGTAGGAAAATAAATCCAACCTTCCCAGCCAACAAGAATATAAGTGATAGAGAAAGGTCAAATACAGAAATCTAACAGTCTGAAGATGTTTCCATTTGGGAAAATAACACTGATGTTTATGAATCCTCCCATAACATCATCATTTGTTAACAGAAATAGCTTTTTTATTGTATGTTTTGCAGATATTTTTCCTTCGAGGGAGGTTTATATTTGGACCCGATGTGAGGTCACTGCTGCTCACGATATTCCTCATTGTTGCTCCTGCTTCAATTTTTTGTGTATTCGTTGCAAGAAAATTAATGGATCATTTCCCCCACCACCAGGGAATATCAATTATGGTCGTTGCTGTTGCTTTTACATTATACGTGAGTATTCTCTTTTTCCATGTCTTTATGTAACCCTGCCTTTCATTTGTGGGTATGTTTCCATGTATGTGATGAAGATATATTGCTAAACGTGGGAATTAATTCTTGTAACCATAATATATAGACTGTGAATAGATTTTTACAGTGAATTCTCTAAATAAAATATTTTATCTATTAATTTTAATTTATTATATAGGAGCTCGCATTGTAATCGATTTGTGCTGCAAATTAAAGTAAATCATCTAAAATTTTATATTTTGGAGTAGCTGTCAATTTTGGTTCTATCACATCCACTGTATGCCCGTAATCCAATGTTTTTTCTTAAAATTCATAAGAGAATTTAGAAGTAGAATAAGGCCATACCATGTGGGAGTTCTTTTAAGGCATGATCACTTGTTTTAGAAATTTATTTTGTTCCTTTTTTTTTTTATAAGGATTGCTCTGTCTTAACTACCAGCATATGCAATACGAGAATTAGAACACATGCATATTGATATGTTGGTCTTGTGACTCTGAAAAGTCTTAACTATGAATTTTACTAATCATGCCAGTGACATTGGTGCTAGTTTCTCTTTCAGAATGGCTTTTTCCATGTTCTTGCACTGGCACATTCATCAAAGGTCCCATGTTCTTTGCAGAAAGCATGCAAATTCTGCCTCCATTTGCATGATGTATCCTTGTCTGTTTCTTTCCAAGTCATTACTGAGGCAATGTGTGGTTCCAGACATGTTGGTGTCAATCCTAAACAGTTGTCATTGTTTTCTTTTATAGAACATAATTATGCTGTCGTATAAATCAAGGCAGTTGGTTGGTGATGAATCTTGATGGGAGGGAACAAAATAGGAAGAAACATGTCAATCTATACATTATAATATTTATCACTTTGGAACAATATAGAGTCTGGCTAAATTTAATCCCAGAAAACTCACATGCCCTGAAAATGCAACATTTTCCCCATATGACACCCTACATCCCCTTTGTTTCAAATCACACATACTCATCAAATAAAGGGGAAACCAAATCGCTTATGCCCTTTACGAACCATCCCCCAACCACCTTTCTTTTGGATACAGAATAATAGCTTGTTTGGTTGCAATTTTTTTATTTTTTGGACGGGAACGGCAGGCGATCGATCACCTTTGTATTGGTAATGGTTGCATTTTTTTATTTGTCAAATATTTTCATATTCTTTGTTTCTCCAAGTCTATTTTGTAATTACATTAGCACTTGTATATGCCACTTGTCAATTCTCCTCATGTAGTATTAAAATATCAAAAGCTCAACATTATTCACTGTCATATGTACCTCAAGGAAAAACATTTGTTTATATTTTATTTCTGTCATATAGTTTTTCATTCTCTTAATTGTTATTAAATAACATAACCTCATGCTTTTATATCTATTTATTTGTTAGCAACATTCAGTTGATATCTAAACTGTGTCATTTCCCATATAATCTTCAGCCCAGTTTATAATAGATTGATCTGAATTTTCAAAGAAATGTCATTATACTTATGGACATTTAAAAAGGAAGGAAAGGACATCATCAAACTCTCAAAAAACATTTAAAAGGAAATCCTTCTACTTGGAGTTCATATGTATTGATAAATTACAGGCGGGCAATCTCTTATATTGCTTACCCAAAAAAGAAAAAGGAAATCCTCTACATTCCAGTGCTGGGAATTCATTTTTGATACAGTATTGAAAACAAGAAGAAAATTAAAATCCTTTCAACAAAACGTGGTTGAGTGCAAATTCTGTCCTGGACCACTTTCACTGCCTCCTACTTGGAATTTCTTTTGAGAAAACTCCTAATTAGAAATATATTGATTGCCACCAGTAGTTAATGAATATATTACAAATTAATGTACATCTATAGATGGTCAGTAATGTAGTCCAGAATCTCCATATGCTCAAAATTATATGACTGATGTAAAAATGATCATCAGATGATAAAAATTACATGATGAATGTACATCTCAAAATGAATAGTACTCTAATCCAGATGCTCAACAATTGTTTTTTTTTGAAGCATTATTTTGCAACATTACATGCATAATTTTCTCTAACTTCTCTTCATTTTTCTGACACATCTATATCCTTGGTCAGGGGGGATATTTTTTTGTTCTGATATTGAGGTCTGATAATCAGCTTAATTTTTCTGTACGACAGGATTTAGTCCTCCTCCTGCTGACCTCTGGGAGAGACCCTGGCATCATACCTCGTAATGCCCATCCTCCTGAGCCAGAAGGTTACGACGGGAGTTCAGAAGTCGGGGGTGGCCAGACTCCTCAGATACGTTTACCCCGCATGAAAGATGTTGTGGTTAATGGCATCACTGTTAAGATCAAATACTGTGACACTTGCATGCTCTATCGTCCCCCACGCTGTTCACACTGCTCAATCTGCAACAACTGTGTAGAACGTTTTGACCACCATTGTCCTTGGGTTGGCCAATGCATTGGGTTGGTAAGAAAACTAAATGGAGAATATCTGTATGGACATGTAGTGGTTACCAAGATTCATTTAACCAATTTCTATTCTTTCTGCAGCGTAACTATCGATTCTTTTTCATGTTTGTCTTCTCGACAACCCTTCTCTGCCTTTTTGTATTTGGATTCTGTTGGGTATATATAAAGAAAATCATGGATGCTGATCATTCGAGTATCTGGAAAGCGATGACCAAGACTCCTGCCTCCATTGTGCTAATAATATACACATTCATATCAGTTTGGTTCGTCGGTGGTCTGACCGTCTTCCATCTATATCTCATCGGCACTAATCAGGTAAATAGCTCGGCTTACCAAGATTTGGAAAACTAGTCATTCAAACAATTTTCTTAAAATGTTTGTGTGATTGGCAGACAACATATGAGAACTTCAGATATCGATATGATCGGCGTGCGAACCCCTACAACAGGGGAGTTGTGGACAACTTCAAAGAGATCTTCTGTACTAGCATCCCGCTTTCCAAAAACAAATTCAGGAAAAGGGTGCTGCCGGAGAAACACGGTCTACAGACACGACCGGTGGGCGGAGGTTTCATCAGTCCCAATATGGGCAAAGCTGTCGCGGATCTTGAGATGGGTAGGAAGGCCGGGTGGGGTAACACAGTTCCAGGTATGCCCGACTTGGAATCCGGGATGAACAACGACGGGGCGGAGAACAAGGAAGGCGAGGCAGAAGGCGTGGAAAACCGTGCGGCAATGGCACAACATCCAAGGCGATCGAGTTGGGGTCGGAAGAGCGGGAGCTGGGAAATATCGCCGGATGCTCTTGCCATGGCTGCAGGAGCCGCTGGAGATTCAAACAGGATAGATAACTCATCTTTGAATGGCCTGAACTGAGTGGAGATTCAAGCAGGATAGATAACTCATCTTTGAATGATCTGAATTGTGTGGTTGAGGTGAATAGGAAGGACTTGTTGGCGGGCTGGGGAGGAAGGTGTTGTTTTCATGTAGGTTGAAAGTGATTTCTCTGTGTGTATTTTATGTGAACCATTGGTGTGAGCAGTTTCATTGCATTTCTACAAAATGGTTTTCTTATGGTGTTGATGAGTGTGTTATTTAGTTTGCATGGAAGGGGGGAGGGAGCCAATGAGTTTGCTTTATGAGTTTGAGAGGGATTTATGAGAATGAGAGGCACAATTTACCACTGGTGCTCTTGGTGTGTTGTATTTGGTCTTGGAAAAAAATTATAAATTCAGCCTCGTCTACTGCCCTCACCGTTTTATCTTGAAGTACATATTGTTGTTTTATCTTGAAGTACATATTGTTGTACGAAGTGATGCATACGAGTTGATACACAGTTATTTTTTTCTATGAAAAAAATATATTTAATTTTGTATACCGATAATGCAGTATTCAATGTATGAGAGTTTTTTTTTAATGTATGGGGTTACAAAAACAGATTTAAGTATATCAGTGTTTGGTTTTTCTAATATTGATTTTCATAATCAATGTACTAATCACAACTTTTCATCACCCTGGATGTTTTTATTTTTACATGACAATAAATAAACAAACAAACAAATAAATAATCCCTGTTTCAAATCCAAAAATTCCAAAAACCGGTATTGAAAACAGCGGTCATTTATTTATTTATCCCTTCCAAAATCTGAATAAAAAACTTACCAATTCTCCATAGTTTTTTTTTAATTTTAAAATGCACATTTTATTAAAGATAATCAGTGAAAATTCGATTTTGTTGGTATCTGTTTAGATATTTTTGATATTCCCATCAATCGCGTTAAAAAAACAAATTACACCCAAAAAACACGCTATTCATTCCAATATAAATAATCCAGTAAGAACTGATTGTCAATTTGTGTTTTGTTTTTTTGTTTCCTTTCCATCTGGCATCTTCATTAGGTGACACCATAATAAATCATGCAATAAACCCTACAAATCCATTCACTGGGATTTGTCTTTATTTATACTTGACATCTTTGTTTTTGGCATGGCAGGGTCTAATGGGGAACTGTTTTGGATCACCTAAGATGAGATTATTAGGTGATAGTGATACAACTGAAATTTTTGATCCTGTTTGGGGTAGGGTTATGTTTGGTTTCATGTTTTTTTATTTATTTATTATAAGAGATATAAGATATCCCTTTTGAAAACATGATGAATTGATTTATTTATTTGTAATTTCAGATGTAACAAATAACAGGCTCAAACAGTTGGCTAAAGATATAGAAGAGGAAAATGGTGACACAGGTGCTTCTTTCCTTCTCTTCAGTTTGTTTTATGTGTGTGTGTTATTTCACTTATTGATAATAACATAAATTGTTTTTATTGGATTTAATTAATGATAATGTTATTAGTAATATAAGACAGTTCATTATGAAAACCGGTTTTGAATGTTAGGCAATGTCGTCTAAGTTTTTAATCATGCAAGATCACTCGGGTTTGATAAGGTTAATCAGCAACCAATCACAAGATCACATGCCATCTTATATTTTTCACTTGATTCATTTTTCTTTTACTTACAATGTGATTCCAACATCTCCTGTCGCATATAAATCATATTGCATTACCATAACGTTAGGAAAAAAATAATCTTATATATGCTCTTCCTTTCTAACACTATGACATAACAATGATTCGAAACAATTCAACAAAATAACATATGAAAAAAAAAATCTACACCACAGGTTCTCTGAGTAAAATCAAGCATTTCACACTGGAAGAGCTCATAAATGCTACTGGGGGCTTCAATGAGCATAACAAGCTCGGTGAAGGCGGGTTCGGTGTGGTCTACAAAGGCGAAATCGCAGAAAACACGAACAAAGTGCAATCAGAAAAACAGACGATTGCAATCAAGATAATGAACTCGAATAGAAACCGTGGACAAGAAGAATGGCTGGTACAAATATCATATCTCAAACTTTCTCTTTTATTTTGCTACACAATTTAGATTCATTACATTAAGAGCTTTGTCTTGTGATAATTTCTTGTATACAATTTCATTTGCGTTCCATTTTCTAACAATATACATGCTTCACGATTTTATCATGTATCAGGCTCGTTAATATACAACCTACACTAGGCACACTCTTTTTTTTCTTCTGAATATATGTTAAGATAAAAGGACAAAGTATTAAAAAATAAAGGAACCAATACATGATGAAAATGTTAATGTAGACTGAGGTACTATGTCTCAGCCAACTGGACCACCCAAACCTCATTGAGCTCCTGGGTTGCTGCTTGGAGAAAGGATTCCTAATGCTCATCTATGAGTACCTCCCCATGGGCAGCCTTGAGGACCATCTCTTCATCTCAGGTGATTTGCTCTCAATCTGTCTTTATAATAGATTTCCCTGCTTGTTTTGTGTCTAGTCAATTAAACGGTCTAAAATTTATCAAATAAAATTGTTGATCTATTCATCACACATGATCACATTTTAATTAATGAAATGAAAAGGATTCGATTTAGACAAGTAAAAACAAGCACAAGTAGATGATTCATTTCTAAATTCATGACTTTCAGTACTAATGCGAGTTTATGGTGCAGGGGGGAAACGTGAAGTGTCGCTCGACTGGCTTACGAGACTCAAGATCGCCACTGGAGCTGCACGGGGGGTCGCTCATTTACACAATTGTGGAATCATCCATCGTGATCTCAAGTCGTCAAATGTGCTTCTCGATTCGGTATGTAAACATGTCTTTGGTCATAGTCACAGAGTGTTTTGAACTTTAATGAATACCTGGAGAAGTTCAACCATCAATGCCTATAGTCGAATCAAACATTTGAATCTTTGGGGGAAAAAATTACCCTTGTTGCCATCATTGCATATTTCCTTCACACCCAACATTGATGTGTAAGTAATTTTAATAATAGGGATGAGAATACACCTAGTAAATGATTTAATCATCTACGTGTGTACTTATATCATGACGATAGAGTGTTTATATTTTACTCAAGGATAATGTCACATATTGTCTATTTTCCGGCTCCATATATTTTATTTAAATGAGAAAAGAAAATCATGAAAGATTTGTTTTTCCTTTAATCTCTAATGGTTAATTTATCTTTTTGTAACACACACCGTTGCGAGATGAGAAAATCATGAAAGATTTATTTATCTTTATCACATTAAATTTTTAAATTTTAATGGCTGACATTTTTTTAAAATATATTTGATTGATAAAAGAGAAAATCATGGAAAACTGTTAGGAAAGGGGTGTCTAATTTAGTGGATAAATATAAAGAAACTTTATTTTACAATTAATGGTTAATGTTTTTTTTTCTTTTTTTTTTCTATTTCGAGGGTGGAGATTCAATGAATTTTTTTTTTTCTGGTAAAATGGAGTTCTTTTTTCCTGCTGCATAAGGGATTTGGCGGTGTAAGCAACAAAAAAAAAATAAATCAGTCAGAGTGCTGAAGTAGCAACTTTTTGCTAATATCCAATCCCATGACCATGAGGCTTTATTTAGCAAATATCTTTTTTTAAACATGGTATATCTCAATGAGATATATGTTTTTATAAAAATAAAAATAAAACATATGCTCAAATGAATTGTATGTATGCATTTATAAAAAATATATATTTCTATCGAAGTATTTACCTTGTTAACTTGAGTATACTATGATAATTTTCTATCAATGCATATGAGATTAAAAAAAAAACTGTACAATGTAAATATATATTCTATTAAAAAAATATAAATATATATTCTATTAAAAAAATATAAAAAGGTATGCATGACTTATCCATCAAATATATATTTTATATTTATATATATATATATATATATATATATATAACTTCATCATTTACACACTCTTTAAAAACAATTCAACCATATTAGGAGTGTGACTAAGAGCACATTTAAAAACAAGTTTGGCTATCTTTTAGATTTACAGGAAATATCTCAAACCCTTTTCAACAAAGAAAAACTTGAGTCAAAAGATGCAGACAAATTTTCATTAAAAATGTTCAAAAGTTGAGTTTTTCATGGAGAGATGGTTTCTTGCGAAATCAGTTTTGGAACCGTGCAATCAAACGCAGTTTATCTGTCACATTTTCCCAAATATAATTCATGAATATTGTAAAACATTGTTAAAAATATTTGATGTACACGAACTTTTTATAACTACACCTGTGACACCTTGTCCCTCCATGTGGGGTGGCAGGATTTGAATCCAAAGGTGAGTGATTTTGGATTGGCAAAAGCCACACCACAAGCGGCGAACGGAGGCACACACGTGTCAACTCGAGTGATGGGGACCAACGGTTACTGCGATCCCCTCTACATGGATTCATGTCAGCACCCCATCACATTCTAACCATCCGTATCATCAGATACAGATGCGTAACATTTTTACATTTTTTTTCATTACAGCGCACCTGAGACAAATGTGCGATGTGTACAGCTTCGGAGTGGTTCTACTGGAGATGTTGACGGGGCAGAGGGCGTTGGAGGAGGATCACAACAAGCGCGAGGAGCGTGACATTGTGAACTGGGCGCACCCGCACATCAAGAAGCACGAGTGGAGGGCGATCATCGATCCGACGATCGCAGAGGAGTTCCCAGAGAAGCTCGCGTACCGGGCGTTCCTGATCGCGTACCACTGCACGCGCACCGACCGCCACGGGACCGCACGCCCCGCCATGCCAGTCGTGGTCCGGGGCCTGGAGTGCACCCTTAACCTGGCCTTGGTAGCTCCCAGGCCTAGGCATGAATAATCATCATTGGTTTCTTTTGGTTTTCCATAGGTGTTTATGTTTGTTTGCGGATGGAATTAATTGTGCTTGTGCTTGTTTTTGTTTGATTAAATCAGACGGTTCACGACTCATTAAATGAATCCATTTCGTTTGATAAACAAGCAGAGGTTAATAATGGTGTATGTGGTTCAGGTTCATTTAACACTATTGGAGATAGCACAAAATTTATTCATGGATTAGACATATGGATATACATATTTTCTAGGCCCTTTTTTGGTTATGTTTCCGGTTTTATACATAGATATATTATTATTTCTTATTTTGTTAGCATTGTTGTTTTTTTTCTTTTCATTTTGTATTTTATTTGTAGTATTTTGATGAAGTATTACAAAACAGATTTTTTCTTGTTCAAATAATGTTTAGTCTAATCCATCTAGAAAAAACCTCACATCAAACCCATGTTCGCATTTTGGTGGATAGTGTTTCATTTTACCTAACATGAATAGGTGAATTTTAGTTTCTCTATCACAAAGAAAACCCATGTCAGCATTTTGGTACTTGTTTGATACTCCATATTCATGTTCATTATTAACTTTTTTTTTCTCTATAAATGATATTTGAGAGTACTATTTAATAATAATTCCACTAATTTGGGTCAACACTAGTTACAGATCCACATATGAATTGCCTATCACTTTAATATATATGCATATATTTGTGTCTTTTTATATTTGTAAGTTCTAAATTGTAAAGGCCACAAGAAAACAGTTCCGTATTCGATTATGTTGTGCAATAACAATAAATTAAGCCCAATGATAGACTCTTGATGGTGTTGGCATATATTTTGGTTTTGTTTTTGTTCATATATATATATATGTATATGCTAAATTTGTTTGTACTTATACCCCATAAGAGGGTGTGACATTGGGTTATTCGCTCCTGATAGTTATACTAGGATAGATAACAATTCAGACTGAATAAATAATTTTTTGTTTGGTTGCATTTTTTGTTATTCTCATTTAAAAACGTAAAAATGATTTTTTTATTGTTTGATTCATCTTGGATCAAGTGATGATAAATGGTTAATAAATGATGAATAAGAGTTTATGACTTTTTAAATGACAACTATATTTCTGGGAATAGTGTGAGAAATGTATGATTGATTTGATAGATGTGACAATTTTTTAAATCTATGTAAGACTGTTAGGTGGGATAAATTTTTTAAAATGACAAAGAATGATATTTTTATCCATTGACATAGATAAAGCCTGATAAGCAATTCTAGCATTTTCATAGAATAGTTATCTGGCTTTATTCCAGCTTATCTAGACATTACTATCGGGATTTATTTTTGTCAAAACAAACAATTTTTTTTTTACTATTCTCCTGTATTCTTTCTTATTCTGGGCTTATTTCTCACGCCATATAGAGGGATAGAATTTAATAGAGGTTTGATACCCAAACTTTGTATTTCAATTTTTGTTGAAACTTTATATCCATTTGCGCTGTGGGGTGAAAGATTATGATCTTGAGCTTCTCTCTCTGTTTTTTTTTTTTATTTAGGTTCTCCAGTTCTTCATTTCTTCATTTAATTATTCCTGTTCATTAGTTTTTCATTTCTTCATTTAATTATTCCTGAGGTTCTTCATTAGTTCTTCATTTCTTCATTTAATTATTCCTGAGGTTCTTCATTAATACTTATTATCAATTTGTAGTGCATTCATCTGTAACAAATCCTTAATCATTTTTTTCTTATTTGTAGATTTTGTAGTTTCTTCATGTCACCAGGATTTCTACATAATGGCCACAAAGGTAGACCCCCCCTTATCAGTTGGTTGGTCTCTTTAAATTTTTTTTTTTTTTTACATGTGAATTTTGTGGAGTAGCCTCTTAAACATGTGGTAGTAGCCATGAAAACTGACCTCATCTAGTTGGGCAAAATTTTATTGACACTAATAATTACTAGATGTTCATTTTTCACATGGTGCTCTTCATTATTTGAACACGCATATCCCTTTCTCCCTTTTCTTGAGAAAACACCACCATCTATTGATCATGACTATACAGATTTAACTATACAGGGAAAAGTTATAATTGTTGATCAGATATTTGATGACATTTGCTTTAGAGATGATTACTTAATCTTTGGTATCATGTCTTATATAAACTTTCAATTGGGAATCTCATAAAATATGATTCAATTGACTCAGGGCTGTAGCATCTTTATGAAAAGCTTTACTTAAAAAATCAGAGCAGTATAAAGTAAAGGCAATAACTGATATATTTTATGAACATGTACATTTAACAATTGTTTCTTATGAACATGCACTTCTATAAATGTTTTATTCCGTAATTTTACATTTCAGTTGTGTAAAAAAGTATGTTAAAAATACTTTTGGGGAAACTAAGCCTATAGTTTGTGAACATCGACATGGACAACTTTTTCCTATTAACATGGACTTTTTTTTTTGGTCTCTGACAAACTAATCCACCGTGAATTCCAACTTCAATAAGAAATTGGACCAAATTCATAAGGTTGGGGGACCATATAAACTTAATTGAACTTTTTGTTTTGTATTTCAATCTTTCAAATTGATTTCTACGCATTACTTGATTGAAACATATTTGCAATCTTACATATTTGACTACGTATGTTTGTATTTCCCCCTTCATATCCATTTTGATGCTTTGTTTGGAGGGCTATATCATATAATTCTCATGGATTTTTTATGTGATTGTAAGTGAAGATGGAAGATTAAGCTGTGGTTTCTCAGGTTTTAGAGGTAACAAAGGAGGATTTTTTTATGTTAAACTGTCAAAGGTTGATGAACGCACAATTTGCATGTTTGAAATATTTGAGGGTATGCTTCTCTTCTCCTCTTCTTATGTGTAATTTTGTGTGTAATGAATTATTTTTTGCACTTGCTGATGATGATTTCTCATGCAGCTTACTTGAAAAAGCATTTGCTTGAGAATCTCACGAAACATCCACTGTTCATGACCAACACTAATTAAAATAGTCATAAGTGTGTTGAAGTTCTTAAGATAGTGCTAAGTGCGTTGTTAGCTTCTTTAGACATGTTTATTTCACAGTAACATATTTATTGTAAAGATTTTACTGGTCATGTTGTAGTTAACATATCGGAAGATTGATTCAGAATTCTTTGATTTTAAAAGTCATAGTTCTAAAGATGATTCATGACGTATTTATGATTAGTAACTAACACGCGCATTAGCGCGTACACTTAACTAGTATATAATTTATAGATGTTATTGATAATGTACGAGAGTTATGACAAATAGAGAGCTTAATTAAATTAGGCTAAACGAGGTCCTATAATCAATTATATCAAGTACCCCTAGCTAGGCCATGATCTGGGCCCTGAAATGCCCCCCCATGATAATCAGATTCAAAACTCTCATGTAAAGCTCACAAAAATAATTAACTGAGATGCTCATTCATAACTTTCATTTGCTCAAGCAAAATTAATGCACTTAGTTAATACAACATTACTGAAAACAACACAACAACAAAGAGAGAGAGATACAAAGAGAGAGGCAGATATTGCATGGGCCATGCAAAAGACTTGCATCCATACACACTTGGGCCCATTTTGTTGATCTTCTCAAGTGGGTAGGGCTTTGATATTGGACCTGATCAGACCTCTAATGGGCCGGTGTGGGCCTCCCTTTGGACGTCCTGATCTGACAGTTCACTGGGCTTCGGCTCTCCTCCGGCCGCCTCCTCCTCGTCCCGATCGAACGGCTCACGAGGCATCATCTCTTCTCCAGCTGCCTTCTCGCCCAGCCTGGTTTCGAGAGGGTGAATCTCCGATCCGCCACCGGCAACGATGATCGAGGTCAGGCCAACAGTCTTACTGTCCATTATATGCTCAGGCAGCTTCTGGTCCTGGATGGGCTTGCTTGGGGTACACTTGATCCATCCATAGATCAACATTTGTGTTATCCCAAAAAAGAAGCCTAGTATGTTTGGGAGCTGTTGATTTTTAACAAAAATATAAATCAAGACAAGCTAAATATAAAAATCAAATGGCATGTATTAATGCATCAGATTCCATCAGAACTCTAAAATTAAGGGACTCACCGCGACGTATCGATCTTTAGCGAAAAGACCATAGAGGAACCATATGACGGCGCTGACGGTGAGGGAGAAGGAGAGCCAGAATGGCATGTATTCGACACTACGTGTTCGGATCACCTTCATCTGCAACTCGAATCATTAGCTTTCATTTCGCATCTGACCATTATTTTTCATACTAATTAAGTTTGTACATGAAACTGGAAAAATTGATTCAATACTTACAATGATGGTTAGGGGAGCAGCAAAGACACTCATGGAGAAGCCAACACACATCCACCCAATAATTTGAAGGCGCATGGAGCCTTGAAAGAGGAGGAAGGTGAAGAGGACAATAGACCCGAACGCGCATACATTCAAATAAACCAGTATCTTCGCCGTGTAAATCTAATCACAAACAAATTAATTAGTTTTTTTCTTTTCCTAACAGTGTGCATTGAAAAATGTGATGAGATGACAACATGAAAATACTTTTGCTCTTTTTGGTGCATAGACGATGAATGAGCAGATGTAGAATGTCTCAATGAAGCACCCAAAGGAGTTGATGGAGATGAGGAGGCCAGAATGAGGTTTGAATATGGCATAGTAGATCCATAACATCGCGCTGAATAGCGCGATCACATAGGGTATCGACTGAAAACCCTCTGTGGATTTCTTACGATGGATTCGATAGAATGTCGGGCTGCGTAGAAACAAAAATTAATCATGGTTAAATCATGATCGGATTGGAGTTAAATGGAAATTATGGTGTAGGAGTGCTTACAGTGGAGATAAGTACACCAAGACAGATATGAAGTTACCTGGTTAAAAAAACAATTGAGTGAGTCTAATGTAATGAATAATGATCATGCAATTTCATTGTAATAAAAAAATGAAATGTTATGTAGAATTTAATTCAGTTGGAAATACTTTCCCAATCATGAGATGATTGAATTAGTTTAGGAAACATTGGGATTTTAATATTTTTGAAATATTTTTCACTTGATGATGAACCTTTTTTAAATTATTTTATTTGAAACTGTTTTCATGGGAAGTACAAAAGTGGTCCTCATTTTTGGCATGGCTTTTCTTACGCGTACGTGTTACGTTCATCCAACTGAAAAGTGTGACCAATGTTTCGAATAAACAAATATAAAAAGTGAAAACATGAAAAACTTGGCATATACAAACCGTACGTTATATATGGAAATAAAAGTTAGCCTTTAAAAAATAAATATATAAATGGGACAAAGAGAAGTGGTGGTCATTTACATGACATTAAAAAGAATATATTAATTATATATGGAACAAAACAAATAGAAAACTATATAACATTTACATATACACACCATAATGATAAATTTCAGTTACTGTACAATTTTTTTTTTTGTTCATCAAAACTAAAAACAATAGAAATCAACCATCTTCTCCTATGCCTGATTGAAATGAGTTTTTTTTTTTCTTTAAGAAACAAAAATATGGAGAAACAAAAATATGAGTTCTTTAAGAAACAAATCACACAAAAATTCCATTAAATTTTAAAATGAGGAGAAGGTGAAGTGCTTGTATGCATGTTTTGGTGGTCATTGCATGACAGAATAAGAATATATTATGAAACAGAACATATTAAACAGTGCAACATTTATATGTCCATCATAAATTTAAATTTTATATAGTTATTGTTCTTCCAAAATAAAAAAAATATCATGCTTCTTTTTTGTCATCAAAACGAAACAGTGAGTTTTTTTTTAATACATAAAATCAAATGAAACTATCTGAAAAAAAATGTAATAGTACCAAGGATTCCAAAAGAGACTGCCAGAGGGTGATCATGGATGTGGGCAAGGAGTGCCATCTCTCAGAAAAATTTAGAAGGAGAAAAAAAAAATTTCAAAAGAAGAAGCTTAGGTCAGAAACCCTAGTTAACCTTCCTCTGCTCCTTCAAAGTATCTCTTTCTCTCACTCTATATATAATTCTCTCTCACTTACTTGTCATACATGTGTTGTTATGTGAAGAGCTCATAAAAATATGGCCTGGCCTTAAATAGGTGTAGAAAGCTAAGTTAAAGAGGAAGTGCGCATGCAATGCCAACTGAGGTTGGCATGGCGAGTGGGGCACGCATCGGCATATATAACATATTGTGTCTAACAGAAATATATATGTCACGATATGTCTTTCATTCTAACAAAAAAGATTTATTTTTTATGACTTGTACAATTCAAAAGTTCTACCATAACATACATAAAATTTAAAAATAATTTGATCTTTTACATCTCTATTTCTTTAGTTCCTTGTTTAGAAAGATTAAAAAATAACATGTTTTAAAAGGCGGTTGTATAAAGTTGTATTGCGAGAAATGGATGACAATAATGAGAGTAGCAAAAAACAATATTATGTCTTAGTTACTTGTTAACAGAGAATCACATACTTTCAAAAACATGTAATTGTCAAAAAGCAACATAGTCATGTAATCATTTTTATATCTTGAACATGTTTTAAATTACGCTAATAAAAAGTAAAACTTTTTCAAGTGGTTTCTTTGTTGTTGGGTCGTTGTATTTTTATATATTGAACATCAAGTGGCTTCTTTGTTGTTGGGTGGTTGTTTTGTTGTGGCTTTTTATGTGGGCATGAGGGGTTGATGTGTATGTGTGTGCATGTAATTTGTATTTATGTGAGGCATGGTTTCCATCATATGTTTCATACGTTACAGGATGTCCGGAGGAAGCTTTTGAAAGGGCTATGAACAAAGGTCCCTTCCACGTGACCCACACCCCCCCCCCCCCTCACTTTTAGCCGTTTCTCTACAAACTTCTTTTTAATATATATATAATATATATACAATATTTTGCTTCTCCTTTACATAACCACTTTTTTCTCCTTTATTTAGTGGATGGTTAATAAATATATTAATATTATAGATAGATAGATAAGTTTCACATTCAATATCATATGTATATATAAACATGTCAATTAACTAAAAAAATTGTATTACATGAATATAAATAAATACATGATATGATTGGAGGTATTTGATTCATAAAATTATATTATATTCTTCATTATAAAGAATGATATAATGTAGATGTGATTTTGAAAAATATATATAAGGATGTATTCATCTAAGAAATTGAATAATACAGATAATAAACGGATATGGACATGGGCATTTCTGTTTAGTAACATTAGATCTTTAGGCTTATGTACATGTACATGAGAGTATCTCTCTCGCTCCCTCTCTCTTAACACCAAAACATTTTAGAATATTAAAATTATTTCCCATAGCTAGTTATTCGTATTATTTATATAGTTGTGCTTTCACGTGGATTTAAATTCTATCTTGGTAAGATAGTTCTTTGGATTTTTTTATTTCTAAATTAATGTTTTTTTGTTAGGTAGCGATTCAAACTCAAGATTTCATGCTTTTAAATTTTGTTATCAACTATTGAGTTATAGATCACGTCTTTTTTTATTTTTTTAATATTTTAAGCTCATCATGCATATTTGAATTTTATGAAAAAGTGAAAATTACTAGTTACAAGAACTAATTCCATGATTAAGCAATCACTGTACATTGAACTTCTCCAACTTACCCTATCATCTAGCCAATTGACAGTTGAATATCACGTATTATTGTCCTTTGTGTATCGAATCTTTCCCCACTGAATGAGCTAGATAGAAAAAAACCATGCTGGTACACTCAGTCAATTATACATTCCTAGCCCAATGTATCCTTTACTATAAAAACATATAAAAAGATTGAAATTCAATTCATTCGATTTTATATATACTTTGATTTTATGAAAGTATGCCCTTCACCATACAAATTTGTATTTTAAAAAATTAGAATGTATTAAAAATTTAAAATTGACTATAAATAATTGAATGCAATATTTTTTATTAAAAAAGATAGAGAAGACAAAAACCTCACTTCCTTTTTATTGAAAATTATTCATTGTTCTTGATCAATCCACAAATTCACAAATCCTTGCCTCATGACTATTCCCTGGATTATTTTTTTTGGGTTTTTTGCATATATACCCATATTAGGATCCTTGGTTGCATAAATACCCTTATTAGGATCACGAGTGCAAAAATACCCCTACTAAACTAATAAACAGTGCATCGGTACCCCTCCGGTTAGTCCCCGTGAGCTCTGGTTAAAAAATGACCGTTTTGCTCCGTTAAGTACAAGGAAAAGTCAATAATGCCATTCGCCTTCAACATGGTAGGGATAATTGGGTTGGGTTAGGTAGTTTTAGTTAGGGGTAAAGTAGTAAAATACATATGTCCGGTTAACAAATTAACTATGGTAGAGTCGTAACTGCTGATGACTAGTAACGGAGAGGTACCGATGCACTGTTTATTAGTTTAGTAGGGGTATTTTTACACTCGTGATCCTAACAGGGGTATTTATGCAACTAAGGATCCTAACATGGGTATATATGCAAAAAACCCATTTTTTTTTCTCACTTGAAAAATTGTTTTTTTTTTTTATTAAATCTTCTCATATTAAAAAGAGAACATTATAACCTACATGAACAGGGTATCATACTTAAATATCTTGGTCTCCCCACACCAGTAAAATTCATGACTAGGTTCATCTAGTCTAGCAATACAGGTGTCCCCAAGGACCCCCATTAGAGTCTTGAATATTATTTGACAGCATGCAATTCGAAGTAACAATGGTCTTTCTTGAAATTACAGAAGAAAAGACCTGATTGAAAATATACCACACAGGTGTCTATTTTGTGGCATTACCACCACCAAGAACAAATTGATTGTTAAAAACTAGCTATGCTTAAATCACCTAACTGGACAGGTGGACACATCCATCTAACAAGTGATCACTAGATAGACTCCATTAACCCCTCCACGTCTATTAAATTGATTAAGCTCTAATCATTACCTCAATCATAATATTATCTTGTCAAAAAGAGAAAGATATTTGGTGAAGTTTTAGTATATCATGTACAATTATTGTTCATCTAATGACACGCACAACTTCAGTTGATGAAGGTTTGTGAATGAAGAGACCATTCATTGAAGATCTTTAGTTTACATCCGAGATCAACAGGATTGGATCATCTATGGCTAGTCCTGTCAACGGGTCGCAGGTCGACTCTCGAACCTGACCCAATCCTGTGGACTCATTGAACCCGATTGACCCAATCTAACACTCATGATTCAACCAAACATTTATAACTAACTATTGAATAATCATTTAAAATTTTAAACATTTGAAATATTTTTACAACATTGTGATTTCATGTAAAAACATAATAATTCAAACCTTGTTCCAAATGTTACCTCATAAAATATTAAAAAATTAAAATAGTGAAAAACTATTTATAATACATTAGACTATTAAAATAGTGAAAAACTATTTATATTAAAAAATAATACATTAGACTATTAAAAAGAAAAAAAAATGAAGCCATTGTAGATCCTTAAGAAGTTCATCAACCTCTCATTGTCTGGTCTAGGCTTGTTAATGGGTCGACCCAAATCGAGACCTGATATAGACCTAACAATCAAACGGGTCACGTCTGGGTCCACCGGACCTGACCCGTTGACAGGCCTACCTATGGCTAACTACAAGGAGTTCCCTATAATGCATCACCTAAATCGAATGCACTATAAATAAATAAATTTTAATAGATTTTTATCAGTCTTTGTTGGAGGGTTTACATTTTTACCTTTATACGTGGTGCACTCTGCCCATCCGAAGATCAATTTTTCTGGTGTATAAGCATTATCAAATGTTCAACTCCTACTTAGATGTTCAACATTTTAATGTTGAACCACCAAGTGTTACGTGCAATCCTTCGTACTCATCCAAATGGTAGCATCTAACTGGGTAGATTATTAATTAGAAAGTAATGTGTGGCTAACTTTGTTGGATTCATCACAATTATAAGTGAATATATTTATTACATCGCTCCCAAAAGATATATAAATTTATAATTTAATCAATCCTACCTTCCAAACTTATTACTTTTTAATAAATAAATAAGTTACATCATGCAATAGTGGTCTAGATTTGGTGTGCTCAACAAATCCTAATAAAAAAATAATTAATTAGCAACAATCCCAGATAATCGCATCCCCATCAAAGCTTGTCTTATTCCATGTATCCTATCTCGGGGCATTAACAAAGGAAGATTAAAGGAGCATGCAGATGAGGCATTGATTTTTATTTTTTATTTTGGTAAATGAGGGCCTTAACCGGGCTTATATTACATTATAATCAAAATGTATTTACAAATGTCTATCAAAAGTAGTAATAAGTGTGGCTAACTTTCTCGGATTCATCACAATTATAAGTGAATATATTTATTACATAGCTCCCAAAAGATATATAAATTTATAATTTAATTAATCCTACCTTCCAAACTTATTATTTTTTAATAAATAAATAAGCTACATCATGCAATAGTTGTCTAGATTTGGTGTGCTCAACAAATCCTAATAAAAAATAATTAATTAGCAACAATCCCAGATAATCACATCCCCATCAAAGCTTATCTTATTCCATAGGCATTAACAAAGGAAGATTAGAGGAGCATGCAGATGAGGCATTAATTTTTTTTATTTTGGTAAATGAGGGCCTTAACCGGCCGGGCTTATATTACATTATAATCAAAATGTATTCACATTGTGTCTATCAAAAGTAGTTATTATATCACATATGCAGCTCCACTGAGAAACACTCCCATCTGTCACAACAAAACATCTGTGTTGTGTTCCCCTTCTTGGGGCATCCACACTATATTGATTCCAAGGCCACCAATCCAGCCTAAAATTGGCTATTAAATATGTACCTGATGATTGGCCTTTGCTTAAAGATGAGCAGGGGCGGCGCCGGATTGTGAGACGTGGGGTCAATTGACCCCACCAAAATTTAAAAAAAAAAACAGAAAAAGAAAAAAAACCAAAGCCTCTTCTCTGATTTGACCGCCCATTAATTTTTTTTAAAAATGTTACACTCACTTTGTTTTATCAACTAAATTCATATCAAACTAAGTTTTTATTTTTTTTAAATAGTAAAAATTATTTAATGAGGTATATTTTTAATAAAAAGTGTATGTCTCTCCATTTTGAATTAAATGAACTCAGTTTTAATAAATGTAAGAAAATATTTAATGAGATATATACAACGTCTAACGAGGTATATGATTTACGAGATTTCTAACAATGTATGTGAAATTGTATTTTATACTATGGAAAAAAAACTGAATGTAACAACACTCAAATTTTTTTGAAACAAATCGGAAACCCATCAAATGTTTTTTTAAATAAATTGGCTCAGAGACACATTAAAAAGCCTAAACCCACTTCCAATGGAAAAATAGTTAGACTATTACTCCATTTTTTTAAAAAAAATTTGCCCTTATCGAATGAACTTGCTGATCACCTACGCACAGATAGAGACGAGCCAATCACATAGTAGAATAGGAGATCAGTCGATGAATGATTGTTTGATCATATCCATAAAAGACACTCGATAACATTGATAATGAAATTATTATGCAACGAATTCAAAATATAAAATCTTGTTGATGACAATTGTAAAAGTTCATATGTTAGAAATCTTTAATCACCTTTCTTTAATGTGTTTATTTTTTATAAATTTAAGTTGTTATATTTTCAAAATCAAAATTTGTATTTTTTATACATGATGAGAGTAATTTTTTTATAAATTTTATAAAATTCATTTATTTTAATTACCTCATCTATGAAAATTTCTAGAGCTGTCACTAAATATGAGATATTAATTGATACAAGATTTTAAGAGAAACATACAATTAACTTTATACTCAACCAAACTTTAATTTATTTTATTACCCTTAAAAAACTTTGATCTTTTTGTGTTATGGAAGGTGGGCAGGGCAATGGGACATCCGTACACCATAATCCCACTTTTTTGGATACACTCTACTTTATAAATCCTCCACTAACCATCAATCAGTCCCATCACAACTTTCCTTCTTCATTATTAGACGGTCGTGATAAAGTTTCATCACCTTCTGATTTTTTGTTACTATATATGTAAATCAATTTTATTTGGAGAATGGACGGTCAGATGGTGATATTGGATTCTTGAATTTATTAAGGCCAATTAAACAAGAAACTATAGTGTGAACCTTGCATGCAAACCGCAACCATCTCCACTGCTTAAAGTCATTGATCAGGAATAAAAAAAGACAATTAAATGTCTTTAAGAAATGATAGAACAAGTGTGACATGAATTCAAGACTTCATGGTTTCAGATTTTGTTCTTAACCATTGAACTATTAGTCCAATCAAAATTAGAAAATTATTATTTGGTTTTATTGATTAATTTAACCTATTTATTAATCCTTTGGAAAAATGTCAAAATATCATTTGGATAAGATTTTAATTGTTATGTGTTTTGACTCCATTTCTTATATATACAGTATGAAAAAATATGTGATCTAATATATACACACACATTGATTTTCTCATCTCATGGTTCATCCCTCATTCCTAATAAGTGGGTGAATGCAAGAATATTTTACGGCCTATTAAATAACATGAATATGTAAACGAGCTGAACGAGTCAAGTTTTGACATGTTTAAGCTCGGTTTGTTTATTATCAAATTCGGTTCGAGCTCGGCGATCAGCTCATGATCGAGTTTAATTTTGTGTTCAAATTCAGCTCATTTATCTAAACGAACAAGCTTGAATGAGCTTTAACCAAGTCGAGCCTGAGCCGAACCCGAGCTGATTGGCTTGTTATCACCCCTAATATGAACCATATATGAATTAATTGTGTGCATCTCCCATTATGTGGTACACATTAGTACATCGCATTATGTGATACATCTCAAATTAAACTACAAATGTATACTTCATAACAAGTATGTACTACTATTATCATCACTTTTATCATCATCATTAGCTTCATTATCATCATCGCTATTGAAAAGAATGATTTTTAGAAAATCCTATACTTTTAATCATTTTCAACATGGACAAGATTTTAAATATATTTAGTTAATCAAGTACAATTTAATAAAAATTTGCACATACTCGTACGAATTAATTGCATATATATCTATGATTTTTGTGATATAATAACATATTGACATGGAAGAATATATAATATTCATATTCAGGACCGCAAAATGAACTGGCTGTATCAGCTATACAACCCCCCCCCCCCCCCCCTCCCCATTTTATGTTTTATTTTGTTTTGTTTGAAGCTTGAAAGTCCATGCCTTATAAAATGAAATTAAGAGTGAGACAAAAGCAAGAGTTCTCTTCCTCTTGTCTTTTTTTATTTGTTTTGAAAGTCACAGTTTTCCAGTTTGTTGGGTCATGAATGCAAGCCATAAAAACTGGGGGAAGCCAACAAAAGGCTCCATATGATTCATGTTAAACATCTTATTAAAACAAAAAATATTCTAAAAGAACACACACAAATAACTGAATAAGGCCATGCATGTTGTTAGTGCTGTGAAAACAACTAATAATAAGACTGAGTTTGTGAACATCAAATGCTTCTGATCTGTTATCCATCCTTTTCGATCATTCTAAGTCAGTTTCCTAAATTTCGCATTCAATGTGTTATATATATCTTTCTTTACGCGGCGATCAGTGGCGTAAACAGGATTTTTGTTTGATGGGGACAGAACGTAAGTCACATTTAGTAGTTGGCCAAATTTTTTATCAGGTATACGACAAGTCTACAATTTAGGAAATTAAACTGTGATGTTCATGAGCTTAATCTATATTTATATTTAAGTGCTGACGTTTAATTTGAAAAACAATTTTTCACGTAAATGATTAACTTTTGGGATTACTTCTCAAGAAGCATAATTTTATTAGATTTTTGAAGATGTAAATGTTTTAACATCTAAATTTGTTTTTTATTTTTAAAAAATTAGAGGCACGTGAATTGAGTTTAAATTAAATATGATTTTGAAAGAAATAGAAATAAAAAATGAAAGCAATGGAGGAGAGAGAAACAAAAAATGATTAATTGGACATTGTTACAATGTCCTTATATGCAATCTATATAAAGTTTGTTTCACTAATGAAACATATGTGAAGTCTGCTCGGAAAACATTTTAAAATACTATTTTCAGGAAATGTCATTCATTAAGTTATACCATTATAGACGAAATGTGATATACTTGAGCATTATTGGTTTTAGTCCTATTCTTTGTGAATTTTGAGTTATTTGTGGGAGTGGACAGAAGGTATAAAACACCATCATATCAATGCATTCCTTTAAAGGTACATATTTCAAGAGTGTGTGTGGAGATGGTGATGATCCAAGCATCCATTTCTAACGAAATATTGAAGGGAAAATAAGATTACCTATTTCAAGCGTGAAACATAAAATTTGAGGTCACTTAGTACAATCATGATGTTCTTAGCAAAGTAAATGAACTTGCATTTTGATATAAAGAGAAAATTAATTGACTAATAAGATTGTATGATTTCCATCATGGTGCTCTTAATATTATATTTAGAATTTGAATAGATTGAATTAAAATAGGATTCAAGAATGATATAACCTAAATTTGGAAAAGAGAGAAACTAAATAATTTTCTATTTTCTTTTGGAAATGCAGGTTTATTTATAGATAAATGGAAACATACCTGTGAACCACTAATCTTTTTGTTGTCTTCTTTTATATATATATATATATATATATATATATATATATATATATATATATATATATATATATTTCTCTGTTTTTATATTTATTTTTATATATATATATATATATATAAATAATGTGCAGACATTATAAAAATAGACGTAATTTCATTTATACTAAAACTATTTTCTTTCATTAAATATAAACATAACAGCAAACAAATATAATGGAAAGGATTACATAAATGGTTTAGATGTGCAAATAAGGACCTTTATATTATAAGGTTCTATATAGTACATGTCAGAGATTTTTGTTCTACAAAACCACCTTTTGTAATCTGATGTTCAATGTTGCTTCATGCAATAACAAATTAAATTGTTTTGAATTCCCAAAATTACTTTATGTAAACTTTTTTTTTTGTTTCTATTTTATTTTTATGGGGTAGGCCACTATTTCTTACTTTTTCATGTTTTGGCAAAAATTACCTGGAAACAAATGCAAATAATAATCTCCTTACATCCTAAAATTCACTCTTCCCCCTCTATGTAGAAATTTTTTGTGGAATAACATTAATAGTAAATCACTTGTGTTATTGTGTAATTGTTTTCATCTTCTTCGCTTCTATTCGTGACAAAAATTTTGTATAGCGAATGCGAGCGCGGTTAGTTTTATTGGTGGGAGATTAGTCATAGTAGAGTGAGGGGTATCTGTAGGTGTATATCTATCTAGTTAAATACTTTCTAACCTTGCGGCCACGACCGAATACATCTGTACTTTTATTTTGACTTTTCTTTTTCTCATACTTTCACTGAGTTTGGATTAGTACTACGAATTCAGTAATGAAATCACAATAATATCTTTTTTCAAGAAAAAAAAACACTTAGATTACCTGAGTTCCAAAATAAATCAACTGATATCAGTATGTCATGAAAAATCTCACCTTCTCACCACATGAGACAGAATGGCCACCGGTAAGGTCAGATCTCTCACAAAATGCAGTGCTTTACATTTTTTTTTTTTGATAACTTCCAAAACAACACAAACAAACATGTTGGGTTATCACCCATGTCCTTTTTCTATTTTTCATCATCTGTACACTCTACTCTACTTTCATGCATGTATGAGATGGTAAAGGAAAAATGGAAACCATCTCCTCTGTTTTACAGAAGGAGATGCATTTCAATGCTCTCAAAGGAGGCACCTTTAAACCAGAGCAGGAAAACGCAATATGGATTCTCTCACGCGTGCTATCCATTCGCAACATCACCATTTCCCTGCGCGTTCGCGTGCCTCAAACTCTCCCCCCACATTTTGGCCTCCGCGACCGCCCGCTCGCGGTCCAAGTTCCGGCCCTTCTCTTTCGGGGAATCTTCCTTCTCAGATCCATTTTTCGTTCGTTCTTTCGGGGAATCACCATTTCCACTCACTCTGAGGCTTGGAGAAGGGTCATATGATTGGTTGGCGAGGTAAGAGAGTGCGGTCACGACATCTGCAATTAGAGGTCGTGTTGCAGCCTGTTCTTGGATGCACATGGAGGCCACTGCCAGAGCTTGATATAGTCCCCGCATTGGATACCGGCCTTGGAGTTGTGGATCAGCTAGCTTTTGTAGCTTCCTTCGGTCATTGAACATGGGTCTGGCCTGCAACAATATGCATATAGAAATTCTTATCATATAATTTCATATAATACATAGACAGATATTATTTGGTATAATTGACAATTTGATTTATATAAACGAACATGGACTGATTTTTGGCATGCTCCATTGTCATTGGAGATTTATAGAAGTGGTATAGGATTACAAGATTGAAAGTTGGCCCTCTTAATCCCCCATTATTGAAATTTTGCAAAAACATGTGTTGTTCAGTCAGATAAACAAAATGGCACTGTAGCTATAAAAAAAATGGCACTGCTAGTCTATTTGTGACATATAATAATGTTGAACAACAAATTAACCAAGAGCTGAACAGTATCCAAGGACTTGGAAATCTGATTTGATCATTGAGAAGTGGTGGTCAGTTGTGTCGGAAGCTCAATTACATGAATCTATTAATGAACACGCACAAAATATTAGTGGTTTCTTTCTTATTTTCCAGGATCATTAGTTAATGAAGCAAAAGATATAAATCCAGTAAACCAATGGCATGCAAGGAAAGAAATTTTTTTTATTTTTAACCTAGTCTCTCCTTAAGAAATTGGACTTGTTTGGCTAGTGTTTTAGGCCCAGTGTGGAATCAATTGTTTTTACAAAATCGATTATCATATATTGATAAGCTGTTCCAAACAGTTTTTTTTTTAACTTGTAACTTTTGTGTTACAAAGCCAATAAAACAGCTTTTATGAAAAAGCAGAGCAGCTTTTCTGAAAAAACTGTTTTTAAAAATTGGATCCCAATGGGACCTTTAGGCCAAAAAGATTCACGCAGCTCCAATCAATGGTGTTAACATTTTCAAATTTCATTAATAAAAAAAAAGTGTGTATAGAGAAAGAAGAATACCCATGAAACAAGGTTCTGCTCTCCATGAGCCCTGGTACTGTCAATCGCTTTTCGCCCGGTGATGAGCTCCAAGAAGACTACACCGAAACTGTAGACATCAGACTTCACAGTCAACTGTCCCGTCATAGCGTATTCAGGAGCGCAATATCCATACGTTCCCATGACCCTTGTGGAAACATGCGACTTGTCTCCTGTTGGACCAAGTTTTGCAAGCCCAAAATCAGAGAGCTTTGGGTGGTACCCATCATCTAGTAATATGTTTGATGATTTGAAATCTCTGTATATGACAGGAGGATTTGCTTCATCATGGAGATACTCTAACCCTTTGGCTGCACCAGCAGCGATTTTCATTCTGGTGTTCCAGTTGAGTGGTTCTTTATCGGGTGGAAGGTCTGCAGAAAATATATCAGGGTTTTAATACAAAATAAATCAAATTGAAAAACAGAAGGACTCGCCAAGAACATGAACCGCTTGTACTGATCACTTGTGGTGAGCAGTCAGGATTGTCAAGTTTACCATGTGTGGGAGAATGAAGAAGAGACATGACAGGAAGAAGCAGTCAAGCAAGTCAAATACGTTATAGACTTGTAGTTTTTACTCATATTTCTACTTTCTTCCTGATCATTAGTTTTTACTCTCTTCTTCTTGTCCTCCACCATTGAAGTGTCCCCATGTATGATGTCTTATAGTATCTGTAAATAATATGATTAAACAACATTGCCTATAATCACCGCACAAATGTTTTCCAGCCTCAGTTTTTCTTCTTTTCTGCAGAGTGCTTTAGAAAAAAAATTAGTGCTTTATATCTGGGTCGTCTGCATAAACAATATCATCTACTGCTGACTGCCATGCTATTTCATCATGATTCTATTGTACACATAAGTAAACTGTGACAAACTGTTGGATCTTGAAAATGAGATGTATTGAATCACAAAATCACTTACTGATTGTAAAAGTACAACACCATGCTTATTGGTTCATACTACTAAAGAAAAAAAACTCACCCAGCTATATAGGCGAAACAGTTTATGTTATAATACTGGGTAGTTGAGAATCAATGTATACCATGCAGATGATCTTCCAATGATCCCAATGGCATGAACTCATATACGAGAAGACGCTGGTCCCCATCGGCACAGTAACCTATCAAGTTCACAAGATTGGGGTGATGTAAGAGGCTCAACATCAGAACCTCCACGAGGAATTCCCTATTCCCTTGAAGACCATTTCGATCCAATTGTTTTACGGCAACAGCCTGTTTACATAAGCACATGCTTTTACATCATATATAGATAAATGCATCCATACGTGCACTAATATATACAAATGGTTCTTCAAAGTCTGTTTTTCAACAAAGTTTGGTTTTCTTTATTCACCATCTAGGAAGCTAGGGCCCATTTTGGCACCAATTGTCAATCGGATTCCTCTTTTGCAAAATTAATTTTTCAGATAATCAATTCAAAGCGATTTTTAACTTTAGCTTTTGGTTTCGGATTTTAGTTTTTATGAGTTAAAAATCATTAAAAACATGTTTTTATGAAAAAGCTAATAGAAACCAGCTTTTACGAAGAAGCTATTTTTGATAATTGGTTCCAAACGGGGCCTTAGACAATTGCATCAATGATTCAAGCTTAAAAACCATCACCTATATTAGTGATCATCAATTTCAAGCACAATCAATCAAGATTTTTAAGAAGTCCAAAATTTACTTGTCCAGTGCTCTCAAGTCGCCCTTTATACACACGTCCAAACCCTCCTTCTCCTAAGAAGCACTCTGCCCTAAAGTTCTTCGTCGCAGCCGCTAGCTCTCGAAAGGTGAATGTTTGGGCAGATATATGTACAGCAGGAATCGTTTCTTTTGGGCCCGAAGGTTCCTTTTTCAGAACTGGATTCCTCCCTGACTTGACTTTGTCACCTGATAAACATTCATATTAAATGACTGCATACATTCATTAAATTCCACTGCAAATCAAATCCCTTTATGACTGCATCAACATCTTTCAGATCCTAATTTAGAAAACTCGAAGCCAACCAATCATACATGCATCATATAGAACACCAAATTATCGAAAAACTGACAATTTTAATACCAAAGATCTTGCAGTGTAAACCCACTAGTACCATGTGATCCCTCTCTCCAGAATTCAATCTAATCAAACCAACTTACTGTTTCATTTATAGTGTTTATAATATAATACAGACACTCTATTCTCGAATTGCAAATCAAAACATCAAAAACAAAACAACCTAATTGAAGGAACCAAAAAAAAAAAAAAGAGACTTTTATTAAACCAAACAATAGCAACTCAATCCAACTGAACCCATTAAATTCCAATAAAATCCAATCCGAAAAACAAACACCCATTTACCAAATCATCCCAATCAAACAAACACGAACAAATCAGATCAATTGATACCCAAAAACGGATTCTTTTAGGGAAGAATCAAAGCTGACCTGAAGAGACTCTATTGACACGAGGAGCCACCATCGGCTGCTCCTCCTTCTTCACATCGTCCCTCCCGCTCTCCTGATTCAGACCCACCTCCTCCTTCGAATCGAAGCACGAAAAACAACCCATCCAATCCAAATACATCAAAGAAAACCCTTTCGAGAACAATCAAAATCTCAATTTTAATCTCAATATCTCATTCTCCACTCCTTCTAGATCAAAAACCCAATCTGGGTTTCCTGCGAATGATCGAAAGATCGAAGAGAGAAAGAGAGATGAGTGTCACGAATGGAAATCTATGGAACTTTTTTTTAACTTAAAAGTTTTATTTGGGGGAGGTAAAGAAAAAGAAGAGCCGGCACATTCATGTCTTATAGTTGTTGAAGTACAAAAAATAATCATAAATCTATCACCATTTAAATCTGATCCAACGGTTGTTAGGGGATATATCATATGTGCAAGAACATGCACTATTAGAAGAGGAGCTTTATTAGGTTCTGTTAAAGGTTCCAATTTAGTTTTACTTCTTGTTTGTTTGGTCAAAGTCACTCAAGTTGGGATTTTTAAAAAAAATTATTTTTTGGTGAGAAGATGAAAAGAAAGTGAAAAGATTGACTAATGGAGTGTTTGATGAGGTGATTAGAAGTTCACTATTGAACATTGTGGATAAAAATTTAGTCCCATTCATCTTTAACAATAAAAATGTTAAAATATTATATTTGATGAGAGCAATGGATTATGATTTAAAATAAAGACGTTTATCTAAATATCAATAAATATTAGACGCATTAACTACTCAACTCTTTATTTTATTTTTTTTATTAAAACACATTTAATTTAGAAATAAATTGGTATTTAAAAAATTAACGGCAAAAATAATTATATAACAAATCCAATTTAATAAGTTTTTAACTATAATAGTACGATGCAGCAAGTGAAATAACAAGAATATCAATCGACAGGAATACATTCAAGTGATCTTGGAATCCCACAAAATTATATGTGGAGGTGTATTTCATAGAAAGATTAGGATAAGTGTTATTGTCACTAACAGTACAAAATTTAGCCAAGTCTCACCATTAAAGCTATTGAATAAGTGAATTTGCTATTTAAAAATAGTAATAAATTAATGGTTGTATACAATAATATAATAAATATCAGAATTTATTGCTACCGATTGTGACACATTTTTTAGGATCTCATATAAGTAGCTATTATTTTATTTCTTATTTTTTACTGTCTACTTTATGTTTAATAAATTTTGTATTTTATCTTAATTAGATTCCTGGTTGAGTCTGATTGAGACAATATATGCATAGATTTTAGCCTAAGAGAGATTCACCTTTTCTATTATTAAGATTTATCCAATGTTTGTTCTCTTTTGAGAATTGTATTATGTATTATAAGATCTAGACGTAGATCAAATTTTTCTTCTATTATTCTTTTGCTATGCTAAATTATATGTCTCATTGGTGAGTATTACGACATCTTACATCATCTCATATTATAGAAAATGTTACTCACATTTAATTTTACAGTTCAAAACACAGATAACATATGTTTCTATTTTTTTTTAAATCATATACCTCATGTAATGAGGTATGTAATTTTATAAAAAGTGAAGTATATACTTTAATTGAATGAATGATATAATTTATAGAAAATATAAAATTTTCAACGAGGTATATATCTCAATACAAGAAGTGGAGGATACTAATGAGGTATGTAGGACTGTATTTGAGCCTGTAAAAAGACTAAGACCCTGTTCGAATGTGCGGCGCCTTAGAACACCATTTCTTGTCCCTCTCGTTCACAGTGTAAAAAATGGATGTCAACAGACACCTCGAAACCATGCTTCTGGAAAAGCAGCACAACAAGCCCACTATTTTATCCCATGAATTACTATTCTGCCTATTCTCTTTTGTAGAAATTCTGGATTGATGAAGGGCCTGTAGGGGGCACATATAAAGGAGGGTGTTTGGATAATCGGCATCTCCAACATCCAAAATGCCATGATAGTCGCTGAAAAAGGAGAAACACAAGAAGGAAATTGGAGTTTTGAGGCGTGAAACGTTTCCATAAAGTGATGCGTGCCCCCACTCATTGATTGAGTTGGTTAGAGGATTCTGGAAAGTCATTTTTAGGATACAACAAAACTCAAGAATTCTATAGATAGCAATTCTAAAGAATTCCTACAACACTCTAAGAAGACCGTAAAAAAGTGATATATCAAATATGTTCAATGAACATACATGCTAAGTGCGTCTAATAATGTATTGAAATGCGCTACTTGTTCATGCGCGTTCGCACGTAAGCGTGTGTGCTTCTTTTTCTTCTTTGTCTTTTTTAAGACAACCCTATGTGGATCAATATATAAAATGAAAAAAACTTTTTCAATTTCTAATGTGAGACTATTATCAAACACCCACTCAAGTATTAAAATACAATCTTCTTCAACAGTCGCCAAACATGACATTTTAGTGTTCGTCTAGATTGCCTGACACGCCAACAATGACATTGACATCCTCAAACCCCCCGGGGGGGGGGGGGGGGTTGGCACCACACATCCAAACAGGACCTAAGTCTAACGGAGCTCCATTATTATACTTAGCAAAAATCATAACCCACTATCTGATTTTAGTCCAGTAAACTTTGAATTTTGGTGATTGAAATTTGGATCACTCGGAATGTTCATTCTGATTTAATGAGGCATCACTATAATGTGATTTGCAAATTTTTGCTTGAACAATTAAATCATTTGAAACATGTGTTTTTTTCTTTTTTTGATATCGGAGGGACTCCCCGTAGCTGACCTTACGATCGAGCTGGGAAAGCTACCTCCACCTGTTTGCCCCGGTCCCACGGAAAATTCTTTCGAATAATCGCCAACAAACAGGTGGGTAAGTCAGCGCCAAGACTCGAACCCAGGACCTGTCGGTAACACCGTTAAACCCTGAACCGTTGTGCTATCGGAGGGACTCCCCGTGGCTGACCAAGGATCAACCGTTGTGCTTGAACAATTAAATCATTTGACACATGTGTTTGTCATGAAACATTTCTCGATCATGAAATTATTGTTTTCGTTTCCGTATTTCAAATTTTTAAACAAAACAACTAATGGCGTGCGTGAATTAGATATATTCAAATGTTCTTATTGATCCTGTAGGTATTGCTATTATAATTGATTTTTTTAAATTGATGATTTTAATACATGGGATTTATCTATAACCATTTAAGTAGTACAACTAAAATGCGTGATATTATTTATTTTTTCTTGGTCAATGATACTGGGGTGCTTGTTTTAGATTTAAAAAAAAATCAAGGTGTTTTTTTAAATGCATCCTCGTGTTATTTTTCATGATCCATAATTAATGGCTAATGTTTGACAAAAATAAATACACAATCAAGTTGACACTTATGCAATTTATTTTTGCAGATTTCTAATGTTGATGTTGAATTTATAGAATTCTAATTTGACTATATTTTTGGCTTAATTACATTATGTTTGTTGAATATGTCGAAGAAACACTATTAGAAGGTGGTCAATGATGAGGAAAACAAAATAGGAACAATAAAAAATCTTTTCATTTAATTTATACAGTTGAACATGTTACATCTAAATTGCTTATAACCCGGGCAGATCTACCTAAAGACTAAGATGCATGCATATATACATTTGTTTTGATTAAGTCAACTATTATGAATTATATATACCCAATTGCTTATAAGTTATAACCCGGGTAGATCAACCTAAAGTCTAAGATGCATGCATACATTTGTTATGATTCAGTCAACTATTATGATATGAAATTTTTTTTGTAATTAACTTATTATGACATGATATTTCATTTTATAATGTGTATAAATATCAGTGTTTATAGTATGTAGTGTGTACATATATATCCTTAATAATGTGTGATTAAATATTTTTAAAATTCTTATTATATAAATTAAATACATCTACTTAATAATGTGTTTAGCCATAGTTATGCTTCATGTCACAAGAAGAAGAAGATCACATTGGGTTTAAACTGAGGCCCTTCTTGTCAAAACATACTGATGATTTCATTTTTTTTCTGGTGGTATATGAAAACTAGTTAAATCAGCTAATAAAGATGTTGTTTTGCAAGATTCATATTTGGTTTGATTTAAACATAAAATAAAATTAAAAATCTAGCATAAATATGATTTCTTAAAATTAAATTTTTTAACGTAACAATATAATTACACTGGGGGAGGGTTGGGTAGATGAATAGATGGGAATATAGAAGAATAAATAGAAACAAAATGTTTGGGTAAAGAGAATAAGTGAGTATAACTATGTAGAATTGAGTGAGAATATGTTGGTATTTATATTCCAGGTCCCCTTAAAATTGTGTTATATCTCTACTGGTATAAGGAAATCCACATGTCAAATCACATGTCTTAATTTCTTATACGTCAATAGGACTCACAAGTCAAATCAATTTTTTACATTTTATTCATATTTATTCTTTATCAACCAAACAATTCAACATTTATTATTACGTTTTTTAATTAAAATAAAAAAACATAATTAAAAAAAATTATTTATTTCATTTATAAAGTCTTTTATTATTAGAATAGGTATAAATTTTGTTTTAAAATTATTGATAATTGACTAATCGATGATTGTTTTGAGTTGAGTGGATAAGACGATCATTATTGTGGCATTATTAATGTGGATATAATGAATGGGCAATAGAGATTGTGCCACGTAGTGCCACGTATTTCACAGCTCCATAAAGACAACGTGCGCCGACAAAAAAAAATTTATTGGAATGCACGTGTTTTTCGGAGAGCTTCATGACGTCAGCATCAGGTCACTGTCTTCACTGGATACGGATCTAAACCGTTTTGATTTGGTGTTGTGCTTGATGAACGGTCTGTATCGTTGATTTTTGTTGTGTGCGAAAATGGATTTTTTTTTGGGAAAAAATGGATTGTTGTTCTGTTGAGAATTACCAAAAATAATCATGGAATTAAAAAAATAAAAAAGAGTGATAAAAATATTTATAAATTGTTTTATATTTAGGCTCCGTTTGGTGGAGAGATGGTGGCTTCCGCGATGTGTCAACATAGGGGTGAGGCGGGGCCAAGCGCATTTTTGTGGAGTCTGAGAAACGCAGGGAAAAATAAAAATACATGAATACGACAATGGGTTACGGGCAGTGGCCACCTTGGGCTCAGGGGTCCCATTCTCCCTTTCGATTTTTTTTTTTTTTTTGTGATTGATTGATTTTAATTAGAAAAAAAAATCCAAATAATCCCCTTAAACTGATTGAAATCCATATAACTCTTTGATTTTTTTTAAATTCATATAAGCCCTGAAACACCTAGTAAATCCAAATAACCCCATGAATGAAATTTTTGTTAACAAATGATGAATGTTTTATGAATATTTTGTTTGGTTAACCTTGATTCAAAACACAATATACTAAAAACCCCATATAGTGTATTAAAAATGTAATTTTTATAAAAAAGATGATTTTATCCATCTGGATAGATTATAAAATCCTATTTAGAGGGATAACATCGTCATTTATAGATGATTTTCTGCATTTTTAACACATTGTAGGATTTTTTGGTATACTGTGTTTTCATCCAAGGTTAACTAAACATATATTCATAAAATATTTATCATCCGTCAACAAAAAATTTATTCAGGGGATTATTTGGATTTATTAGATGTTTTCGGGGGGTTATTTGGATTTCAAGAAAAGTCAAAGGGTTATATGGATTTTAGTCAGTTAATAGGGGGTTGTACGGATTTTTTCCTTTTAATTAAGATAATGTTACGTATAGCCCTATTATCAGCCATAATTCCAATGTACATGTGTTTTGATTTTTTTTTAAAATAATATATTTCTTCTAATAAGGTATATATTTTTATAAAAATAAATAAATATATATTGCAATAAATTGCATGAATGCATTAGAATTATTCAGTAATATATTTTATTAGAATGTCTTTATTTTATTTTATACATGCTTATTTTTTAATTTATGATGTTGAGATTAAAAAAGACATAATGATATAACTTTGAAAAATAAAAATCATGGCTCCACCATTAGATATAGGTTATCGACAAGAAAGCTGCAGAACTCATTTGCATGCTCGATCATGTCCGCCGACCACCACCGCCACCAATGCTCTGCAACCACTCTACCAAACTGAGCTTTAGCCCAAGTGATTTAGAATAAAGTATTATTACACTCAATTTTTTTCTCAGTCCAAAACACAGTCTTATATACCACTTTAGAAATTCAGTGAAGCATACATAGTTAAATATTGTATATACTATATTAAATATTTTCTTACACTTAATTAAAACGGGTTCATTCAATTCGAAATAGAGTGATATACATTTGTTATCAAAGCATATACATCATTAGATGATGTTTACTTCTTTTTTTTTTAAATGAAAACATATGAAGTTTGAGTTTTAGTTTTAGTTGGTGAATGTAATTGAGTTTAACGTTTTATTAAGAATAACTGGAAAATGGAAAATAATTTAATGGTCCGGGCTGGATAGAGATCTTCATAAGCCTATCAAAATCATCCAAACAGAAAATAGCACAACGTTAGACCGGTCTCCCTCATGAGGAACGAATTTGAAGATCGACGAACTAGGGTTTCAAAAAAAAGAAGAAAACGAACAACTAGGGTTTCACTCAAGGTTCGTGAGGAAAGAAAGAACGAAAAATGGACATCGTGTGGCAGACCCCTGCGAACCCTCCAGAGGCCCACGACTACATCTTCCAAAACGGTAATCCAATCCCAAAACCCTAAGCCTAACCCTAATCAACCCCCAAACATCTGATTCACAAATTTGAAACTTTTTTTTGGCGGGAGCCCTTCAGGGAGGCGTCACGTGCGTCCGTACTACTTCGAGTTCATCTCCCACGTGTGTTTCCGTCTCCGATGTCCGTCTATGCATCGCCTCAATTAGAACTGAAGAGTTTGAGATTTTGAATGGTTTTTGGATTTTTTTTAATGGGTGAGTTCAGGTCAAGAACAGGTGGGCGGGGAAGACGATCGTCGATCTGTTCGCGGAGGAGTTCAAGGGACGGCCTCGCGAGTACTATGTACGTTGTAATTTGAACGCGTTCTTTAATTTATATGTTTTTTTTATATTTTTATTTGGATTTTGCATTGTGGTTTTGCTTTTGATGGATAGAGACATACCAAAGTTTGAATCTTGAAGTCTCTCACTTTGTTTTTGGTAGAATTCACTATCAAATCAAAATGGTTTCAAGTGTTTTTTTTTATGTTTTATGAGCAACCCGAACAAGAATTGAAAACCCTGAGTGCACAAATTAGGAAAGAATCTCAATGCACCAGGTAAGCCTTTGGGGGATTCAAATTTGAGACCTATGGAGAGCAAACACATTGCCTTTAGCTGAAGAGTTAGGGGTGCAACTTGGGCAGGTTGGGTAGGTTGAAGCTCAATCTAAACACAATCCAAAGTTCAAGGAAACCAACTCAAACCCAACTCGACCCTCAAACCCGAGGAGCCGAACCCAAACTCAATCCGTTGGGATTGGTTCGGGTTTGGGTTGACTTAAAAAATGTGTCATTTTAAACGATTAGAACTTTGGAAGAGTCAATGTTTTGCATGAAAAAAATTTCAAAGATGAAAATGAAGAACATTTTTATTTAAATAATAAGGAGATGAAATTATAGAAGTGATAAACTTTAGGTAAAAATAAATAATAAATTGGACAATTCAAGTTATCTCACAAATTAAACAATTAACATTTGACCTAGAACATTTAAACTTATCACTCCCCACTTCAGGTTTGGGTTAAACCCGCCCAAATGTTCGATTGGTTGGGTCCAACCCGCCCAAGTTGCACCCCTATGGAGAGCCACCCCACATGGGTTATTGGGCGAAAATTTTGGTCTAATAAAATCTTCTGGTACCCATTTAATGGATGTCTTTTTGGGAAAAATGTGCAGGCATTAACTGAGATTTGTAATTTGATGTACTATATGCCTGATGGATTTTAAGAACTCTGCTTGTTCAAATATATCAATTTTACATTAGATCATATATTTTATTGGATGGTGCGGTTTTTTCTTATTGGATTTCCATGAGATGAATGGTGGAAAAAACAAACACAGTTGTGGGATTTACCTTTATATATGTATTGATTTTGTTTGAATTGATGGTTGTTTCAATTTTGAATAATTGGTTTTTATTATCAGGTGAATGCTGTCAAATGTGGGAGGATACAGGTGGATGGTCAAAACGTCCACATTTCTTATGTTGTCCAGTCATCTCAGAAAATAAGCCATTTCTTACACAGGTTTTTGTATTTTATACAACTTCACTTCGTTTGAGTATCGTGATTTTATTTTTACCATGATATGCAAGATTTTAGGATACTAGGCTTGGACCCATAGCTCAATGGTTGACAACGGAAATTGCAACCACGAGGTCATGGGTTTAAGTCCCGACACATACTTGACCCAAAAAAAAAAAAAAAAAAACAGGATTTCAGGATATTAATATAGGTAAATTATCTCTATGGGTCTGATTTTTTGAGGCTTTACTGGTAAGTGATGGTGTTGAACTGATTGACATGATGAGTGGTATACCAGTTGATTGTGGAGGGAAACATATTTTTTGTATACATATCATAAAAAGATGTCATGTTCTTTTGATGTTATCTCTTAACCTGCATAAATGACCAAATAGATAATGAAGAAGGGACTAGATCGTTATATCTAGAGAATTTTGACATTCTTTGATGGGTTCTACATCTTCTTTCTTATCTAAAATACAAATTATTTCTTTCCAATTGTTCTTTGTGATGTTTGCAGACATTGCAAGCATAAAATGCATCTGATTGGCTCATCTATATCAAAGCAAGTCTTAGTAGTTTCTCATGTGCCACCAGTAATATAGGCTAATTGATTTTTTTTCTTCACTTTTCTAGGCATGAGCCACCAGTAATGGCTTGCAAGATATCAGTTCTCCACAAAGAACCTGATGTCATAACTGTTTGCAAGCCTGCATCTGTCCCAGTAAGTCAGAAAAACTTAAAGGTCCAATGTTCCATTATGTGGTCTTATGTTTTGTCTTTCTGTTCTTTTCTTTATGCAATTAATCTTTGAAACTACAAGTCATATAGCCTTATCTATATTTATCTTTCCATTTTTAAATTAACATGGTTATGATTTATGCAGGTGCATCCATGTGGTCAATATCGTAAGAATACTGTAGTGGGTATTCTGCAGGCTGAATATGGTTTAACACCTCTTTTTCGTATCCAATCAAATTCTTATGGAACAGTTTATGATGTGAAAGTGTTTTTTCCCCCAATTTTAATGATGATCCTTCTGTTCTGCCTTAGTTAGTTGTTTAGACTTAGAGTTGTTTTTGAACTTCCAACTGCTCGACTTAACCCATCTGCCTAATAGCTGTGCATCGACTTGATCGCCTGGTCTCTGGACTTCTTATCTTCGCCAGAAATGCTGATAAAGCAGACATGTTTAGGCAACAGGTATTCTTCCCATGGATTTGCATATATCTTATGAAGTGTTCCTTTTGGAGATGATTAAGGGTTTGGCTAATCTGAGTTGCTTTAGTTTAAAAATAGATGCTGAAGTTGTGATGTAATTATTGATCTAGAGGGCTGTGGCAACAGATACTATTGCCAGGTAGCAGCATGAGTTGGTCTAATCAATTAGTCTTGTATTAATTGTATGATTTAGGTCCATGTACTTTTGATTTTCATTTTCATAAGTGAATAAAGTATATCTGAAATAGTGGATACATTGGGAGAACATGCTAGTGTAACAATAAATAATTTCAATTCATTGCTGTGGTTGTCTTTTACCATGTGTAAAAAACAATATGCCTGCAACTGAAGTTGTAGTGAAGGTTTTTACTCAAGCTACTCTTACTGATTTGTCGCATCTGGAAGTTGGTAACATTACTAATGCCTAGACATATGGAATCTCGCCTTTATTTTTTTATTTATTGACAACAGAGGCTTATACAATTTTGTTGGAAATGTGAGGCTGTAGTTGAAAACATAGTAAATTGTCTAGTATTAGTGTCAGACAATCTGTTATACCATTTAAATGTTCTCAAAACAAATTATGAATGACATGCAATGGTATAAATTGTATTTGATTGTGTAGAAATTCTCAGTTTGTACTTATGAACATAGGTGAGATATATACATGAATTTTTTTTCTTAGGGAGCTGACTTTCTGTCTATTGTGTTTTTTTGTTAATAATTATAACCTCTGTGTGGCAACTGCAGCAACGTGGATATTGCTCCAAAATCTTTACTTGTGAAATTTTATTGCAATTTTGTCAAGGCCTTCTTTCTCTGTATAAAGTGTTGTGTCTGATGCCCTAAAACTACATGTATTTCAGATCGAGGCTGGGATGCTACAGAAGGAATACATTGCCAAGGTTATTGGAATGTTTCCTGAAGGAGAGGTAGCAGTTACTTTTGTTCTTATTGTCACTTTATTATTGTTGATTTTTTATTTCATCACATTGGTCCTTTTTATGTTTTCCTTTGTACAATAGCATTCCCTTGTATCACATGTATATTTTCTCTAGTAAATAAAGTTGCTCTCCAATTATAGCTCTTTTATGTGTTCGTGTGTCTTTTGTATTGTCACAACTGTTCTGTTCATTTGTTAGTCCTGTATCACAGTCATATGGATGTTATCTAAATAATCCATTATTTCTTTCAGCAAATTGCCAGTGCAAATGTACTTTATAATGCTCGAGAAGGAAGGAGCTCGGTAGAGGTATGCTTTTAACTTTAAAATGGATTTTCTGTAGTTTGCAGTTTGTTAAAATAATTGGTTATCCATTTTGCAAATAACGTCTAATCATTGTAGTTTTGCTTTCCTTAATTGATTATCCATTTTGAAATTAAGGTCTTAATTATTTATCCATTTTGAAATTAAGGTAATAATTGGTTATCCTTAATTATTTTGTGTGTCAAGAATGTTTTTACCTAGCCAAACTCTGTATTACAAATCAATGTAGTTTTGCTTGATATTATTCCCACATCATTCATTTCTTGTTTTGTGCAGGTGGATGACTGTTCTAGCAACAGTTCACCAAAGGGGAAGGTTGCATGCACAAAGTTTACAAGGATTAGCACCAATGGAATCTACAGTGTGGTTTTGTGCAGACCTGTAACTGGCCGGACTCATCAGGTAACTTAGGCTCTTTTTTATCTCACCTCCGTATCCAAACAGAAAATTTTCTTCGAGGATCATAGATGAAATCAGAAGCAAGTACTGTTTGCTAGTTAGCATTTTAAAACCAGTGAATCCTTGCCATCCGTGCTCTTATAAGAGACTGAGACTCCCTAGTCTGTTGTTGGTTCAATATGACAAGTAACCTTACTATCTAGTTTCTTGATAACACACTTCTTTTAAGATCATGAAATAATGATGAGTATTATCCAGTCTGCAGATAGCTGGGAAGGTCAGGCAGTTTGGGAAAGTTTGAACTTTAATTTGGTTACCAATTATATAAGCAATTCTGCAGATCCGTGTACATCTACAGTACCTAGGTCATCCAATTGCGAATGACACATTGTATATATCGGAACACGTCGCTCCGCGTTCTATAGAAGGAAAGGGTGCTGACAGGGCTGCTGCCATCGCTGGTGTACATGGAATCCCGTCTGAAGAATTTTTTGTTGAAGTTCAAGACATGAAAGATGGTGAAGAATTCAACATTGATCCCATGTGCACCAACTGCCCAAACCTTGCTCCTAAAGGGTAATAATGCTTTCCTTACCCTCATAAAATTGTTGGATAGCTATCCTCCAATGTCATTGCACTTTTTACATACTAAAATGATATTTATCCTTGATATTACATATGCAATTTCTACCAAATTTGAGCACGGAAATGAAATATAATACTTGGAGAATGTTACACTGAGTCATTCTTGCGGTCACTTTTCCAGTCTCAATATGTTTTAAATTATTTTTTAAAGTGTATAATTGTCTATTGAAGTACATTCACTCTTTTAAAATTTCCTGAATAGAATTTATACTCTACTATATGTTGGGTATATTCTCTATTATAGATTATTGCAGGAATAACTTGGTGTCTCAGTGCCCTAATGCACATTTCCTAAATCTTGATATTTATATTCAGAATGAACAATACATCTTATATGCCACCACCCTATAATTCTCTGCTTAATTTGTTCTAAGTTTTGTCCTGGAGGATCACTTAAAACAGAATCTCGCATTCAAGCCACACTATGATGCATTTTAGTTATCAGATATGATGGACTTGAGGAAGGCTTGTGGTTGCATTGCATACGATACACAGGACCCGACTGGAGCTACGAGTGCCCACATCCTGATTGGGCAGTCCTTGATTGATTATAAACAGGGGATGGGACTTTTTATCCCGCATCAAAAACTGTTTCGACCATTGCATCCAAACGAGGCACAAATGTATGCGTTGAAACTGTTTTTCTTTAGATTAGTCTTTTTTACATGTTGTGTTAATTAGGTTTTGTTTCTGAAACTCATTTGAAGAAAACATGAAAAACCTGTGACAGGTGGTGGAAGAACCCAACTTTGGGCTTGGAGGAGGGATTTGTTTAGGATTCAAGCATGTTTGTTTAAATATTTATCATCTCCTTATGCTCATACCTTGCAGTTGATGTAATATTTGGGTGATATTGAACTGGAGGGATTTGTTTTCAAGTAAGTCTATTTTTGAATTGCTGTGTTTCATGGAGTCTGGCAATTTGACCTATTTTTCCAAATACTCAAATATAAACCCCAACCAGTTAACAGAACTGGGAAAAATAAGTTGAGCTAAAATCTAATTTAATTTAACCTAATAACTTTTAGTCCCCATTTGGATAGTGGAATTGAGTTAGTTATTCTGGATAGATAATTATGCTTGTATAGATAACAAATATACATGAATAAGAGATTTTTGTTTGGTTGTGTTTTTTTTTATTCTCAATGAAAAACGTAAGAATAAATGTTGAGTTGTTTGGTTCATAAAGAATAAAATATAAATAAAGTGTGAAAAAATTCATTTGACATGTGGGCTCTTTGATGTATAAGAGGTATTGATAGGTGATTTGATGTGATAAGATTTAAAAAGTTGATTTGACATGTGGATCCATGGGAATAGATAAAGTGCGTATAGCTTATCCTAAGGGTTATTTAGAATTGTTATACTCTCTTATACTCGTTTAAACCGGCATAGTAATTTCATCCTATACTCTCTAAATAAACACCAATTTCCCTTATCTATTCTTATCCCACCTTATTCCACCCTTAAACCACTCTTATCCCGTTACACAAACGGGGGTTAAGCTTCTTAATAATGTGGATTTGGGGTTATGAATGATCTTGCATATCCTTTTCCTTAAGTGGACTTCCTCCCAATCTAGTTAACTAATATTCACCATGAATATAGCTATACTGAAATAGGACGTTTCATGTTTGGTTTGTCTTTTCTGTCGTCATTGGAAAAAAAAAAGGTAAATATCTTCTTCTCCTTTTGTTCTTTTTCTTTTTTGAATCATCTCAGAATAAGTTAAAGTTAAACAGATGGAATAAAAAAAAATGAGATTTCCATTGTATGTGTGCAAGGCTGTTAAATAGGATGATTTTTATAAAGTGAGATCATGTTCGTAGCAACTTCAATTTATAGATTCAAGCCTCTTCGAGATAGCAATTGTCAATCGTGTCTCAAAATAAATTAAAAAAAAACTTCAATTTATTGATTGTAGATTATAAATTTTAGTTTTTATGATAAATATGTATAGATATGTTTGATGTGTGTTATGATTGTGCAACGAAAAATATTTCTTGATGGAACTTATGACACAAAATTGATCTTGCATTTGTTTATAAGAGAGCATAGTTGTTATTTCTGACATAATTGAGGGTATTTGTGTTATTTTTTTTTTATAAAGTTTGTATAATTGAAGGTATTTATGTTTATTTATAAATATGTAAAGTGTTTATTTTAAGGTATTTGTGTTTATAACATATAAACTTAAACAAAGACCTACACAGTGGATAAGCCATTCGAGACATAATACATTAATAATGCATGCATAATGCAAGATCATTGATACATAACACAGTGGAAAAACAATGTTTTGAAGGAATGAAGAATATTAACAAAATCATTGATGCATTCTTACCCATTTATAAAAATCACAAAATTAATCAATTTTTTCTAAAATTCTTTAATAATGTCCCTTTGAAGAAGAAAAAATCACCAACAGTTTGGATTTTCAAAAATTATTTTTTTTAAATAATTAATGCAGCAAGACAGCAAAAGTCAAGACACACAGCAACAGAAGAGATAGAAACAGAGAAATGCCGAAAGCAGCAGACATTCTCTGCATCCACCCAAACCCCGGATCCAACGGCCACCCTTCCCTCACATCACGCCACGTGTCACCATCCAATCAACAGTGAACGGCTAATGACAACGGCGCATCGAGATTCGTGCACGCGTGCCCGTTCGGATGACGCGGCGCGACGCGATTGGTTGGGGCCGTCAGATCCTGTCGGATCTTCGCTGTCAGATCCGTCTCTACAGAATCTAAAGCTCACGCGAATAAAGCGTCTCTCTCTCTCTCTCTCTCTCGCCTTATATATTTGTTTTATTTTCTCATCTATCCATGCAAACCCCCACGTCATCTCATCTCAAACTTTATTTTTATAGCCATAACAAACCCTAGAAAACCTCACTCTTTAACTTTATATCACTTAAAGAATTAGATATGTTAAATATTGATCAACAAAGAGAGACCTGAGCAAATTAGATAATAAAGAAAAAAAAAGAGAAACACAGCTACATTTTTTAAATTTTTCTAGCTGTTGAGAGTCAAATCTTTTCTATACAGAGGAGACATCCTTCCACCCAACAATACAATTACATTTCTCTCTCTCCAACACCATCCAAAAGAAAAAAAAAACACAATCCAAACAAGCCAACCCCATCATAAAAGAAATCCAAGTGAAAAAGAAAAAGGGAAACCAAACACAACACTGGTCTTCAGTGTGCGCACCCAAAATGAAGGAGAAGCCATGTTCAAAAATACCAAAACCAGCTCTCCTTCCTTTCCCCACTCTAAAAACCATACTAAACAAAAAAAAACCCAATTCAGATATAAAATACTATAGTAGTAGCAGCAGCAGCAGCTACTGTGTGTTAGAAGGGTCTGTTTTTCTTTCTTTGTATTATCCTTCCTCTTCACAGCCAGAGAGCACCAGCTTGTTTGAGGAGAGGAACAAGGGATCCATTGATGTGGGAAGCCATGACACGATCCATGGCGCCGACGAGTTTCCCTCCGATGAAGACGACGGGGAGCGGCGACGGCGTCCCGAGGAGCCTCATGAGGGCCCTCTCTGTTTCCTTCCCACGTGGGTCCTCGTCGAGCTCATACACAGTTGGGTTGACACCCATGCCACAGAAGAGGCGCTTTATGGCATGGCACATGCAACATGTGCTTATGCTGAATATGACCACAGCATTCTCTGATGCTAGCCTCTCCACCCTCTCCAATGGGTCCTCTCCTGCCCCTCCGCCGCTTCCGGCGGAGGAGGAGACCCCCCTCCGACCTGTTGGGGCTGTGGGCATGTAGGTTGCCCAGTTTGGTGTCTCTGCTTGATAATGCATTTTGAGAGAAGAATGGGTTGAGAAGGGTTTTTTTGAGGGAGGGAAGTGAAGTGAAATGAAGTCAGGGATGGGATGGGTGGAGTTTGGGGTGGTATTTATAGGGGGTGGAGGTGGAGGGAGGTTGGGAGAGTTTAAGGTGGTTTGGTGTGGCTAATATTTTATGAAGGGTGTTTTATGCTTGGTTAGGTTTTGTCTGTTTAAGGTACGTCAGCGCATGCATAAAAAGAAAGAGAGAGAGTTTGATTGATAGATGACGTATGTTGAGAGAGATATTAATAAGGAGAGAGAGAGAGAGAACAGGCTTTTCAAGGGGGTTTATAAACGGCTGTCTTCGTACTTACTGTCGGCTCCAAACATTATTATAAATTAATTAATATGTATGTAAGAGAATCTCACTTGCTTCTTAACGACGCACTCTAATACCAAGAAATACCATGTACTATGGACCATGGTATTTTAACTATGTATATATTAATTCAAAGTGGAAACACATTTATATTAATTTTTGGTTTTACAAAAATAAAAAAACTGGTTTTGTGAAAGTATGCTGAATTAATAATTTTGTTTCAGCTTCTCATATAAAAAAATATTATTTTAAAAAGAAAAAAAATGTTAACCTACTATTTTTTTTAAAACTATTTTTTATAATGTTGTACTTTTAAAACTTGTTTTCAAAAAGATCCGGGTATTCTCATGATGTTATGAAATATATGTGAGATTATAAATTAGTAACTGTTTTTAATAGTTTTGGTTACAAGTTAAGATCAATAAAAAAAATTTAGTCAATCTTGTCTCATATAATTAATTTGGTAATATATCCAAGCCTACCCGGTCTACAGTACTCTACACCAGCTTTCCCTCCCTCCATCTTTTTCCATGCCCAGATACCACACCTTCCAGACTATATATTAATATATACATGTTTCATCTTTGTATATATCTTTAACTAAAGAAAACTATACAGAGAAGATGAGATCAATAAATCAAGGCCTACATGTCAAAAGCTATATACCCCCATTTGCCTCTATGGACAGTCCGTACAGAGCTGCCTCATCAGCACTTTCTGCAGATGACGTTCTCTCTCTCTTTTTCTGCGTGTGTTCTTTTGACAGAATAAAAAATAATAAAAACATTAAAATCAAAAGAAAAGAAAAGGGAAGGGCAGACAACATGGGGAAGATATTATTCTGATATCCATTGTCGGGTAGGAGTTGTCACTGTTGTTAGTATGTAATGTGGTCGGGCTCACTCTGCAAACCACAATCAAACTCAACTTTGTCACAGACAAACCCAACCCATGCACCTGTCCTTTTCTCACTCAATTTTTTTCATGAATGTAATGCAAATGGGGGGATGAAATCTTTTCTGTTTTAGGGTGTTGTTAGTTACGCGATTATAAAACTATTCTTTAGATATCTGATTTTTAAAATTAATTCTACATAATGCTATATTATCTCAAAAAAATTTTAAAAACTAATATAATAAAATTGTTTGATTGTAAAAATAAAAAAAAACACTGTACAGTGGTAAAACATGCGTACTATCTGTGTGGACATCTAGGGGTATTATGGTCATTGTAAGAAGGGACAGGAATTGATGGGGCACGCACGCGTGAGGGGGACAGTTGGCACGTGGGACGACATTATGGAATGATTGTGTTTGACGACACCGGGACACGTGGGAACAGTGCGCCGCGAAAAGCCTGTTTAAACAAAAAAACCAAAATTAAAAAAAAAAAAAAAAAAAAACTGGGTTTGCGTGTGCACTGTAACCCGCGAAAAATCATAAGCCGTATTTTCTCATGTCGGTGTCTGTCAGACTCTGTCCCGCGGGACACTCGAGGCTTCTGTCTCACTCGCACCATTGGATTGACAAATATACCCTTGATTATTTGCCTTTAATAAAGGGTGTTCAAGTAATTTAGTGGGGACAGGAGTCTGAACGGGGACCGACAAGGGCGGCTGTACGGAACATTCGGATCCGGGCGAGTTGAACCGTTGCGGACTCCGGTCCGGTTTTGTCGGTTGGGAATTTTGCAGATAGGCCCCTCACTTCTTGTTGAAGTCGAGATAGGGGGCCGTGACGTTATTCGACGTCAACGTTTTGGTTTTTTTTTTGTGGGGGGGACGAGGTGACGTGGATTCGCGTTGACTGTGTTCCGTTGATACTGGCTTTGATGGGGTTTACTTTTGACTTCTGAGTTGTAAAGTCAGGTTGTGTACGGTGGGGTCCACCATGTGCGTTGGTTCGAATACTATATATTATATATGGTACATAACGCATTAACGAGGATGTCTGGGTTTCATTTTTGTTTTTTTATATATATATATTATGGGTGTACTGTGACTTTAGTGAAAGTTTATGATGTTTTTGATGCGAGTGTCTGTGAAGTGTTAGGATTTGTACGTGACGAACTGTTGGGTTTATTTTATATTCTTGTATTAGCTCATCATCAAACAACTTGATAGATCATGCCCTTCTTTCATGGGTTTATATAATGACAATTTATTGAGTGAAATTGAATCTCAGCAGTTGGCTTTGGTAGTGGACGTTACTCTCCAATTGGGGAGTCGCTGCAACAAAAAATTTTTGAAAAAAGACAGTGTTAGTTTGTCACCATAACTTTCATTACAAAATATATAATTATAAGTTTGAACGGGTGGTGAGAAGAAAAGAGGGAGTGCTGTAATTAGTTAGTTTTGTTGAGAAAAATCTTACTGAACTAGTTTTGTGAACTTGTTTTTTCCCTGTATAGTACAAATAAATGGTCTAGTGATCCCATTGTGTTAATGGCTCAGTTGTTTTTCAAGGATCAATGTACTGAATTTTTTTTAAAAAAAAAACTATTTTTTGTATAAATTTTATCTTGTTGGACGGAAGTTGTATTGTTTTTAACATTTTGTTACATAAAATAGAAGTTTTAGTATTTTGTAAATAGAAACTTGACTCAATTAAAAACTACATGGTTATCCCACCCCAAAAGTTGGATGCCATGGCGTTAAGCGGTTTGCTTTTAACTCGTGTTTCCCATTCCTGTAAGAATAAAACATTTTAAGCACATTATTATGTTTTGATTATTACGAGTTATGAATAAAATTAGGGTATTAGAATTTTAATTAATCTCAAAATTTTGAGATTATATCTCAGATCTAGTGGATTTGGATGATCACGATGAAGTTATATTGGGATATTAACACATAAATTTTATCTTTTATTGTCTTATAAATTGTTGTAAGTGATTTGTTGTATGAGGTATAGTTAAGAGAAATAACGAGGTTAGGGCAGATTTATTGACATTTTTATAACAATAAATTAATTATGATATGATTAAAAAAATGCACAAATTTTTTGTCTATGCACTTTAAAAATATTGTCTTATTTTAAATTTTTGCACATATACTAAACAAGAACAATATTTTTCTTATGTAAAATCAATTTTTTATATATTATTTGTTGTACGTTGATCTCTTGCCATAAAATATATAAAAAATTTGATTTTATATAAAAAGAAACAATTGTTTGGTATTTCCAAGTATTTTTTAAAAAAAATCTAATTCTAGTTATGTGAAAAAAACATTTTGTTTAAGATATCCAAGAACAAACATAGGAATTGAGAATTTTAAATCAAATTTTCCTATAATGTTCCAGTAAAAGATAATGAGAATAAATGCTAAACTGATATAAAATCTTGCATCACTTTTCATTCCCTTATGAAAAATATTCTTTGAAGTAACATATGGCTTTTGGGTTACTCTTCTTAACTTTAAAGAAGTTCCAATGACTCTTAAGTTACCATGAACTTTAATTTCTCAATTTAAACTCATTACTCTATGTCTCTAGATGAGTAACCATTATGTCTATCTCTTTAAGTTTTTCAATATAAACTCATGACTTTAAATCTCTTAGCTACTTGAATCATTTTAAAGCTTTTAGTGTTAATCCATAAAAATCAATTTTGGGGGAATACACGATGATTATATTTGGTTTGTTGTTGGTGTGGTTTTAGTATAACAGCCTTTAGCGACAAGAGCATTAGAGACAGATGATGTATACCGACAGTTTCTCATTTTTAGCGACGGTTTCCCTTGCTAATACCCTTTTTCCTATAGTGAAAGATTGATAAGGAGATAATTGATGGAATAAAGAATAATTGTAAGATAAATGGGGGTGAGGACAACATATCTTGTTTGATATAAAAAAATAATCAAAATAAAGTGTGGACAGTTATTCCAATTTTAAAATAAAAATGGAGATTTTTTGTTCAATTCCATCTAAAGATTAAAATAACATAAATTCTTACTTTTTATCTTAATTTTGATAAATATGAATAAAGATAAAATTAATAAACTTTTATCCTCCAAACATTAACCCCTTACTAAACTAGCCCTAATTATTTTTCCATTTATATTAGCAAGAATATACATGAACAAAAGATTTAACATAAACTTTTTTTTGAATTTTTCACCTGCCAAACCAAGGGAGCCAAAAGAAATCCAAACTTAGAAAAAGGGGCATTAATTGATGATGATGATGATGATGTAGAGGCCACAAGCATGGACTACTGACTGTTCCACATACAACACACACTCATATACATATATATCCACTGCAACTGATTTGCAACTGTTACGTGTGCGCAACACAATCATGATCTTTATTTTTGCCCGCGACGCCTTGTGATCGTTTTTTTATTGGCTGATAAAATTAAATAAAGGTTATTCATTGCATGTCTCTCATTGAGAGACCAATGCATGACCATTATTTGGTTGCCCTTTCAGCTGTTCATTTGTGGCCCCCTACCCTCCCTAATTATTTGGGAAAACCACATTGTCTCCTAAAAGAAGCACTTCATAATTATCTGCATCTGCTTCTCTATTAGCTCATTTTCTTTCAATTTTTTTTTTTTTTTTGGGGTTTGTTGGCTGAATGGGTTTGAGAAACATTTGTATGATTGGTTGCATGTGTTGACAATTTGAGTCTTAACTGACAAAAAAAAAAAAAAATTCATGTATGTATAAACAATGGTCGTGCATGGTCTGTTGTCCAGTTGGTCAAGCATGGGATTCATCATTCATATATACTGTGGTTTGTTGATTAGATGAGATTTTTATAATTGGATGATCTTCATGAGAAAATTAAAAATCAATAGAATCCTAAACAAATAACGACATGTGCACACGTCACTACATGGTCAGTGAGATTCCTTACATGTATCAACATCTGAAGAAAAAAAATTCTAATGAGATTTCATATTTTATAAGTTTTTTTATACAAAAATAAATTAATCAATTAAATTTCACATGTTCATATATATCTTGGTCAGACGATCTGCATGTGGAACAATCAATTTTAATTCTATTCATTTCCATCGTGTCAGGTTTATTTAAGATTTCTAATTTTATTTACTATTTCTAATTAGCACATGAAAATAACAGTCAGATCTTCTTGGGTAAGTGATCTTTTAATGGTCTAGGTTTGTTTCTAGGGTTCTTATCCTATTTATATTTGTTTTGGATATAACTCCTTTCGAAATTTGAAATTTGAATTCAATAATGAATTAAATCGGATAGCAAACATCTATCTTTCTTAAAAAAAAAACTAATCTTTTTATTTAGGACAATGTTAAATTCCATTTAATTTCCCGGCACAAATGTAGTTCATACCCACTCTTCATTTATTTTATTTTATTTTAAATCAGTATATCCCATCTATCAAGTTTGGATCATTTACTTGTTTTTTTATGCTTAGATCTTATTTGACTTTTATTGTGGGGTTGTCATATCATTATAGTTAAATCAAATTATTGTAAATACATCAAACCATGAATGAACCCACATGTGATAAATAAACCCATTTAATTTGATGAATTTGAGATCGTCTTATTTATCCAAGCACAAAACAAGCATGAAAACTATAGTAAAAAATTTGAGTGAATTTTTACCATATTAGTCATAAAAAATCAAGAAGAAAACAATAAAATAAAAATTAAAAAATAAAATGTGACAAAAAAATACTCATCGACTTTTTCTTTTTTAAAAATGAAAAAAACCACAAAAAATTTCTTAAATGAAGGAAATTATTTTTTTATTTATTGATTTATTAAAGATAAAATAATTTCCTTTATAAAATATAAATATCTATGACATAGGGATAAGCTAAAATATGACAAATAAAAAAAGATGCAATTAGATTTTAAAAAATCAGAATGGGAAGATATATTTGAGTTTGAAAAAAAGTAAATTTTCAATTTTAATATCAAAAACTTAATATAAATTTTTTCCCGGATTTAGAGACCTCTTTGCGGAGGGGGCCTAGACAGCTAGCTACACATGGCCTACACTCAAGTCCGGCCATGCCATCTATTAAAGTATATATTTTTGTAAAAATAAATAAATATTCCAACAAACTTATTTATAGAATGTGAATAAATTATTTTCAAAACATATATCTCAATTACAATGTGTGTGGAGCTAAAGATGTATATAGGATTATAAATGGTTTTTAAATTGAATTGGGTGTACAGTAACAATGCTCTTTTAATGTTGATCAAAGATGCGCAATGGTTGAATTGTGATGGGATCCCATCACACTTAGGATCCATCTAGGATCTAAAGTATAATTATGCGCTTAATCTAGTACACATGTTTTGATTTTATTTTTAAATGTATACTTGATTAACAAAATACATTAAGAAAAAATGATTTATTATGGACTCAATCCATCCATTGTGCAGTCTTCGATCGCAATATATAGTATTTCATGAAAAACGTCAAAAAAATATTGATTCAATTCCTTATAAAGTATGTGCATCATTATTTTATTTTCTTTACAAAAGAATGAATGTCATTAGTTAAGTATATAATTCAAAAAAAAAAAATCAGAACTTCTGCATAAATGGCGCTGAGCATAACATCTGTCGCATTAGATAAAGGACATTGATTAAAGAATAAAAGATGTGAATTCACACACCACATTGTGCAAAAACCAAACTCGCTATCAAATCCTCATGAAAATTATTCTATTTTACAAAATTGGTACAGGGAAATATCCAACAAACAGATTGAATGGACACCAGTAATAGTGGCACCTTATTTTAGTGAGATTTGTTGGTAGGATTATATCTGTGGATGAAGAGTTTATAAGTTATTTAATCATACATATAAATGGCCCCAATTGATGAAAAAGACTGACTCAATATTTCATCCAATAACCTAAATTTGCGTACATTTTAAATGTTAGTTGCTTGTGATTTGGCGCATGTAAAATCTGCCTCTAGACCTGCTTTGTTTCCTTCTCTTTCTTTCTTTTTTTTCCCCTCAAACAATTGATATCCATCTATAATATCCACATTTTGGTAGAAGCTACAAAAATCATAAACCAATTTAAACTTGCAAAGACTGGAAATTTATTGCTGGATCACTTTTTTCATAATCCCAGAATGAATCTTAGCTGATCCTTCTCTCATCCACTTCTCCAAAGCCCTGAAAAGCAAAACAATTTAATTGATGACGCTAGTGAACTGAGGATGGGAGTTTATAAACGAAAAGAAATGACTGAACCTGTATATAGTGAGTAAATCATCCAGAAAACCTCTTCGAGAAACAATTGGAATCAAATCAAGCCATGTCGAAGCTTATCCTATTTGAAATACAGGTGCGGTCTTGACAACCTCCTTCCTCGAACTGCAATATGACTGAAGATCGCCCTCCAAAACCTCGCCAGTGTATGACAGCCGGACACCATAAGTCTGTAGCCTATAAATGTCTCGGGGAATTGGGGATTGCCATGGGCCATCCCACCAGGCGAGTGGGAGGAGTGGCGTGAAGGCGCATTGTTGTGCCTGGTGATGACAACTGAGTGGACCAGCAAATCTGTTCCAGGCGTGGCCCCACCCGATTTGTTTGCTCAAAGCATCTGTTAAAAGGTTGCTCTGGAAGCTGCTGAGAAAGGAAAATCTCGAAACATTGCTAGAGTTTTCATCTGAAAATCAAAGATTGGTTATTATTAAGAGGCAGGCAATGACTTTAAGATGGAGCTGAGGTTTTCAATGTACCGAGCTGATTAGCAGAAGCAAGTGCAGCAATTAGCTGAGCATATGTCGTTCCCACCCGACGTTGAGCTCCAGAAACAACAGCATGCTTTGCACGGGATGCAAGGAAGAAGTCCACAAATGCAACCCACCTGGGAGCCGGGCCCCAGTCCTTAACTCTGAAAGCCAAGGTCTATAGAAAACAAGACTGAGATTGCAGTATCCATGCATGTTTCAGGGCAAACAAAGCCAAATTTTGATGGGGAAAAAAAAGAATAAACAGAAATCCACAAATAACTACAGTCTACATTGTCCATTGCTGAGCTAAAAATACAAACAACATCATTTAGACATTATACAGCCTATCTTATCCCTTTGTGACATAAAAATAAATACAGCATCAATTAGACTAGATTTTATGTTGTACAAAACTTGAGAGATTTCCAAATGATCCATTGGGGAAATATTGAGATTCATGCAAACTCAAAGGAGGGGCATGTTATGTCCCTGCGTTTGTACTTGGTGTCATATTTTACATTAGAAGCAAAATATATCAAACTCACGGGAATTGCCAACTGTGTTATCCTGATTCGAAGGAATGTGATCTTGTCAAAATAAATCACGAATATATTATAGTACTCTCAATCTATTTTCCACGAGAAATGTTGAGAGGCATTTACAATGTGTGAAAAGAATAAATGAACACTCATGTTCTTTATTAGTGTTCAGTGATACGAAATTTATATCAACACAGCCTATTTCCCAAATGTAACTTAAATGGTTAATTAGTTGGCACACTAACATGTATTTTGGGCATTGGGTAATGGTTAATGCCAGCTGTTGGAAGCACATTAGCCAGTGGCTACTGTAAACTAGTCATTTGGATAATGTGTGATCACACACTTGTGTGGTGCAGCATACACGATAAAACACATATGCAGTCACATATTCAAATGTGTGACTGCACTTTTTCAGCGGCCTTCTTGCATTGCTATGTGCAATCACATAATCATTTGTAAGTCCACCTTCAACAACACAGATTGAACCAAATGGAGAGGTTTCAAGTAATACCTGTTGATTCCATTTCTTCAAGTTCCCAGTGGAAATGCTCTCCTCAAACAACTTGTAATCAAAATGAAGAACCTACATAAAATAAAATAAAAAACTTAAAATTCTCTCTAATAAAATTAGCAGAAATTTTTTTTAATGGATTTTTGAACTCCATGTCGCAGGACCATGGAGGAAGAGAAGAAATGAGTGCAGCATATGGGAAAGTGTCTATAGGACTCAAAGAAGAAACAACGATTTACCTCCACAAATTCCAACAGTTCTGGTGTAATATCCTTAATCAGCGAAGGTGTGTCTGAAACTAACACCACTCGAGGTTTACCATTATCATGTTGATGATACTGCAGCGCTTTCTTAATGCAATTAACTGCTGCATTCATTGCTCTCGCTGACCTAAAGACATAAGATTGTATAATAATGATCACTACATAATAAACTGGCATATCAAGCTAAAGTATGGACAGCAGAAGATTAAAATAAAGATCTCATTGCTTAATCATAAATTATAATAAATCTGTTCTTTATTACTCAAAAATCAAAATAAAGAAGCCCTTTATTGAGGAAAAAAATAAGATTGGCCTAAAATTGATTTTTGCAGTGGGGCTTGAACACGCCACCTTTGTTTACAAATTACAATTGAATGATTTCTAAAAATTCAACAAGAACTCCATGGTGATGTCTTCAAAATATTTTCCATGTTAGTCCAGTTGAACCGTAAGGAAAATGATTTCCTACTCATCATAATCCATAAAGAACACCTGGATGTAGCATATAACAAATTAACAATACCTGTTCATCATCATGCGCATGTGTAGAGTCAAATCAGGATCTCGACCACCATTCAGAACCCAGTTTACAGCTTCTTCAATTGCTTTTGAAGGAGAAATGATAGCACGCATGAGCTCTCCAAACACATTAGGCCGAGTGTGAAGAGACTCTGGATGTCCAAATAAAGAAGACGCCACAATCTTCATCCCAGGGTGTACGTTCTTCAAGAAGAACTGGATGGCAACTGCATCAGTTGTACCTTGAAACCTAACTAAGAAACAATAATTTCACATAAGCAACCAGATATATGGGGTGACCGTCCCGGATGTATATCCAATCTATCTCTTTCTGCATGATCTAACATATAACTAATATATATAACAGAAAGGATAGTAAAAATTGAATTACAAATGAGAAAAGAATGCTTAACAAAAAAAAATCTGATGATAAAAAAAATGAAAGGCAGAGATACACGTGAGAAATAGTGCCTTGGAAAAGGACCTTATGTTTATGAATACAACATGGTTAAATTGAATTGTTGATTTGTTTCTTATAAATACAACATGGTTAAATTGAATTTTAATTTGTTTCTCTTGAATTGAATTATTATATAGCCTTTTCCATCAAGTAAATATTACCTAGAAAGTTTAATTTGACATGCTGTCCAAGGAATAATTTTGATAAATGCAAAATTTCCTCTTAGATCGGTAGGCTGTCAGGGTTCAATGATGTTGAGAAGGTGGTCTGAAAATGAATTAAAAGGCGATAAAGAAGTATGAAAAAGACAACATAAACATAGGATTCCATGTTTTTCCATTGACAATCCCTAGTGTGAAACACTATATATCTGGTTTTAATTCCTGAATCCGTAGCGACATGTTTGCAAAGCATTGTGAGCACCAAAAAAATGGCCTTACCAAATGATTGGATGTTTCCATTTCCTCCAGTCACTACAAAGCACATTTGTTTGCTCAGGCTTCTCAAAATTATCAACCCGCATGATTAGTTGTCTTCTGAACTTGTCCACGCATTTGTTCTTCCTCCATAGATGCTTAACTTCTTTCATAGTAAAAGAAAGGTTGGTATAGGAGATGTAATCTCCAAAAGGATATTCACCCCTGCAAATAAACGGTTTTGGAAAATAAGCCTTCAACCTCACTCGGTTAACATGCAGAATCAACAAGAAGCTTGAATGTAGATCTATTGACATGCACATCAACGTATTAATGCCATTTAGCAAGCCCCATGTGGGTCACATATTACTGCCATCAACACACGCTCAACTAACAAATCACACTATGGACCAACCAAAGACACAATTTACAGTGTGAGAGAGGATCACAATATGCCTGGTTTGCCCGATGATCAAGGATCGATTTAACAGTACACTCAACGCTCCAGCCGTTAGAATTTTGTACATCTCATTGCCAAAACCTGCTTGGAAGGCTTTCCCTAGCACAAACCCTTGCCTGCAAAACTGATCTGGTGGCAGCTTTCTGACCCTATCAGCTCCTGACATCCACAAAAAAAAAGAGTGAACATATGAACATCCATGCATGTGCATCATTATAAGTGCAACTTGAGTGCGCTGAAGTCAGCACAACCTGCCCCAACCTGATTTTTGGGCGGGTTCAGGTTGGGATTTTAAGGGTCGCAAACCTGAATCCTGATCCCAAGCAAACCCGGCCCAATTTGAGTTGGGTTGAGGGGTTGGGGTACCCGGTTTCAACCTGAGCCCAATGGATGAGTGATAAATACAAATTCATTTCAAATTTCAATCAATAATAGAAAATCTAAAACATTTTTGTTTTTGTCCTAAAAAGTAAAAACTCACATGTTCTTATTTTTATTTCTCCATTCTTTTTCCATTACATTCTCCTATTTTCATATACATTATCCCCTATCCTGAGCTGTAACTATTTTCTTATATACTATCTCCTATATTGGAGTGCCAACTATTTTTAGTATTTTTTGTCATGACTCATGACTACTGTAGAATAACACTAATTTAAAAAGGAATATGTTAGACTCGGTCATTTTTACATAAAAAAACTCAAACCACACATGTTTTCATTTTTTTTAAAATAGTAAACATTATCTAATGAGATATATGGTTCGATAAAAAGTGTATATCACTCTATTTCAAATGAAAAAGAATGAACTTATTTTTAGTAATATGGACTGTAAAAAAAAGTGTAACAGCGCCCTTTAAAAGTCAAATCCATGCAACTCAAACCTTACCCGATCCATCCGGATCCAAACCTGAACCTGAATCAAACTTAATGGATTGGGTTCAAGTTAACCTACTTGGGTTTGAGGATCGAGTAGGGTTTGGATTGACCTAATCCGTCGCTGGTTGGGTTTGAGTTGGTCTCTTCCATCTTCGGGTTGGATTCAGGTAGAACATCAACCCAACCCAAACCAACTGAGGTGCAGCACCACCATCCACACGACTTCTCAGATCCACCAAAAAAAATTCTTCAAAAGATTCATCTATGCTAAAATCAACAATGTCCATTCTTCGCTTAGGATCTCCAAGTAACACCACAAGCAATTCAATGATTTAAGTCGAAATTCTCAATCATCAGTTGCTCTACTGGATTTCAATTGTAGATCTAACACAAAGCAAGTACTACAATTGCTACAAAACCACACCCAATCAAAAGAAAACAAAAAAGAATCAACCCCTACCGTTCAACGCGAAGTGACTCTCGATGATCCTCCTCACGCGGAGGCTCTCACCGTCCGATCCGTTCGCGAACGCCTCCCCCATCTCTTCCACGGTCGCGCAAATCGGCGACGCCTCTCCACCTCCCCTCTCCTCCACCTCCTCCTCCTCATCACCCCCTCCGCCGCCCGATCCAATCGCGTGATCGATCTCCGATGTCGGATCATCATCATCACCGGAGGACTTTAGGGAGAGGAAGAGAAGGCTCGAGGTGGTGAAGGCGACGATGATGAAGAAGAGGGATCCGTTGATCGAGATCCGCCTTTTGCGCCTCATCGGACGGTCTTGCGCGAGTCGGGCCCCGATTTCGTTGGGGGTTTTTTTTTATGGACGACGAACCTCTCTCTCAACCCACACCGTTGAAGTGGAATCTTATTTTTTCGGGCCCGATGAGGCCCGGACTCTACGCGGGCTCAACCCGACAGGCCTTGTCATCTTCAGTTTGGGTTGGGTTAGGATGGGTAACACAAACCCAATTTGATGTACTTTGAAGTTTCAAATATTTAACACTATTTTTTTTTATATAAATTTAACTTTTTTTATTTTTATGCGCTAAAAAGGATTGTTATAAAAAAAAAATTCTAGACTATTTTTTTATAATTTTAACTTGATTATATATTTTTTTTGTTCTTATGCACTGAAAAGTTTTATATAAAATAAATTATAAAACAATGGTAAAAATTCTTTTTAAAATTTAATTCCAGACTTATGATGTGTTTAATTTAGAAGTAAAGTTCAAGATTAGTTCTAAAAAGTTGATACGATTAGGCGTTTTTGTCGTCCCAGTTGAATAAATATGATGTGTTATTAACCATATAGGAAAAAATCAATATACTTTTCTCAAAAGTTAGTTAAATTAGTTTTATTATTTATAAAATTTAAAAATTATCACATGTCTCTATTTTATTAGAAAAATATCGTTTCAATTTCTATCGCCACCCCAACTCATTTTAATTAACTTGGTACATGGTTAACCTTAATTACACATTAAAAATTATTAAAATGCAAAAAATTGATATAGCTCCCTAGAATTTATGAAAATCGGAAAAAGGTTCATGTAAAATCAGAAAATCTTCTCAGCTCTTTATCTTATTAGATAATATTTTTTTAGTCTCTCCTATAACCAAAACTAATCAAATTTGTGGTTACCATAATCCTAAATGATAAATTACTATAATATTTCTTTAAAATTTACTTTATTTCTTTGGAAAATTTATATAACTCCTTGAAAGCTTATAAAAATCAATATAACTTATTAGATCTTTGATTGACTCTAACCAAATCTCATTAATTTTTAAAAAGAATTGGAATTTGCTGTTAGCACTGAGAGAACACTGATTCAGGGACTAAAATTGCTAACCAGGACAAAAGATAAGGACTTTAAGGAGATTTATTGATTTTTTAGGGATGCAGAAGATTTTTCATGTAAATGCAAGGGCTTTCTTTATATCAAAAGGACTAAATTATTTTTTTATATAAAAAAATTCAGAGAAACAAAAAATATAAAACTGTTGGTCCCGGGTTCACTTGAAAGAAAAAAAAAATCAAAACAGACATGACCAAAATGTCCCAACAAATTTTTCCTTTTTATCAACCCTGGGTTGGACAAGGGCCCAGCCCGACCAGAACGGAAGCTGACGTGGAGCCAATAATAGGCAATCGTGCCTTCCATTAGACGGTCAAAAGTCAAACAAAAATAAACCACGTCCCCCCCATGCAACAAACAACCCATGCAATATCCCACGACGACCGTTTCCAATCTCCCCCTCCTCCATTTCCGCTCTCTCTCTCAAAGTTTCTCCTCCTCCTCCTCTGTTTTCCATCTCTTCAATCCCCCCCTCTCTATTGATCCAAACACAGAAGCAAAAACACAGAAGAATCAAATGGAGAGGACCCTCCCTGAGAAATCCAGCAGCTTCTCCTGCCGAGAAGATAAGCCCACCCACCCTGATCGCAGCCTCACCACCTCCAACTCCATCCATGTCATCCACCACCCCTCCAAACCCACCACCACCACCCCTGATCATCACAACGTGGAGGAATCCTTCTCCGAAGATGAAGAACCCTTCCCACCCAAAGACGAAGACTTCGAGACCTCCCTCTCCCGCCTCTCCGACGACATCGATCGCTTCATCCTATCCCCACCACCCTCATCAGAGGTCCCCGACTCCGTCGAGCGCTTCGTCACCCTCATCGATAAAGAGCTCGCCAACCACGACGACCACCCGCCTCCGCCGCCGCCGCCGCCTCTCCTCGACGCCATCGACCGCCTCTCACGTCTCGTCTCCGCGATTGAGACCCACCCCTCCGCCGCCGCCGACCGCTCCAGCGCCGCCCTCCAGCGCGCCATGGCCTTCCTCGAGGAGGCCTTCCGCGCGCTCCTCGAGGAACCCTCCGCCGACGCCGCCGGCGAGGCGGAGGAGGCGTCGTTCGACCGGTGCGCGATCGATCATAGAAAGAATGATGAGGAGGAGGAGGTGGAGGTGGAGCTGCCACCGTACGGGGCGGAGACGGTGGAGGCGCTGCGACGGGTAGCGGCGTCGATGGCGAAGGCGGGGTACGAGGCGGAGTGTCTCCAGACCTTCAGCCTTTCACGGCGGGAGGCGCTGGAGTCGGCGCTGGCGGCGCTCGGGTTCGAGAAGATCAGCATCGACGACGTGCAGAGGATGAACTGGGAGTCCCTCGAAGGCGAGATCGCCACGTGGATCAAGGCCTTCCGCCGCTCCGTCACCTCCTCCTTCCCCGCCGAGCGCGCCCTCTGCGACTCCGTCTTCTCCAACGACGACGACGAAGCGCGCGCGCGCGCGCTCTTCGGGAACCTCGCGCGCGGGATCATGATACAGCTCCTGAACTTCGCGGAGGCGGTGGCGATGACGAAGCGGTCCGCGGAGAAGCTGTTCAAGTTCCTCGACATGTACGAGACCCTGCGCGACCTCCTCCCGGACTTGCGCGCGGCATCGCCCGAGCTCGAGCAGGAGGTCTCGTGCGCGCGCGCGCGCCTTGGGGAGGCCGCGGTGGGGATATTCTCGGATCTAGAGAACTCGATCCGCAGCGACAACGGGAAGACCCCCGTCCCGGGCGGCGCGGTCCACCCCCTCACGCGCTACGTCATGAACTACCTCAAGTACGCGTGCGAGTACAAGGACACGCTCGAGCAGGTCTTCCTCGAACACCATGGAAGGACAACAACGACGACGGGCTGTGACGATGAGGAAGAACGGAAGAGCAACCCGTTCGGGGAGCAATTGATGGGGGTGATGGGGTTGCTGGATGCGAACCTCGAAGCGAAGTCGAAGCTGTACAAGGACATAAGCCTGGGGTACATATTCTTGATGAACAATGGGAGGTACATGGTGCAGAAGATAAAGGGGTCGGCGGAGATCAATGGGACGTTGGGGGACACATGGTGCAGGAGGAGGTCTTATGATCTGAGGCAGTACCATAAGAACTATCAGAGGGAGACTTGGTCCAGGGTGCTGGGTTGCTTCAGGGATGAGGGGCTGGTGACCGGGCCGAAGGGGACGGTGGCCAAGCCGGTGCTGAAGGAGAGGCTGAAGGCATTCAACGCGATGTTTGAGGAGATACACCGGACGCAGGCCGCGTGGGTGGTGAGCGACGAGCAGTTGCAGTCGGAGCTGAGGGTGTCGCTGTCCGCGGTGGTGGTGCCGGCTTACAGGTCGTTCCTGGGGAGGTTTGGGCAGCATCTTGACTCCGGGAGGCAGTCGGAGAAGTACATCAGGTTCGCGCCGGAGGACCTCGAGACGTACATTGATGAGCTCTTCGACGGCAACCCCGCCTCCATCATAAGGAGGCGCATGTAGGCTTGGGAGGGGGAGGGGGAGATTACAATCCATCCGTTGGTGGTGTTGAATTTGTTGTTGATTGTTGTTTTAATACCTCTTTTTCTTCTTGTTTAAAGTCTCCTCATATGATCTGTTTTGGGGGGGATAATTTTTTTTTTGTTTTGTATTTTTGGGTATGCATTAAATTGATTATGATTTGATGAGTTTTTGTGTTCTGAGTAGCCCCTAATTGACTTATCATACTGGTTTTAAGTGGAATTTAAGGATAATTTCACCCTTTAGAAATCGGATGTCGTCACTTCAGAAAAGTGAAATAACTTTTGATTGAATAACAATTTCAATCCACTTTAACAATGATTTAGGAATTACTGAAAACACAAAACAGTTTAGTGTTTCATGAATTTTAAGATAATAAAGAATTTTGATCATTGTTGAAGCTTTGTAGCTCAAATACTAATGACGGATGATGGGATATTTATATAAATAATGTTGGCATCCCTGTCATCACTCTTGCAATCCCAACATGTTATGTCATCCCTACCATCACTAATAAAATACATCTTTTACCAAAAAAAATAACATATATACTCAAATGAATTAAATACATACCTTTTCTATTAGTACTCACCTAATGGAGATATTACTCTAATTATAAGAGATTTATATGTTCGTATAGGACTGCAGGATCTCCATGAATGACTATATCAGCACCTTATTTGTATTTTTGCAAGCTCAGCTACTTTGAAAAATAAGGATGATCTAGAGAATTAGAATAGCACGTTCCATGTTCTACATATTTTTTATCCTAACAAATGTCTTCATAGCTATAAATAAATAAATAAATCAAGGCTCATTAGACCAAAGCATCATATTCCCTTTTTCCAAACTTCTTCCAAACCAATGGAATTAAGACATGTATATTGATTATCCTCTCAAGAGCAAAAAATTAAATAAAATTCTTAATTATTGAGGAGAGCCTCTCATCAGTGCAATCCACAACATGAATCATGGTTGTGGATTTAATACACAAGAACACAATAATATATGATAAATATCTCCAAAATCCAAATGCACAAAATTTGGCACCAGAAACTAAATACTGCTACCTCTGAGGAATTTAGTCGGTTCTCTTGTTAAGACAATAATCGCCGACCGTCAGAAATACGTGTTCTCCTAAAACCACCTGTACCGCGGGGAAATCCACAATGCAGTCTACCTTGATCTGCAGAAAACCATGATAAAAATGTGTCTAACTGAATACAAGCTTCATAAAATAAAAGATGCAAAGAAGCATTAGCCTCACAGCATACCTTCCCATTACCGAGTTGGAATTCTGATTTCAAAGTAGAATTATCTCTGGACAAAAAATAGGTATATAACCCATCTACGTGTTTCTTGTTTCCTGTGACACGCACAGAAGAGTCAATTTTTACAATTCCAAAGCAAGCAAAATTAACAGAAGGAAAATCAATGAGACAGGATTAAACAAAATGACCTGAACATAGTCCAAGAACAGAATCCTCATCAAGCATTAGGGTTTGCCTTGTCAAGGTGATAACAAATGATAGTCCAGCTATTCCGCTAAATTGCTCTTCCAAAATTGTAACCTGTAAACAAGTTAAATATAATGATGAGCATTATCATGGAGAACATCATGCAAGGATATCGTCATGCAATAAACTACCAAAGTTTGGCTAGCTTGACAGTATTTGAGATTAAATGTATCCCAAGAATGATTTTATTTATATTTCAAAGTAATATACATGTAATGATGCAAGTAAAAAAATGGTTTCATTTCACCCGCTGTACTGTTGTATTCCCAGACTTGGGTTGGTGAAATCCTATATCTTATAAAATGACAATACACATACTGAATTATACGATTAAATTACTCAAAAGATCATTGAAACAACTCCCATGATAAAGAACAAAAAACAAGCTAGAGAAAATTTGGTGATCAATCATATCATACCCCCGATTCATCCATTGGTCATCATCTCAAGTAAGTAGTCTTGAAGAAGTTTAATTCTTGGTACTTCATCACATATAGTTTTTCAATTTACAGTTTACCCAATTTGACCGATTAAGCAGAAGAAATACAATACTTTGACTCAGTAAGAAAAATAGTCAACTCACAGCATGGGATGGCATCGATGTATGTTTAAGCAAAGGAGAACCAAGAACCTCCTTGATATATTGTTCCTGCAAAGTAAAAAAAATTAATCTAAGCGCAGATTTTCCAGGCAGTGGTTACTAACCATGAGATCATACCTGTGACGTCACAACACTCTCCAAGACATTTTTATCATCATCCACTGGTTTAAAATAGACATCCACAAGATCAGTGGGTTCTAGACCAGCTTTCTTGCGTAATTTCTGGATTCTATTAACAACCTACAACAGGCAAATTTCAAGAATCTTCACATCAGATGGAACGATTCTAACATGTTTACTCACATGAGAAAAAGTGAATTTATATATGAAAGCGGATGTAGAGAAACAGTCCCTCGATATACTCAATAGAACCACAGCATTATAAGCTCAAAGATATTTGGTTCATCCTACCAAGGAGCTGGAAAAGCATAAAAATTTAAATAGACTGAAAAATGTAGTACTCAATAGAACCACAGCATTATAAGCTCAAAGATATTTGGTTCATCCTACCAAGGAGCTGGAAAAGCATAAAAATTTAAATATACTGAAAAATGTAGTATACCATACCTCACGAGCAACTCCTTCCTCGAATAACGAATGATCGGGACGCAAATCCAAAACCACTAATACCTCTCCTACAAAACAGAGAAAAGAAAATTGTATTGGTCAATCGGATCATCATCATACTCTTTCAAAAATGCTTCACAATTTTTACCATCTCCGGCAGCATCCATGTCTTTCTCCATCATATCTGCTGGGCGTTTAAAGTCCCGCACAACCTGTTCGTGGAAGAACCTTTCAAATTATTTGATGATCTTTTGTATTTTTTCAATAATGCTGCATAAATATTGTTCTAGAGCTCTTGTCAGCAGGCACACATTTAAAAACTCTAGTAAAACATTTCATTTCAGAAAGCCAATGGAACCTGCTCTACAAGAAAAAATTAACCCAGAACACCCCAAGATATAAACTGCTATTGTACGTTTTGGAAACAAAGTGACAAGAATATTTGATGCCCACACAGCTCATTGACAATAACAGGGATAAATATCATGTAACACAAAAACAAATGGACTGTTGCAATTATTTAGTTTTTGAAATTTGTTCATTACAATTTACATTCATTCAGGCCTGATTTTTGCAAAACTAAAATTTCAACTTTTTACCAAGCATAAAACAGAACCTGATGTTTGAGAGACATTTATTACCAACATAACTTTATGAATAATTCTTATAAATTGTTGAAGAAACAGGATTCAACTCTTCTGAATCATATACAGGTGACAAGCAGCAACAAAGAAATCCTTACAACTAGCTAAATGAATGAGGTCCCTTTTTTCATTATAAGGAATTTCTCTTATACTCCACAAGAGGATACGTTTTGAATGCCCCTGTAATCCACATGCTGAATAGGACAAATTTGATGTGGGTGAGGGTTTAGCTCTAAAAAAGAAATTGCAGCACCTGCACTATGTTTTTCGCTTCTATTTGTGTTTCACCTTATTTGACATACAGATAGTTTTCAGATCTGGAGTGATGTCAATCCCCCTCCTTCCTTCTCTCAGTTTCATTCATTTTGATCTTCCAAACTGACATAGGACCTCAAACTTTCATGTAGCCCTTGAATCACACACCTGTATCACCTTCTTTTCTTTTTTTTTTTGAATGAAGCACATGTGTATCACCTTACCCCTTCTACGATGGCAAGCTAGCTGTCCATCTTTATTTCAAGTTCATTTGTGTATATTATTTAGTACTCATTTAGAATGGTTCCTTTTCTCTGTCTTCATTTCAACCATCCACCCAAAAAGATTGAAAACATCCGCCGGGAAGCTTGATATCATATCCATAACTTGTATTGTATAATCTCATTTGCATCGATATTTTTGTATCTAAAAAAAAGTATAATCCCCATGTATGATCTAGGAAATAATCTTTTACAAGTTGCATGCATGGCTAATGGGTTATCTCAACAGCAGGGTTGATTTGCAAGATGTCCCCTCTAACCTGGACTTTTTAGTAAATAATAATTTATATAGGGGTCAAAATTGATTTTTTTTTTTTTTTTTTTTTTTTGAAAAAGCGATAGGCATTGTGCCTTGAAGATTTTCATTCAAGCAAATGCATAAACCAAGAACAAAAGGACCCCATCAACATCGAAGCCAATCAGCCGGTGTATTATGGTAGTAGAGGGTCGAATTGAAATTATCCAACAAAAAAGTCAACAGGAACCTTTTTTTTCGTAAATATTGTTCTTTTACAATTACATGGGTGAATTGCAATTTTCCCAAGAGAAGCAGCCAATTGAGATCACAAAATATTACTGCTATAAAACATTTGAGATCCTGACAAGTGACAAATAAAAGCATTATATAATAGGTGCATATCATGCATTCTTGCCAGAATTAAGATCTCAACTACAAGATAATGAATATTTGGACGACACAGGTAGAGCCTCAAGAAATCAACACAATGACTGCTCAATGAATTCAAAACCTAAGATTTTCGCACATAGATATGTTTGTAAACATGAAAAATATATCCATCCAATCTGCAAAGATGTAATGAAGTACCTTAATATCAGAGATTTTCAAGCAATGCCCAGAGAAAGTAACTTCCCCAGCTTGCTCAAATGCTAATATGTCAGCCTGAGACATAGTTTTCACCTGCTTTGCAACTACTCCCATAGATTTTCCCAGCCGCTTACCTAACACACTAGGGGGGGGAAAAACAGTGCTCAAACATAAAGTTGGAATATATGTTCTAATAGTGAGTCAACAAAGAGGTCCAACAACTACCTGAAATCAGGCTCTGCACGTAGAGAAGCATACTTCAAAAGATCACTGCATGGAACCACTGATCTTATATTGAGCTCCTCCATCACATACTTCATCATAAATGAAAAGTAATGAAGCATTTACTAAACAAGGAAAGACGAATAAAGATAAAACAAAAGCAACTAAGCGAATCTAAGAAATTTATGGAAATCGTTCTGCATACCTCTCTCAGCTTTCCAGTGATATCTTCAAGGAAATCCTTGTCCGAGTGGACCACAACCATCTCCCTGTAGTTGTTCAAGCATAAGCGTTATAAGGAAACAAAATATGTGAGGTAAGCATGAAACCATGAAGAAGAATGCAAGTATACCTAAGTGGTGATTTCAGTGGTTTGTTATGACGCTCTCGAATGTTACGGGCGAGATCAATCACAGTCATCATCCTAGTAACACTTTGTTCAATTCGCTCCTCTCTCTGAAAATAGGATTCGAGAAAATCACTCTAATACATTTTTTTGTGAAAAAAATAAACAAAACACAAAAAGAAAGATTATCAAGAAAGCTCTTCAATCAATACTGCATAAAACAACATGCCTGTCCGCCTGGTGATGGAAAACTGCAATAATGAATGCTCTCCTCACATCCCGGGGAAACCTTGCGCAGATTCTGATAGAGAATCTCAGTGAAGAACGGAGTGAATGGTGCCATTGCCTTGCAAGTTGCCAGAAGCACCTGTGGCCCATCACCCCCACAGTTTAGCATAGTTGATAATATATTATTAAAATACACATAGATAATGGAAAAGGGAAACTAAATTATTTGCACAAATACAATCTTCAAGGAATGAAGCACATGAATATATTAAAGTGGATGGTGATACTAGATTAAGTTTTGGCTGGACAGGTGCATTCCGGAAGAGCCATTATCCACGACTATCCCTAGGCTGAATTGAATGGTTTCTGACAAATCTGACTTGGTAAATCATGCTTCCATGAGATTGATGGGAGGTCCTTTGGTGTCCAAGTCTTAGCATAGACCTGAGCAAAGAGAAGATGGTTGAGGCAGAGTATTTGTTATGTAACTTGCAGGAACACCAGGTCAACATGGCCAGGGAAGACAAAAAATTGAAGAAGATGGAGAAAAAGATTCCAAATCCTTAAAAAGTTCCTTGCTGAGAAGTCAGGTGGTGGTGGTGGTGGTGGTGGTGATGGTTGGGTTGGGGAAACTCCTCAAAATATGAAGAGATTTGGTTATTAATAATCCACTAGGTTGCTAATTGTATCTTGATAAAATTCTAACTATGCTTGGATGCTATAGTCAAGGTTTGGGGCTGTGTTCCTACTATCTGTCATCTAGGATACAAGTATCTCGTATTCCTCTACTTAGGAGATGTAAAATACTTCCATGCACTAAACACGAGACACAAAAAGAACGTCATGATGTGCTTGGCAATGAATGAAAAAAAAAATTCAAGATAAAGATTGTTATGGGATCATATTTGAGCATCTTAGGATGTTTAAGGGCTTTGGTCATAGTATGTTGGGGGCGATGCTTTAACTTTGGATAGGAAAGGGAGATTTATTATTGAGCAGGGGATGTCTTGTTGGGGAGTGGTTCATTTTCAATTTTTTCATTTTGTTTTGGGGAGACAACTTGCCTCTCTTTTTCTTTTGGATATTTTTGTTTTTGAAGAAATGGTAAGCATGTCATTAATGGAATGAACCAAAGGCAAATGCCCAAAGCGATACAAAAGAGGTAGGGATTAGTGAACATAATCCCACTAACCCATGACCAAAAACGCTAAAACCAAACAATCTTGTGGATGTTTACCAGCTATAGTAAATTAGATTGACATCCCACTCTTTTCAAAAAAAATAAAAATTAAAAACTTTTTTTTTTGGACAAAAATCATAGGTATATGGGCACGAATATTCTGGAAGGAGACATAATTCATAAAGCATTTCAGATCTTTGGTTGACTAAGTATCCAGGAGTTCAATGCAATCCATATATCTTTAAAATACAGCTTCTCTCTCATTTAGACAAGTCAAAGGGGATTTCTGGATTTCCCCCAAGCTGCACAATCATACTGCATACTAAAGCAAGCAGGTTTTCCTACCCAGTCACTGGACCCAAATAACACATGTTATGCACCTCTACTGAGACTGACTCAGGATTTGCCACCAATCAATTGGGGATGGATGTCACATTGGGTGCTGTTCAAAAAAGTTGATCTCATATACATATACATGATATACAGATAACTACTTTGACACACCTTTTTTTTTTGGAGAAGACTTGGCTGTGGTTATATCTCATGATAATGCAATGACATTGTTTAATGCGCAGATTCAAAACATAATCAAGAGATAACAAGACACATTAGGAAGCCAAAATGAAAAAAGGAAATGACTACTGTTCACAATAGCAGAGAGCTCATCCAAGATGAAATGCTCAGGCATCCTGCATCAAAATATATACTCGATCTCATAACAAATAATTTTTTTCTCTATCAGATTATGAAACAGAAGTTAAAACCAAAAACAGAAGGTATTATTCAATGAATAACTATTACCCGGTTTCATGTCTTAAAAATTGTGGCGCACACAGAATTCTTGAGACAGAGGCACTAAATACTCTCAGGAAAATTCTTGATGGTCCCTTGAATAAGCCTGATAGCTTGATGATCTGAATGTCTAACTAGGGCAATTGCCCTTGTAATTTTGTTATTTTTCCTTCTTGTACAGCCCTTATAGCTTTTGCAATAAAATTTTACTTACCACAAAAAAAAAATGTGGCACCATTCAACTTCATCCAATAATGATGATGGTAGTAATAAAATACTATGATAATCCTTCAATTATTAAAGTTCACTCCCCCACATCATACTCTAGCTCATACAATTTTGGATTTACAAGTCCATTTGTTTTCATTGAGTTTATACTTTTTTTAGACCAAATCACATAATTAAGTACTTTGGTAGCTCCACCTTCAATTCTCTAGCATTATTCACTATTACTACTGTTGCTACTTCTCAAAAAAAGTATTAAAAAAAATCCACACCAACCGTTTTAGTCTGGCTCAACCTAACAATCCATTTGTTGGTAATGATTTTAATTCTGCTTGATAGTGTTTGAGTAATCATCTTCCCAATATTTTAAAATGAATGTCAACAATTTCAGGACTTCACCAAATATTCTAGGAAAAAATAAGTTATTGAAGGAAAGAATGCCAACAATTATATTTAGTCAACAACCATCCCAGCAGATTAATTCCAAAAAGAACATATCATACATGGTATAGAGTTGAAAGAGAAATTCTGCAGTCTTCCTCTCCTGTACGACCTTTTAGCCTTTTACGATTGAATCGTACATATATATTGGTGAGGTTGTCAATGAATTTCAAAAGATATGGTACCACCTGCATAAAAGTAAAATATAAACTCTAAGCACAAAAATTCTCAACACTAAGCAACAGAAAGCCAAATGCACACATATATATACAAAGTATACTAAAAAGTAAACCACCGTGTATAATCGATATGCATCCATTTCCTGGCGAACAAAACAAACAAGACTTTCGGTAGCAGAATTGATCCACTGATCAAGAACATTTGAGGACTCCCGAAGAGTTGAAAGATCAATAGGTACAAATGGTTCAAGACCTTCAACCTCAAGTCTTTTTGCATTTTGAACCAGAAACCTGTATGCATTATACCATGGAAGAAATACATCTTTGACCTGCATGCACGTCAAGACATGAGTTATGAATGAATGTCATTTACAGGATTTAAATCTAAAACAATATTTATAGATTATACTCACTACACCAAATACTCCATCCTTCTTGAAGCGCAATGGCTCTGCACGCACAACTGGTGAATTGATGAGGTACAGTCGCAATGCATCCTGCAAAAACCAACCATAATAGAATATAAGAAAGATGATGTGAGGTTCAGAACAACATGAGTCACCGACAGAGGTAAACAAGATCAGGAAAATGCAACCTTTTCAAAAGTGCAAACAGTAGCAAAAGATGACCAAAACAGGCCCAAACAAAAGGTAGCAACATGACATCATTACACAGAGAAGTTCAATCAATGAGAAAAATATCCAATGGGTTCCAAAACATCTGCAACCCTATATGGGTTCTTACAAGTAATCCTGCAGATGTAACCGAAATTCATAATGAGATTGATACGCTTGATTAAAGGAAGTGTAAGTGCCATGGTCTAGATGGCTGGTTGACAAAGAAATACCATTTTTTTTTCATGAAGGCAATGAAATACTCTACCAGAACCAAATTAGTTTTAAGTCTTACATAGAGAATGAAAAATTATATCACCTTCCATCTAAAAAATCCATGAGATAAAATGATGACATTATACAATTTAATTTTTGAGTAGAGAGCAGTGGGATAGTTCTTAAACCTATAGCTAAAACAGAGGTAGTGAAAACAGAGAACTTACAGCCCCATAGTCGCCTATCACCTCTGTAGGTGAGGGATAGTTGTTCAACCTCTTGCTCATTTTCTTTCCATCCTCAGCTAGAACAAGACCATTGCAGATGAGATTTCTAAATGCAGGTTTTCCAAATAGTGCAGTAGACAACACCATAAGAGTATAGAACCTGCAAAATATCATATATACTAAATGATAAGCTCAGCAGCCACTTCTGAATACTCGTTTGAGTGTTGGAAGCTTTCAAATTTCCATATAAAACCAAAATACGCATCAATGGGATACTAAACCTACCACCCACGGGTCTGGTCAAGCCCCTCAGCCACAAAATGTCCTGGAAAATTATTTTCAAAGAGCTCAACATTCTCAAATGGATAGTGGATGTATGCATAAGGCATTGACCCACTCTCAAACCAGCAATCAAAAACCTGCACAAACACAGCTGATCGCACTAAGTATAACAATGTATTTAAACTTTAGTCCACATTTGAAAATGGATTAATTAGAAATAATAATTTGACATCATAAATTTTAAAAAAGGCAAGCTGCATCCATTAGAGGAACAGCACTTTAGATTTAATTACTCCTGGCTATAAAGCCAAGAAAATATCTGACTGGGATTCTTTTGAGTAATTCCAATAAAAATTAATCAACCCCTTCATGGTGGATGTGTGACCTTAGAACCGACTCCCACGAGTTACCACAAACAAATGAACCATGTGATGAGCAGCTCCCTTGAACCAAAAAATTCTCAAAGAAGAAAAAGACTTGTTTTTCTAGGCCTTCGAAAAATATGGAGCCTTCACACACAGCTTGTTTCACAATTTCATTGCAAATAGAGGGCTCAGATGGAATCCTAACAAGATAATCTGGTCTAGGTAGGGTCCCTTAAAAATTAGATTTTTGTGTGTTGGTTAGGTGCAAAAGAAGCGTCTTGCTGGACATAAAATATGACAAACACAACAAGATTGTGAAACTTACATCTTCAACACGTCGAAGGACGCCAAACTCTGGGCCACGACTAGATGGGATGGTGATATGGTCGATGAAGTGACGGTGCAAGTCTGTCACCTGAACCAGAGCATTAGTTAGTGAATGCAAAGCATAAGATAACCTTATGTTTGAAAAAGAGCTATGCAGCAATAGTCAACCTTTTTCAGTCTGCACACATCTCTTATTATTGCTGGTCAATTATTCTTAATACTCCAACTGTATAAATCATTATTATATCCAGATCATCATAGAGAAATTATAATATGCAACATAACAAATTAAGTGTGGCAATGGATGAAATTAAATTAAAATACCCTGTCATGCATTTATTAGTTTGATATATAAAACAATCTCAAAAATACTTATTTTATATAATTAAATATTATATAGGTTTCTTTTTCTTTTTTTTGGCAGGGTTGACTTTGTATGGTTAAACTTCTAAAATGTGTGTAACATAATACAGGGGATGGAATACCATTATCATGTCCCAAATTCAATGGACATATTGAAATAATAAGTGTACATGGTAATAACTGAATTGGATGATAGACACAAGTGTTGGAAGATGCCAAAAAATTTATTAAAACTAGGAAAGGGTAATCGATTTGAAAAAATGTGTTTAATTCATGCATGTCAATTTTGTTAAAGACAGGAAACAAACAACAATCATTAATCCCCTTATTTTAATTGTCTGTTTTTTTTCTTTTCTTTTTCTTTTGTGTGTAGTGGCAGTATTTTCAGAGGGGAGTTAGATGATAAAGCAGAAGTTCAAACAAATTTCCAATGTTCAGGCAAGCTTAATTTGGAGTGTAACTTTTCTTTATGGATGATTTAAAGTTTTATTTGTGAGACCCATAAGGGGCACCCATTTGAGAAAAAAGATGAAAGAAGAAAGGTTAAGGTGCATGTAAGAATAAATATAAAATGAGGTAACAAGGAAACCTTCTCTCCAGAAAGCTTTTCAAGCTTATGAATTGAATCAATCACAACTTTCTCCTCCCCATCCTCACTAATCCATATAGGCAGAGGAGTGCCCCAGAATCTACTTCGGCTCACTGCCCAGTCTCTCGCATTTTCCAGCCAGTTGTGAAATCGTTTTTCCTGTGATCAAAAAACTATTTGAGCAGAACAATTATGACTGTAGTTCAAAAAGATTAAAAAGCCTTACAGTGTGTGCATTATTGAACAATCTAAAAGCCTTGCATCATCAAGTGAATATAAGATCAAAGAATCAGGAAACATGCATATATGAGAGGGAGCACAACTAAACCTTAACATATTCAGGAACCCAATATGTCTGCTTGTTACTCTCAAGTAATTGTTCTTTAAGTTGCTCCACTGCCACAAACCTACAAAATCAATTAATAAGTAAAAACAGATCCTCTGCAGCACTGCCCAAAAAATTAGACATTAATGTGAAGCCTGAAAGTTGCAAAAGTTCTTATAAAACTACATAAAAGAAAGGAATAATTTAATACTTGGCTGTCATCCTCATGGGAAACAATTGGAAAGGGTTGTAACTCAAGTTCTTTTGAAGTTTGTGTGAAGGCCTTTCTTTGTAAGCTCTCTTCTTAGTTGATGTTTTCTTGGATTTTTTCTGCTTCCTTTTTTAACTTTTTGGAGATCCCTCGTCTCCATTTTGTTTGAGGGGCAATTTCTTCTAATAAGATTGCTCCTATCTTTATTCAGAAAAAATTGAAAGAAGCAAATCATTAAATCTTCTTCTCCCTCCCTTTGTTCTCCTACAAATTATGTTTTTTTTTTAATTCCTCAACCTTTTTTTGAGGAGGATGATTCCTCAAACTTTATGATCGTAGATACGGGGTAACTGATACAAGATACCATAAAGATGAAATAGTGCAAGAAAAACCACAAATCCTCATAATAGAATTACTAATAGATTGGGTTATTTGTTGTTGTGTGCTAGTCTGCTAGACTGTCTGGTTGATATGGGAAAATAAAAGTTCTAAGCATCAATCTTAACAGGTTTGCGAATTGTGAAACTATGGTTCTAAGCGTCAATCTCCTTTATTATTAAATGTCTTTTTCGTATTGTACACAAAATCAGAAATAATATTGATGGTGAATTCCCCACCTTTCTAGAAAAGTGATCAAAGAGTTGTAATCCTTTATTATGTGTGGATCGTCTTTTCTTCTTGTTCCTTTTTATTTTATTTTTGGAAATAATGGTTGACATCCTACCTCAATATTATGTGTAGGTCTTGTGTCTTGGACTTATGATAAATCCCCATTACCCTGATGATAAGGTATAAAGAGTTGTGTTTGTGTTTGGAACTTGAAAGTTAGGATTTTAAGTCTCCTTCCATGTCACATACTTCAACTGTTATTTGCTGTAAAATACAGGTGTTGGGCTCCTAATATTTCCTCTAAAAACTACTTTGTTTGTGTTTGGATTTATTATATCCTGCCTTCCATGGGATATACATTTAAGGAGGAAAACGGGCATTCTGGTCAATTCCCTTGAGAAGAAAGTATTGTTTTTGGCTTGCCCTTTGAGAAGGAAAACATTTTCCAAGTTACATAGCCTTGATGAATCGAGCAAAAATCATTGTTTTAAGAAGGGAAAAGGTATATTTCAGCTGGTATATGGCCTCTCGGATCCAACATAATTTTAAGTGGATGTCATGCAAGTAAGTTTTGTATGCATTATTCATGAGAGACCACAATCAAACAAGAGCTCCATTGGCAGACAAGGAATGTTAAGAGAGAACATTCCTAATTGGATCAACAATTTTATCTCTGTCATTGATATCATGGGTACTCTCTCATTCTTGTACAGTTCTTTCATCCCAGCAATAGAAAGCAATTGAGAAAGAGGAAATCTAAATGAAGATTGAAAATCAATTTCCATTCAGCACTGTCAAGAAAGCTTATAATGAACAGTTTAGGAAAGCGCCTGAATTTGACAGGAGGCAAATGCTGAAGAATCCTACAAAATCATGTCTACCTAGTTTTTCATTAGTATCCCCAAGTAGATGGACAACATAATCATTAATGACCATATTCTAAAACAGATATGTAACCAACAAAAGCAATGAAGATCAATGGAAGGGAGTAAAACAATGAGCAAACTACATACCAGCTTGGAACAGCCCTATAGATGAGAGGAGTATCAGACCTCCAACAATATGGATAAGAATGCATTATGTTTCCAGAGCTAACAAGCCTTCCTTTTGCCTGTTCAAACATGTCATGATTTGTCCTTAAGAATGCAAAGTACGAGTGAATAAATAACACCAAGTTGGAGATCTTGTAAGCCAAAAATAAATAAATAAACTCTATGACATGGTTCTCTTCAGAAAATCCAAGAATGTTCAAGAATTTAAACATATCCAGTGCGGATAATTGCAGCTACAAGTGAATGGTAATATAGTTCAGAGAAAGAAATTGTATTTTGACCTCAATTACTATTATTTCATCATGCTATCAAAATGTGCAATGATTAACTTATTGATGGATATAACTTCAGCCATTTGAAACATCTAGATGACCATACACTATAAAGAATAGTTCTAGTGTAAATAAATAACTGCCACATTTGATTGCTAATTTATGATTGACATGGGCAAGCTAAAGTAAAATAAATGAAGAAAAAAGAATATAGTAATAATAATTAGCTACAAAGTCTTGCATTTGATCCTCTTTCTTTCTTTGTTTTCTATAAGAGGTAGCGTCATCATGTTACATTATAACAAGTGAACCATGAGAGGATACAAATGAAATAAAAAAGAACAGAAAAAGAAAAAGAAAAAGAAAAAAAAAGGTAGAAGAGTGAGAGACGACATGAGGAATATCCTCAGCCCAGCCCTTCAGATACCATAGGAATGGCTCGCTCCATCACAAATATACCCTCCCTCCGTATTATAGAATCTCCATTCAAAAATTGAAGACAAAAACTTTTGAGTTATATCGCTTCATATAAATTTTGCTAGAAATATGACCCTGACCGCTTTTCAATTTATCACCTGAATTATCCCAGGAAAAAATAAGAATGTACTACAAGTTAAAACCAGAAGGCAAGTGGCAGGAAGTAGTTGTCCATGAAATAATAAATAGGTCTAATTGCAGACCATTGATACTACTTTCCATTTTTCTTAAAATCAGTCCTTCAGGTGATGTATGCATCACACCCCCTCAACCCCCAATGAAAGATTGGAAGGCCGCAATTTCTATCAATGAAATAAACAGCACATCTGAAAGCGAGTAACTATCAGTACAAACATAAACAATTCTTGCCTTCACAGTATTTATGATATCCTTATCAGCATCCTTGACATGGCGCCCGCTATAATCCCATACTTTTTCCGTGAAGCACCCATCATCATCAACTGCCACTATTAGGTCCTCGCCCTAGAAGAGAGACAATCATTTTACAAAACAAAGTCAGTTTCTATACGCATGTTAAGCAAGTTGGCATCCCTGACCATAATGGATTGTTGACTAATAAACTGGAAACAGACAGAAGATCATTTCCAAACATAGAAAAACCACAACAGGATAGATTCTAATATATAAGGAGATGTTTTCACAAAATAAGACAATATTATTATCTTCACCTGACACCAACACCTGACCAAGGAAAAATGACATTCCACGAAGATGTAGTCTTACTAACAAATTACCAATCTAATGAGGATATTATCAGTTTTTTTTTTTTGAATAAAAATTTGAAACATCATGTTATTAAATGGCATTCCTCAAACAAAAGGAAGAACATTATCAGTTGTAGGAGTGTATTTTCTTTGACCATTGTTATTATTTCTGATTTAACTGAGATGGACCAATGTCTATGGTATCAATTTATTGCTATGCATGTATAGGTTGCTCCATCTTGGAGAGTTGTTTACACAGTCTTCGACGTTATCCTTCAATTTTTATTTAAAAAACTTGGCTCCCCTTTTTGTTAGAGATCCTTCGTCTCATTTTGTTCAAGGGGCATCAGATTATAAATGAATTTCCTACCTTCGATTCAAAGGGGGAAAAACAGTTATTTAATTACTCTCTCTTAAGTGGGAAAAGGGGAATAAATAGAGACTGGGATGTTGAGTTAAAATGCACAGCCCTTAGAATGCATATACAATATTTATAGATATCACAACATTTTCGTTACCTTACGGATTACATTGTGAGCCAAGCAGGAATGATAATCGTCTTCACCGAATGCTGGAGCGCAGTGGACTAATCCAGTTCCACTGTCCTCAGTCACAAAGCTGGCTGAAATGACCTTAAATGCAACGTCTGAAAATTCCAAGAAATAATCAAACAATGGCACATACCTGCACAATAATTTCCACAAGAAATTAGTACCCTCACAAAAAGGAAAGACAATTGAAAATAACAGTAATACTTAAGCATCAAAAGGTAAATGCTCACTTCTTCCCCACCAATGAAGCACCAGGGAATTTCTCAATTAGATCATAGGATTTGTTATCTACTCCTTCCTTAACTTTGTCATTGGCAGGAACTTTTGCCTTAGAATTAGAGGGATTAGAATTTTTAGCAGGCCCATTAGGTACATCCGTTTTGGCTTCTTGCTTGGTAGCTGGGAGAGACGAGATTCAGCAACGATATAGACTGAACCGGTTGACTTGTCACAAACCTGATTTTTACAGCTTTCAAGTGAGGGTCCAAACAATAAAGTACTAGAATGTGATAAACATACAAAATTCTGAAAGTTGCTCTTCTAACAGGAGTCTCATAACATTCCCACAGATATAGATACCCCAAAAACTCATAGAAGTCCAACTAAATGAACATTCAGGAAAACTTCAAACGTTACCTTGACATAAACCATGTTTGGATTAACACATATGGCAAGGTTACTTGGTAGAGTCCACGGTGTCGTTGTCCATGCCACAAGAGATGCATTATCTGGGTCGTCCACCAATGGAAAAGCCACTGTGATTGCAGGGTCAGATACATCCTGGGAAGAAGAAAGCATTCAGACATGCGTACAACATATTCATGGTAATATAAGAAACAAATCACAATAGACGGACGTGATACCTTATAGTTTTGGTTTGCTTCAAAATTTGAAAGTGGGGTTTTGCAACCCGTGCTGTATGGCATCACCTGCATGAGAAAAATAATCTCTATTACCTCACCAAGCAAACAAACCCAAACTACCTCATAAGAAAGTATTAGTCACAAATTAAACTCCCCTCACTCCAGTAAAGTTCCATTCTATTTCATCATATTTTCTCAACATAAATTTTACTATTCAAACTCAATTAATTCTGTATATGTTCATCTTTTTTCCTTCTTTAGTTCTTTCTCCCATAGTGACAAACTTCAGCCAAATTTTCAAGAATTTGTGAACATTATGCAATTCTTTGGTTATCCAAACTACATGGCATATTAAACCCGCATTTAGTGAATTATCATATTATTCAAGACAAAGATGGTTGAAATCTGAAATTATTACAGATTAGTTTTGCAATCATCTTATTATCTAGTGGCCCATTTAACAGTCATCTAGTAGTGTTTAATATGGTGATTGAATTAGAAGAATGACAGATATATATTGTTTATCATTATCATGATATGCATTTTAAATTCTATTAGCATACAAATTTTTAGTTCTGCAATTACACTTATATGTTCAAAGTTTTCTGTAACTTCTGGTAAATTTTTCACATTTGCCCGTATTTCAAAAATTCCCACATTGCCAGGTTCTTCTCGGATCCCAGTTAGTACTCTCACCCATCATTTCATGCATTTTCACAGAAAGACTAGTTCAAAGCGGATGGAAATACTGAAACAAACACAAAACCCCAATTCAAGAACCCTCAAACACGATCAAAGCCACGCCTTTCAATCCCTTAAAACCCAAATTTCAGATGAATTTTCGAATTTATCCAAATTTCAAAAATTACCACATTGCCGGGTTATTTTCGAATCCCAGCCCATCATTTCATGCACTTGTTCGACAAAGATGGAAATACTAAAAAAAAAAAAAAACAATGCAAGACAAATTAAACATGATCAAAATTGTAATTTACGATACCTTAAAACCCCGGTAGACCAGACCCTTCTCATAGAGCTTCGAGAAGACCCACCAGACCCCCTCCATGAAATTGGGGTCCATGGTCTTGTAATCATTCTTGAAGTCGATCCACCTCCCGACCCTCGTGACGACCTTTTCCCACTCGGCGACGTACCTCGTGACGATGCTCCTGCACTCCTCGTTGTACCGCCCGATCCCCATCTCGATCACGTCCTTCCGGCTGTTGATCCCGAGCTTCTTGTCGATCTCGTGCTCCACGGGGAGGCCGTGGCAGTCCCACCCGAATCGCCGGGTCACGTGCCGGCCGGACATGGACTGGTACCGGGTGACGATGTCCTTGATCGTGCCGGCCAATATGTGGCCATAGTGGGGGAGGCCGGTGGCGAAGGGAGGACCATCGTAGAAGATGTACTCCGGGAGGTGCTCCGTCCGCTTCAGCTGGGTCTCGAAGGCCTTGATGTCTTCCCAGAAGGAGAGGATCTTCTCCTCCTCTGATGGGAAGCGGAACTCCTTCCCCTCGCAGACCTCTTCCATGGCGGCGGAGAGGAGATTAGGGTTTCGAGAGGGGTGTTGTTAGGATTTTTGCAGAGCCTTTTTTGTTTAGAGGGTGTTGTTAGGGTTTACTTGGAGAAGATTGGGAAAAAAGAGTTTCTCTCTCTTGTGTGGGTTGAAAACAAAAATACCAAATACGTGTATTCTATACCAAATACTCTTTAATCTACGACACTGTATTTTTATTTTTTTTACATGTGTAAAATTTAAAGATGAAAATTTTATAAAAATGTTAAGTAAACCCAACCCACAGAGAAAAATATTGAACCTGAACTTAACCAGTCTGTTCAGTTATGTCCGATTTAAGTGGGGTTAGGATTTAATATTGACAAAAACAATTATATTATACTTTTAATTAGTTGGAGTTCACTTGTTTCACTATTCCTATGTTTTATTTTGGATGATTTGATAAAATTTGAATGATTAAAAAAAACTATTTTAGGATGAAAATGACTTATGAAAATCAGATAATAAAATATGTTGGATGATTGGAAACAAAACATATAAAAAAATTTCAATGAGAACGATTGGAAAACAATTGTGTTGAATAATTGGGAAAAAAAATCAGAAGATTAATTTAGATATGGAAGATGAGAATAGGATGATTAGCAAAACAAATGTCTTGAATGTTTTATTTGGATTTTGGACAATAAAGATATTGAGGACAGTGAGTGAGAGAGATTACAGCTGTTCACTTTTTTCTGGTCTCACGGGCTTAAGGGGGGGAACTTTAGGTTTAATTGTGGAATAGATGGTTTAGATTTAATCTTGGAATATTAGACGGTCTAGATGAAATACCATGCTTTACTTAATACTTATGTAATATTTCTCCAGGTTCTGGTTGAACCAACTAACCTGAATTGAGTTTGGATTAGCTCGGGTTTGGATCGGATTGAGCCTGACAGGAAAAAATCTCAACTAAAACTCGTCCATGTACGAATCGGTTGGGTTAGGTTTACCCGTCTAAGTTACACCCCTAAAATAAAATGTATTCTTTGTTGGAATTTTGTGACAAAAAAAAAAAACCATGCGTGCATTAAACCATCATCCATGCATAATATTGGATAATATTGAAACGGTTGCAATAACCTCTTGCAACGTTTAATTATTCCAAATCAGTTTCATTATGCAACGGTTACTATTAATAGTCAATTTTATTGTGATGGTCTATTGGAATTTAAACCATGAAATACATTTTCTAGCTTGTTGCTTTATTCAATTCTTTTATCTATCTGGACGTCTGAAAGATTGCAGTATGTTCACCGTGGTTCTTTCGTAGCTCACACTCCAGAATGATAAAATCAATTATATTGCAGTATGTTCACCGTGGTTCTTTCGTAGCTCACACTCCAGAATGATTTAATATATAAAATCAATTATATTTGTTTGTATAACATTCTTTAGTGGTATGAGTCATTCAGTCTTCCTTTCCCACTACCCTGTGCGTGAGGGGGTCTTATTTACCGATGACAGAGTGTCTTCGCCCGCTTCTATATTTTCGGTCTTTTTTAAAATCATACATATATATTTATTTAAGTATCTCAAACAAAGAATTTTTAACATTTCATATATTTTATTTCATGTGTTTTACTATATAAGAATATGCATGATTTAATATTTGTTTGATATTTTTGTTTCTTATATATATATATATATGATTTTTGTTTTTCATAAAGACTTAAACGATTGTATAATTGATTGATTCTTAAAAGAAAGTTGTTGTTTTGAAGGGTTCGACACATCCATGTCGACACTTACTCAGACAGATCGACGAGTCTTTGCCGTCCTAGTGAAACACAGTTCGACTGGACCTCTGTCGACACTTATTCAGACAGTTCGACGGGCCTCTGTCGTCTCGGTGAAGAACACTTCGACTTGATGCTGTCGAACTGGGTAGTGGGAAAGGGAGACGAAAAAATAAAATAAATAATGGCATTTTCATAATTTCAGGTAGTGGAAAATATAACACGGGTAGTGGGAATAACTTTGCCCTTCTTTAAACACTCAAATATTAAAATGGACTCAAGATTTTCATTGCACACCCCTTTGATCAATTCCTTTGAAACCCAAAAGAAACACTTTTTAATCCCTCTCATCAACTTTTTCATCTTAAGATCTCCATCTCCTCCACTGCTATGAAGAGGTGAGGAAGATAACATTTTGTTTTCATCGAAGGATTTGAAACATGTTAACTATTTATATAATCTTTAATAAAAATTATTATTCATTATTTTTTTGTTATGTTTTTTAATTTCTGTTGGTCCGTGTCTCGAATTATCCACACATCCTTAGAAGGAATATCCTCTTGTATTTCACTTGTTAGTTCATCTCTTTGTGTGATTTGGGCATTTTTTGTGTTGATCTATATTTTTTTTTATCTGATTTTTTTTCGGGGTTGGATAGTGACTAGCGAGTGTGTAAAAAACATGTTTGTGATTGTATCTTTCATTTAATGTCCCAATACTTTGGCTTTGCAAAAAAATAATAGAGGTGCAAAAATAGAGATCCTTTTTTAAAACACATTTTTATTTACAACCTGAAATGCATTTCGTTAATTTTATTTTACTATTGCTAAAAAATATTCATTTAATTAAAAAAATGATAAATTTTATTATTTTAAAAAATTAAAACATGTGTTATGTTTGTGAGACTGCATTCGAGATTGTCCATAATATTATTTACTGACAATCATTTATAAAGATTTTAATTTTATTATTTTTTACTTTTAAATGATATTTAAATTAGGATACATTCCATGTTGTATAACCGATTTAAATTACAAAACTGACCATATTTGACCAGGTTAATGCTCCCTTCTTAACTATTACCTAACTTTTTTTAAATGTTCTATTAAATCCATTTCCGACCCAGCCCCTGTTAATCCCCTGCTGCATGGGCTTAGACAGGCCCAGCCCACAACATTTAGCACCTAGTTATTTTTCTGATCCATCCTTAATTAACAAATAAACTATCAAGTCACCTTAGAGTATCTCCAATGGAGAACTCTATAACGAAGGATCAAAATATATTTAAAAAATCAAAAAATGGTTTTAGAATCTCACCATTCATTCATCAACTCCAACCACAATCTTTATTTTCATATATATATATATATATATATATATATATATATATATATATATATATATATATAGGAACGTGATTAGGTGCGGTCGGTGCGACCGCGATCACGGGCCGTCGATCACGGGTCCATCGCATCGGATAGTCGGGTGCGAATCACGTCGATCGTTGGATGCGATGGACCCGCGATCGGACGGCCCACGATCGCGATCACACGACCGCACCTCATCGATCGCGTATATATATATATATATATATATATATATATATATATATATATATATATATATAGATTTTCCGATAATATGCGGTGCGGTGCGCGTCGCGATCGCAGGTCCATCGCATCCAATGATCGACGTGAATCGCACCCGACCGTCCGATGCGATGGACCCGTGATCGACGGCCCGTGAATCGCGACCGCACGACCGTATAATATCACGACTATATGATAATATATATGATCCATTGCATATCGACGTGAATATGATGCGATGGACCCGCGATCGACGGCCCGTGGTATAATATCACTATATATATATATATATATTATAAAACTTTAATTTATAATCTCTCTTATTTTTTGATGTATTACACGTAATTGAGACTTATACACGGAATTTAAAATCGGTAGAAGTTAACATTATTAGTTTTGTACTAAGTGACCAGTAAACTTATAAGTTATTTCAAACTTATATTTGTATCTGAAAACATGTATTCGTATATGAATGAAATATATGTATCGGTTCATCTATTTCAATATAGATCTAGATGTTGTTTATTATATGTTTTATTGTTGTGTTTTATTTAATTTTTAATTTACTTCTGATATTGTATTATCAGCTTTGATTAGAATAAATGATATTTTAGTATATAAGTGCAAATAATAATTAATATAATATTAATGTAAAAATATTATTAAATACATAGCATTTTTAAACATGTGTTAAACATATTCAATATTAGACTCATTTGAATTGTATTGACGACATCTATCCAACGATATCAATTTTATAAAAATTAAAATTATGTAATAGAAGTTATCAAACATTTTTTTTATAATAAATAAATAAATAACAAGCCTCCAAATATGGAGAATGAAGGTTGGAGGCCAAACAAACTATATAATAGAGTTTTGGCGATCGGTTAAAAAGCTCTTATGAACTAAAAATTATAATTGTTAGTTTATAAGTTATAACAAACATATACACAGACAGACAACTAGGGGACCACCCTCCGGATTGCATACTGGCCGAGTGTATCAGCGGCCTAAATGAAATCTAGCTAATGCGGGCCCTGTGGGCCGTGGCCCTTTCCACTAAAATAAAAGAAAAATGAAAAATAAAAATAAAAGAAGCAAAGTAATTAGCCACCATGTCATACACTTGCCACGTCATCGATCTTCAGTAACCCCAACTCATCCAACCCCAACCATTATCCATAGCCTGATCCAACGGCTAAGTGCCTAAATGTCTCCCATGAATCACCCCCAATCCCATTACTAGGATGTGTTTGTGCCACATGGAAAATGAGAGAAATTGATGAAAAGTAAAAACTTGCTCTTTGATTATCAAAAAAACTGGTGTTTGTGTCAAAAAAAATAAAATAAAAAAATTTCATTTACTATTTTATCTTATTAAAATTAAAAGAAATAACTTTTTCATCTACCTAGAATAGGAAAGTAAGAGAAAATGAAGGAAAATGAAATTTTCTCTCCATACCAATAAAAATAATTATATTGAACGGATATAAATATTTTTTGATATTTTTTTATTTTTGCTTAATCCATATAGATTGAGATCTTAGTTCCATTTTTGTGATTTATTTTTTTATTTGTTGAATAAACCTAGATTTTATTTATTTATTTTTTCTTAATATATCTAACTTAAATCTAGATTTTGGTTTGATTTTTTTAGGACCAATTGGTATAAGTGTTTTTGTGTGTGTGGTTTTTTTTTTGTTTGTATTAATTGAAGCTCAATGAAAAAAAATTGGGAAGATGGCCGTTGTTATATGAGTAGTAGAATATATAATGATAAATATTGAAAGGGTGATGAAAATGTGATATTTTGGTGATCAACCGTGAGTTTTTTTTTTTTTTGCGAGGCGGATAAGTAGAATAAATTAAACAAAAAAATTTCATTGATAAGTATTTTAATTAAGAATTGCAGGGTTTAGGTTTTCATTGGGGTTTATTGGTTATAGATACTAATTATTTCAATAGTTGGATCTGTTCATTAAAATTATTTTTCATTATAGGCACAAAGAATAATTTTTATTTCCTGATATTTTTCATCAGAGGTACAAACAATAACTTTTATTTTCTATCACTTTCCATTACAGATACAAACACCATATAAACTAGTCAAAGGGAAAATATTTTATTTTCTTTCCATTACAGATACAAACACCATATAAACTAGTCAAAGGGAAAATATTTTATTTTCTATCAGTTTCCCCTTGACTCAAATTCTTTCAGTTTTCGTTCATGTTTGCGCATAAACACACCCTAGATCCCCCCCGTCAACTGGAGATCGTTTGTAACACAATGCAGGCTCCTTCCTATAGCAACCAATACATTATCCCCATATGTAAACCCTTACCGCGATTAATTCCTCCAAACACTCTCATCAAAATAGTCTCTTACTAGGGTTTATACATGGTGACAATATATTGGTTGGTACGGAGAGGAATTTGTAGTATGTTACATACGATCTGATCGCATTAACAATAACTCCATCATCTCCTCAAAAAAATAAGAGGTGGTAACAATTGATTTGATAGTGGTGGCCCACATATTATTTGAGTGGAATAACCTATAATAATTTTAATTTCACATGCTTCATGTAATGACTATCTATCTTTATAACAAGTTATCCAAACATAGATTATTCATGGGTACCCAACCCTCCCAAACAACCAAAATCAATTATTCTACTTTATTCCAAGATATCAACACCCTTTTTTTACATCCAAACAAGGACTCATGAATTGATACTGTGTTGCATTTTCCAGTTTTATGAATTGATGGATATGCTATATACCAATCACATTCTCAACTGTGTTAATATTTCACCCAAAAAAAAGGATTTTTTATTTTTAAGTCTTTACAAACCATAAGATTTAGTGATCGATCCCTCACTTCTTCATATTTTGGTTTTAATCACCAGAATTAAAGGATATGTTCCTCTTTTATTACTGGGAGGGACATATCCCTAAATTATTTGGTTTTCTTTTAGTCTCTGGGAGGGACTAAAAAATAACATATCATTTAAATCTGGGGACTAAAACTAAAATATGAAAAAGTGAGAGATCGATCCCAAAATATGTATATTTACAGGGACTGAAAACTAAAAAACCCAAAAAAAATTATGTTGATATTCACCACTCTTATGTACTTATTTATTCTGGTTCTAAGGGTCCATTTAGAAACATGGATGAAAAGTAGCTTTTGGAATAAAACTGTTTTTTAAGATGATTTTGATATTGACTTTTATTATGATGTTTTTTTTTTAATTCAAGAAACAATATTTGAAAAAAGTTAATGTTTGGCAGAGAAAAATGCTTTTCAATTAAAAAAATCGATTCCGACAAAAAAACAATGTTCAAACACATAGATTTCAAGTAACAAATTAAAAGGAATCCAGCTTCCGATTCTGAATTAATCCGTCTCATTTGACTGATCGATTTAAGTTTTTCAGTTTTTCAAAAAACAGAATCCGTCTAATTGCACAACCAAACGGAGCCTAAGTGTTATTCTAAATAGAATATTAGCTCATATTTCATATATATATATATATATATACACACACACACATTTGTATTTTTTGGATAATCGACAAATAGTTATGGTAGATGGAGTTAACGGAGGTCTTCAAATTTCCCCTCAACTTGCATCGTTTTTCATCTCTTTTAAATAATCATTTTGATAGCGGCATAAGCTGTTTCTTGATATATAGTTATCAAATATAAATAACTATGCAATGGAATGAATTGTTATTTATAGTTGTGTTTTTAGTTATTCTAGTTGCAAAATGAAACATGAATTTTTTTTTGTTTGGTTAACCAAAAATAAGATAAAGACAAAATAATGAATAATATGAATAAATATTTATAAAAGATTAAAAAAAAATGGTTTGACTTGTGGATCTCTAATTTATAAGAAGTGATGACATATTGTTTGACATTTCTGTCACCCTTATATTAATATAATAGATTCGGTGTAAGAGTATTGTTACACATAATTTTTTTATTAGTTCTAGTTCCAAACTCACATGCGTCGATATAAAATCACCAAATCATATACTTTTTTTTTTGTTTGGTTATACCAAACAATAAGGATAAAGAACGAAGAATGATGAATAATATGAATAACAGTATTTATAGAAAGATTACAGAAGAAGAAGATAGGTTCTGGACTTGATGGAATCTCTAATTATATAAGAAGTGATGACATACTGTTGTCGACATTGTCTGTCACCCTTATATATAATATAATAGATTCGGTAGTAAGAAGTATTGTTACACATAATTTTTTTATTAGTTCTAGTTCCAAACTCACATGCGTCGATATAAAATCACCAAATCATATACTTACATTAACGAGATATATTAATTGATAAAAAAATTACATTTTTTATAAATACATCCATCTTATTCATTAGTTAAATGTCGGAAAAACATATATCTCATTTTATGGGTGTACCATTTTTAAAAAATTATAAAAATGTAGATTGAAATAGTAACATTATCCAATTATTAATAAAAACAAACAATATTGTGGGTTTATTCCTCTTTATTTCCCCTCTATGGCTCTATCCCAGTTTGCAGACCAGGGTTAATTTTTTTCACTAACTTTATTAAAAGCATCTCTGTCTGTACATGGAATCTGATTCCATGTGATCCATTACTAGCGAGGGCTGGTTTATCATTTATTAGTCGGAACTATCGCTCAATATAGACCTTTATTGTACCCAAAAAATATAAAAAATGGATATACAAGTAGACAAACTGCTGCTTCACATTTTATATAAAATCTTTTTTATTAAGTTGAAATCCACTATTTTTTTTCATATACTAACTAATTACACTTCATATTAGTTGTATTGACATATCACATGCACTACTCATGTAATTTTTGTTTGCTCAAAAAAAAGAGAAAGTTATCTTCTAAAAGATGTAATTTGTACACAATCTGGAATATTATAACATGTGTTCCTGAAAATCATTTTAATTTTTTTCCTAAATTTCAAATCCATACTGTTTGACACCAAAGGTTAATTATTATAGAACCTATATGGCTAGTTTTACAAGAAATTATAAAGATTTTAATGATAACTAGTTCTAATTTTAGAAGATAAAATTTTTATCAGTTTTATTCATATTTATATTTATTAAAATTGAAATAAAAATGAAAGATAAATATTATTCTGATATTTAAATAAAATAAAATATCTTTATTTTTATTTTAAAATTAAGACAACTATTCATAATTTATCATAATTATTTTTTATATTAAATAAAAATAAATTGTCTTCTTATTTATTTATTCTCATAAAAATTTTTAATCTTTAAATTATCCTCTTGTCATAATAGATAGAATCTCTCACCTCTCTCTCTCCATGTGACATGTCATGCCTATCACAGTTTGGTAAAAACAGCATTCCAGTCCACTTACAGGGAACGCATTGATGTTATGTGATGGACAACTTGTGCAGTGACATAATGCAAGCTTCATAATACTGTTGAATATGTGCAATTAATGCCCTCGTCTGCATTACTATTTATTAATTAAGGCAATGACTGATTGGACGACTGACTACCCACTGTTTTTGAATTTGTTTTCCCCGAGGCACACTAATAAGAAAGAAGTCATAAATTCATTTCAATATAAGGTTTAAATTTCCACATTAACTTTTTATACAGTGCATACTAGTTGGATGAATGATCGCACCCGCGCATAAGCTATATTCAATGTGAATTTGAATTATATAAATTACTTTATAATATGATTGAAAGATAAATAAAAATTCATAGTATTATAAACAATTCTTTAAAGAAAAAATAATGTTTGATGACTGAAGTTTTATTACGTGTATTTTACAATTTTGAAACAAAAAATGTATTATTGTATCTCAACATATACTTATATTTCATATAACAGTACCTTTTATAATTTGAAATATACTCTAATATACCTCTTTAGTAATTTAATCGATTTATATATATACCTTTATAGGTGAGATATATATTTTATTAAATTTTTTTAACATTTACTAAATGAATACATTAAATTTGAAATGATGCAATGTTTATTATTTAAAAAAATTAAAACATATGATAACTGTATTTGGGATTGTATTTTTCTTTGGACTATATCTAATATTAAGTGAAGATCCACCAAAGTTATATTAAAAATAAAACAATTTTTTTTTATTCCTTCTCTTTTAGTGACATTAATTTTAAATTTTTTTAAATTAATCATTTTTACCAACTAAAACTAAAACCACAAAAAAAAAATCTACCAATAACTTCGATGAAAGTATGTATAGTAAACCACATAATTCAATTTTCAACCACTACTTATTAAAAAAATCGATTACTAAACCTCCTAAAAACAATCTAATCAATAAAAAAACACTGTCATAAAAAAACTAAAAATATATTTATTTTCACATTTAAAGAAAAAATGATACATGTAGATCCAAAATCAACAAAATAAAAAAAAAATTAAATTTAAAAGCAAGACATCCATCAATAATTCTATGAGATCAAATGAGTCCAATTTCATTTGTAGTTTTTGTATTTATTAAAGTGCTTAAAATATTTATATTTTATAATTTTATGGATATCCTAATGGTTTGAAAAATCATTCAATGAAATTTAAAGTCTACATAGTCGTGTTTTGAGATTAGAGACTTGCTTATAAATCTTGAAATTGAATTAGGAATCTGTTTGTAACACAGAAGGGTCTAGTTGTGAAATAGGTAGAACTTGAGAGTGGATCTGCAGAAAGCTTAAGAAAAGACAAAATTAATCAATTTTGTTAGGGACCTGATTATCAATATCAGAGATTTGTTTATAACACGTATAAAAATTGTTTTATAAAAATTATAGTACTGGGGAGTCTATATGAAAAATGACCATAGTAAAATTATGAAAATACCCCTTGTACGCCCATCCACTCACGCTTTATAGAAGAGAAGTATAGACATAGATTATAGCTGAGGAGATCGGTTCAGTAGTCGTCAGGTATCCTTTTTTTTTTTTTTTCTTGGGAAAGGAAAGCTCATAAAGATAAGATGAAAAAAAAAAAGAGTTTAGAGAAGAAAACAAAAATGATGATGTCACTCAGAAGTGGTTTTCAATTTTTTAGAACGATTTTCTGACCGTTCCATCCATGATCTTGTGATAGAATAACCAGATTCGATTTTTTTTTTAAAAATGACTGATCCGTTCAACCCCTCCACCTATCAACTTTTATTTACAACAAGACATGTCATTCTTATTTTTTAAAAAATTTTATATGTAACTTCTCGATTTTTTTTTAAATTCACGTAACTCTAAAAATATTTAATAAATTTAAATAACTCATTAAATAAAATTTGTGTTTAATATTATACTCGATTAACCTGATAAAAAATATAATATACAAAAAAATCATACAATGTGTTAAAAATGTTAAAAAACTTGTATAAATGGTGATTTTAAACATTATATAGAGTTTTATAATATATCCAAAATTAAAATCATAATTTGTATATGATTTTTCACATTTTTAACATATTGTAATAGTTTTTTAGAATATTTTGTTTTAAATCACAATTAATCAAATAAAATATTCATAAAATATTCATAATTTATTAATAAATTTTTTTAAAAAAACATTATTTGAATTTGCTATGTTTTTTCAGGGGTTATGTAGATCGTTAAGAAAAGTTAAGGAATTATAAGGATTTTACTCGGATTTTAAAGGGTTATATAGATTTTTTAATTATTTTTTTATTTTGATATTGAAAAGGCTTTTAAAGAAGCCAAGGAGAAAAAAAACAAAATCCTCTTTGATGTGACATTTGACATTGACCCGGATGAATTGGAGACATCCGTACATTTACCACAGTGTAAAAAGCAAAAGTTTTTTCACACACAAATTTAAAATGTGGGTTGGTGTGGAATTGATATACAATTATTAAATTTTTGGAAAAATTAAGATAACCCCCAGTTCAGTAACCTGTCCGAAGTTTATATAATAATTTTTTTTAAGTTTATATAATTTTTTAAAAATATTTATAAAAATTTAAATAGTAATATGAATTCAACTTTTATTATTGAAAGATGATGAATATTATCCGAATATTAATTTTTATTAACTCTAATCATATTTATAATATACAAAAACACCATACAATATGTTAAAAATACAAAAACTTCTATAAATAATGATTTTGTCTATCCAAATATATTATAAATCCTTATTCGAATAAATAAAATTGTCATTTATAGATAATTTTTTGTATTTTTAACACAGTATATATAGTTTTTGATATACTGTATTTTAAGTCAAAGTTAACCAAAACAAAGTATTCTTTATTTGTAAATGAAAATTTAGTTCAATGGATTGTTTAAATATACATGTGTTTTTAAGAGGTTATGTGAATTTTAGACAGTTTGTAGGGGTTTATATAGATTTTTTCCTAAAGTTTTTTTGAAAAAAAAAAAGATTCAAATTTTTTTTATATCCTTGAAAGTTTTCAAATTTTGTGTAAATTTCTGATACGGTGAAAAATTATTTTTTAATTATTGGAAACAATGTCGTTAGTTTGTATGTAAAAAATATTAAAAATGCCTATCACCACTTGTTAACATTTTTCAATTGTTAATAATGTACTGAAAAGTTTTCATAATATATTAGAAATATGTTGCAATGTACTAAAAAAATGTTAATAGTATATTGAAAAAAATAAAGGGGACATATTTTTTATATTTTTAACGAACACAGTCATACCACTGGTGCTACAGACTTTAATATAATTTTTCACCTTTTAAGTGATTAAATGTTTTTAAAAAGATTTCTACAGAGCACACATGAAATTCTTAAAAATAATGATCAATTATAAATAAACGTAGGCAGTTGGATTAGGGGAGATATCAACTCACTTTAAAAAACTGAATATATTTATTTTATTATTTTGAGTGATACGTCCAGTCTTTTATGAAACGCGATGTTTTTTTAAAATTATATATTTATCTATTTATTAAAATAAATATTAATTATAAAAATGACATATACATTAAAATTGACTAGTATAATAAAAAATTTAATAAAATTCTTTTTATATTATGATATTATTAATGATACAGTGTACACATGACTGAGAGATTGTTTCTGCATTAAAGATGATATTGCAAAATTTATAATGATTTATTTTTAAAATTAATTTTAAAAAACTCTAACATAGCTTAGATATATATCCAAATGACACCCTATATCATTAAGATTTGTTTTATTACATGTTTTTTCATTTTGTTGAAAAACTATCCATTTCCATTTTTAAATGGTCCGGTAAATGTAATAATAAATAACAACATAATAAATAACAACAATTACTCACATGGGTACTTTCCTAAAAAATATAATAAACAAATAGAGATGGAATCTTTGAAACTCACCTACACAACATTTCTATTCACAACATGTGAGTAAATGTTGAAACTCATCTATACCTCCCAACATCCACCGCCTATAAATAAAGGGACCTCCCAAATGAACGATTCTCCTCCCAATGATTATTTCAATCTCTGATACTCTTATTTCCTCCATCTACCTGGCCTTTGCTCAAAAAACCTAACACACTCTTTCACACACCAATAACTTTTGCAATCTCTGATACCATCTCTCTATGATTTCTCTCTCTAATGGTATGCTCTGCTTGGAATACCATTTCGCTGGAAGGGACAAGGGAAATTTGTTTGTCTTGAGTGCACTTGAAGGTGGTGTTGAATTTTCAAGAAAAACCTGATGTTTATGCAAGCCCTTTAGGCTGTTGTAAATAGGATTTTTTAAAGTTTGTGTTTTAGGTCTTTGTATGTTTTTTTAATTTTCCGTTATTTGTTGATTTTTAGTTTTTCATATTTCAGTTTTTAGTTCTTTGGGATTTTCTTGGGTTTTCAGATTTTTTGGTTTCATTAAGATTTTGTTTTGTGTTTATTTGGGTACTTGTTGTGGGTTTTTTTTTTTTTTTTTGAAAATGAAACAAGTTTACTTCAGTGGGTTTTATATTTTTAGTCTTTATCTAAAATATGGGTGAATCTCTGTCTATTGCCCACTTTTGAAATTTGTCTCTTTTGTTTTCACTTTTATCATTTTATCAACTGTGTTTTTGAATCCAATTAAAAAAAAGGGTTATTGGTTTTTGATGAATATATATATATATATATATATATATATATATATATATATATATATATATAGTCGAATGATTGGGTGCGGCGGAACGACGGTGCGGCAGCGACATGGGTCATTAATCTCGATGGACCCGTGATCGACGGCCCACGTCGTTGCCGCACCCGCCATTCCGTCGCACCTAATCGGTTCTCACACACACACACACACACACACATATATATATATAATATTTTATATTAAGAATGCATTATGCACTTAATCTGTGTTTTTTGGTGAGTTGATTTTCAATTCTCTAGATACTATTACTTTATTACTAATAATCTATACATATAGGCGGGGTTAAGCTGAAAAAAATATAACGGCTAACATGCTTGTGTTTTCAATTCTCTAGATACCATCCGGTCAGTGCTCGATTTCGGTTAGTACCGAACTGCACCACTTATAAATTGAACTGCACACTCAATTGTTGGGTATATTTTTTACTCTCTTATTGGATTCAATCAGCTATTGAAGAAAAAATGAATTCATAAGTATCATAAGTATCAAATAAGAGAGTGAAAAATATACCAAACAATTGATTGTGCAGTTCGATTTATAAGTGATACAGTTCAATTTGAACGTCATGTATTTCGGTACTGACCGAGCTCGGCACCAGGGACGGATCCAGAATAATATTTTTGGGTGGGCTATATTAAAAATTAATATGAAAAGATTTTTATTCTTATATTTTATGTAATTATTTTATATATCAAATAATATGTTATTCAAAATACATTCAATCTTTTTAACCACCTCATAGTGTATGGTATCATAGTGTATAGAAAACAAAAATTATCTATTTATAATGAAAAAAAATCACACTAATGTGTCTCAATTTATATATTACTTCATATAACAACATATACTTAGATAGGGGAGTGCATAATTTTTTAAAAAAAGAAAAACGGTGTGGATTGCAAACGGAGTTGCAGAAAGGGTATGACATATCATTTTTTTTCAGCTCTTATTTCAGTCTTATATGCGTTGATAAAAAATCACTTGAGTATATATTCACAATATTTTTTATATAAATTTTATATTTTTCTATAAATGTATCCATGCAATTTATTAAAGTATATGCTTCATTTTTTAATAAATGCATGTATTCATTGAATAAAGTATATATTATTTTTAAAAAATTCAAAACACGTGTAAAGTGGAATTATGATTGAAAAAAGTCTGTACGTAACATTATCTCAATATATATAACAAAAAAAAAAAAAACAAAATCCGGTTTGATTGTATTTTTATTATTCTTTTCTGTTTGCTTTTGTGAATCTTTGTTTTCATTGTATTGTTATTTTGTCAGATTTTTTTTCTACATATGCAAGTTTGGGTTTCCAGTGAGATGTGATTTGTTTCAGTGCTTTTAACCAACTTGGTTGATTTGAACTTTGAGATTCTTGATTTTCTTTTGGATATTCTTTTGTTAGTTTTTTTTGTTCATCTTGCATTGACGAAGGTCCTCCCTCTCTTTCCACTGTGATTCTATGTCTTCAAATGTTCATTATATAATTATATTGTTCTTGTTAGTTGATTTTTCTTTATTAAGATTTTTATTTTCGGTGATTTCATATTGAATGTGGTGTTAAGACATTGTTTGGATTTGAAATTTATTTTTACATTTGCAGGTCATTAAATTGTTTATATGGAAGTCGTATGAATTTTGTTGGGGCATGGAAAGATTAGAAAAATGAGAGGTAAATGTTCATAATTCATCTGTCTTTCTTGTTTGTATTGTTCGCAAGTCTCTCATTGAAATTTAACTTTTATTAAACCCATGAAATACAATCTATAAGGTATTTAAGCATACACCTCAAACTTATAGTAGTAATACATAATTTGTCACACAACACACATCTCTCACACAACACACATTTAACTAGCTAAATCAGTTTTAGTCCATGTAAAAATTTTAAATCACTTTAGATCCCTGTATTATTTAAAAATTACTGTTTTAGTCGTTGCAATCGCCCCAAATAACCTAACTAACCTAGCTTACAGTTAACTTTAACCAGACATGTAAGGGTACTCTTACAATATGCAGGAATATTATTGGTTATTTTAATCAGTTTTTTTTTATTGGAATGTGCAGGATTGAGTCTTTATCATGTTAACGCTTCTTGTGATTATTTTGATTGTAATGTAGATCAATTTGTCATGCATGAATTTAGTGTTTTTTTATATCTTTTTCAAACTGCTTTTTAATTAATATGTGTATATAAATTCCGAATTGTTAAGTTGCTTGTGGACCAACATTTTAATGTCTGTTGTTTGAAGTATTTTGATATTTTTATTTTCCTTTTACTCGTGAATATATGGACAAATCAATTTTTTCATGCATAAGATTTTAGAATGCTCAATGTGTTAAATAGAATTTCATTCTGTTTCAGATTATTTTCAGATTAATTCCTAAAATATGTTGCTGTTGAGACATCATATTCGTTGCTGTTTCATTTCTCATTCCTCTCGCTCTCAATTTTTACACAATGAGACTTAGTCACACGCATTACTTCATTATAAAAGTAATGCCGGACATCCTCCAATTCTGAGTAAATTCTTTTATTTTATTTTTTTATAATTTTATTTATTATTATTGTTTAATTCACGAATGAATTCATTGCTTATTCTCTTCTTTCTTGTCTTGTCACTCGTTCCTTACCCCTTTAACCAAGCAAGGGCCATGGTAGAGTCCAATTCGATCCACAATTTTTGAACTCAATTATTGACTACAAGCCGAACACCATGGACAATTCCTTGTAGTGTGATGGGCTGTCCTGAATAAGTGCCCCATATCCACCTCTGTCATCACTAAGAGAGCCATCCGTGTGTAGTTTGTGCCAACCCTGTTCAGGTAACCAATGTGAATGTGAAGTCGATCATTAATTTTGGAGAGTTGAGGAGAGATCATGGCCCTTAACTTGATAGATTGAAATCTGCTATATATCGAATGCTGAATTTTACTTAGCACCGATGTTCTACGAATAGAACAGAACCTGAATATACGAGAATTCCTTTTGGTCCAAATGAACCATATTGTGGTGGAGAGGGAGGCCTGCATTATCACCTTAAGGACTGGATCTTTGAAACATTTATCAAGCCAAGCAGGATTACTATCTATAGATCTAGGAATAGTATCCCTTATTGACATGGCATTCATCAACCAAGTCCATAAGAAACGAGAGTTAAAGTATCCCCAGAGCAAATGGCTGATATCCCCAAGCGTTCCAGAGTAGGCAATCTGTTTAAGAAAGCCTGGCAACAAGAGTATCTAGGAGATTGCTTGGGTTGCCATACCCAATTATTCTTTTTTTCTTTCTTTCCTATTTCTTGATAAATTTATTAATACATGTTGCATGAACTTTTCCATGATTTTGTTGATTGTCATTAGTAGTAGTTATTTTTATTTATTGTCAGAACTCTTAAGTATTATTTGCTAATTTAAGTTTACATTGAATATCTTATTTGAATATTTGTGTTTGAATATTTATATTATTGTTCCTTTTTAGAGAGAATTTTCATTGGAGATAATCGTTTTGACATATACGATTAAAAAATAAATTACTATCACGGAAGATTATTCAAGTGAAGCTTGAAATTGGACTGTTCAGCTCCAAAATCAGTCATAGTATGGAAGGAAAAAGAGCGCATTCCATGGTGTGTCATGCAGGATATTGTACACTCGAATATATTGCGCTCAATCCATATTGAGTGGAGTGCCATCAGTTCTGCATTCTATATCACATATGCTACCGATTTGCTGTACAATATTGATGAACTGACTTCTATAAAAAGAATACTGTGTGAAGGGCTTTAAGTGCATTATTTTTTATCTGTCGCTTGAATTAAAAGAGTTGATATGGTTTGCATCTTATTTTTGTTTGGGTTCCTTTGTCATTAATATAGTCATTTGTTCTTAAATGGTTTTTTAAATTATGCACGGAAATAATGCGTGGATTACATCATTTACACGAGCAAGGCATAGCTCATGAAAATTTGAAAAATGAAATTTACATACTTTTATTGTCCCCCCCACGAGCAAAAATTTGGGGTTGTATTTCAAATGGTAAGTATTTTGTTCTGTTATTAATATTCTAATTTTGTTTTACATAAATTTAATAACAATATTTTTTTGTTAGGTAATGCAATGAATTTTTGTTAAGATGTTAGACAGGACTTGTATGATGTTGGATGTGTATTGGAAGGCACTGCCCAAGACCTATGAATAGATCCAAATAACGAGTGTTTTCACCTGTTCGAGACTATGAAAAGTCATTTGCATTCAAAAAATTCAATCATGTGAGCTTCTTTATCGGTGTTATTTTTTTTAAAAAAAGTTTGATTAATATTCTACTTTATTAGTTTAAATGACTCGTGATTTTTTTATTAATGATTAGGCCAAAGCAATTTCTTGAGGATGAGCCAAGCATGTGGTCGATAGAAGCCAAGATATTTTATTTCCAAAACTTTGTCGAAGTCAAGAAATCTATCACAAACTATATGACATTAAGTGGATCATTTATCCAAAATTTTAAAATTGGCCCTAATCCTGCCACCACTAAATCTTGGATTACAGCTGTTGATGGGGTTCTCTTAAAAATTAATTCTAAGTATTTTTTCAACCTTTTATTTTTTAGGTCTTTTGGCTTTTTTAACATTCCAAAATACTATCATGTTAGCCCGTTATATTTTTTTTCAGGTTTAACCCCGCCTATACAATATAGATTATGTGCAATAGGCTAATAGTATAGGGAGAACTGAAAATCAACTCACCAAATAACATAAGATTAAGTGTATTTTGCATTCTTAATATAAAATTATATATATATAATCATCAAAATCAATGACCCTTATTTTTAATTGGATGTTAAAGAAGACAATTGATAAAAGTGACAAAAGTGAAAATAAATGAGTCAAAATTTAAAAGCCTAATAGACATAGATTCACCCACATTTAGATAAAAAAAATATATATAAAACCCACTAAAGTAAACTTGTTTCATTTAAAAAAAAAACATGATAGGATGGACGCATGTGTCTTCTGAAAATAGAGATTTAAGTATCCTCTCTGTTTTACGGGTAAGTCTATTTTTGTAAGTGATATTTATATTATAGAAGAACCACCATCTACCACTACCACCACCACCACCACCATTTTTTTTATGTGTCTAATATCTGTTACATGAAAGTCAGAGCTGTCAAAGTTGAAAGTTTATGGACATAATATTGTGAGTTTGTATTGTAACAGATTGAATTCCTAAACGGTCCTGATGCAACTCTCAGTCCAAACTCTCCAAAATCAGTACATATGCATAGTATTTTGGTGGATGGTTGAAGACGGGCGCATTTTGGTCATTTTCAAGGATGTAGGAAGGGAGATAAACTGGGAGAGGGAGAGGAAGAAGGAGAGGGAGAGAGTGAGAGGGCCGGGGGGACTGAGAGAGATAGAGAGACTGAATGAAAGAGAGAGAGAGAGCATACCAATCGAAGAGTTTCTCATCTTTGTTGCCAAGCACCGCTGAATGATATGAGTTTTCAAGGGTATTAGGGTTTATATGAAAAGGGGTTTTAAAAAAGATTAAGTGACTGACTCATGTTTGAAGGTTTTTGAGTTTCTCTTTTCTTTTCTTTTTTTCTTTGTTTTTTTGTGGTGCTTTTGTGCCAGGATGAACTCTGCAGAAGTGTGAACTCTGGACGGTATGTTGAATTCCTTTATAGATATTTCAATTTAATTAAACGAACGCATTCTCATTGCATGTCTTTGGTGGATTTAACATTAAAGAAATTTTTGCATTTATTCTTTAGGTCTCAATTTATGTAATTCATCTATATATGATGATGATTTGAAGAAGTGATGTATATTGCTTATAAAATTTCTTGAGGTATTTCCATTTTATGTATTTCATCCATTTATAAACTTTCTGTTGTAGTTTTTATAAATCTGTTATTTAGATTTAAGTTGGTTTGTTTAACATTGTAAATTATATTTGTATGGTTTATCTCTCAAGGTGTTCAGTTGTGTTTTTTTTTTTCCTTCATGTGCATAATAGTTGATGGATGAGTGTGGCTTTACTATGCATCTATTTGTTCAGTCTTAAATAGCCCTTTAGTGGATGCACAAATAGTTAATTTGATTGAAGTTCCAAAGATTCGACCTTTTCTTTTTTTTGAAAAGTTTAGGTGTTGGTGTTTCTTTCCCTATTTTGGCCTAATGTATTCACTAGATATAACAACTTTACTGGATTAAACAGAACCAAAATGCAAATCTAACACATTTGGAAAAATATAGAGTGTGGAGATCCACTCTTCCCTTTTCCATTATCAAGTAATTTATAATCTTAAATGTAGTATATATTTCATTCTACATGTGGTTTGATAGTAATCACCTATTGGAGATCGGTAAAAAAGATATTATGGAGAGTATCACCTCGGAAAGATGTTTCTTTCCACGCCCGAACATACTTCATAGGTTACATTTTATATGTTATTGCAAGTATGTTTTCATATATATATTTTATATTAGATGTGTGTTTTATTAACTCGCGCGAATGTGCGTACATTGAAAACTAGTTTTCTATCACATGTTTAATCAAAGTGTCATTCTCAAAAAATTGCATTGGCCTGATCATTAACAAAATAATTATGTGTCATTTAACTAAATAAAGTAGAATATTAATCAAAGTTTCTTCTTTAAAAGAACAATGATAAAGAAGCTCGCATGGTAGAATTTTCTGAGTACAAATGATTTTTCAAAGTGTCAAAAGATGAAAGCACTTATTCTCTGAAGCTATTCCTAGTTTATGGGCAATATCTTTTAGCATACATCCAACTTCATGTATGTCCTTTCTAGCCTCGTGATGTATATTTTGTATTCAGGTAGTTTGAAAGGGCATCGAAGCATTGAAGTTTTTTTATCTTGAGGACACTGAAGTTTGCTATGTTACAAAAACATATGCACCAACTTGTGTTTTATATGTTTCTTAAAAGGAGTGATTCCGTTTTTAATTAAGCAGATTGCTAAAAAGTGTCGTGAAATACATTTTAAAATGTTAGTTTAATTAAAAAGTTATTTTTAGTTTTTAGTACAAAAATGTTGATTTTTAAAAATCGAAAAAAATCTGTTTGTCACAAATGAGGTCTATTTAAGTCATTTGATTCAAAATCTTATTTTTCATACATGTTTTCAAATGAACCCTTAAAAAAAACATACTTTTTTTATTTAAAAATTCTTAAAACTATAGCATCTGAATTTGATATAGGAAATTGGATTATATATATAGAGTCAATGCTTTATGTCAAATTAAATATTGGATTATCTTTTTTTTTTTGAAAAATTGTGGTTATATTCTATTATCAAAAGATAGTGTAGAACATGTTTAAATTAGGGGTGAGAAAGAGTAGATAATAAAAAATGCAAGGGAAATAAAAAACACAAGGCTAGCCTAACTGTCCATCCTCATATCAGTTGGGTTGAAAAGACTTCAACCCAAACCCGATCGCGGTATCCCTTACTCCGTGGAACACCTGCCCAGTAATCTGGATATTCTCGACACTGACAATGTCATCTCCCTTATACCCTAGTCCTTGACACTAAGCAATGTCATCTCCCACAAATTCCTAAAACAGAACTTAGTCCCTTTGAAGATCGCCGCATTCCTTGCTCTCCAAATGGACCAAACACCCGCCATCATCTTTTGATTTGCATTAAAGTTTGCGTGCAATAAGTTGCTCATGTCATTGATGTTTGCAATTTTCAGGCATCTACATATCTAGTACTAGATAGGAAGCTAGCCTGAATGAGTCAGTCAACCATGTGCTTTTTGGAGGCAACATTTATCAAACTTCACTTCGCTGAAAATTATAGGCTTGACCTTCATTACACAGGAATGTAAAATTTGTGGAATAAAATTCCATGGCTTCACAAAATTGTTAAATACCTTACTATAGTAGATATTGTGCTTCTGAATAGTAGCGGCAACTATATTGAATTTGTTTGATAAACATCCCAAAAGCATTGGGTGACAACCTACATCCTATGCCCCCGTTTGGATACAGAATAAGATTTATTCTTGGGTATTTATTTATCCGAGCATAAGTGAGTATAAATAAGGATAAAATGATTTTGTATTTGGTTATGTTTTGAATTATTCTCGTTGAGAATCGTAAGAATAAATGTTTTGTTGTTTAGGTAAAATGTGAATAAAGTATGGATAAAGATTTATAAAAGGTAAAAAAATAATAATAGTTGATTTGACATATGATTTATAAGAGGTGATAACAGTTGATTTGATAGTGAACCCACTTATTCTTTGGGTGGAATAACCTAGGATAAATGTTATTCTATGGGTTGATTAGAATTCATATACCACTTTATACCAGTTATTCTGACACACTTTATCTAGGTTTATCCAGACTTTCAAACGGCATTCAAATTTTATCTGGAGTTATCCGGGATTTATCCGGCATCCAGACGGGGGGCTATGAGAAGACAGCCCAGCATTGGCTTAGGAACTAATTTACTCTCTTTGACACGATCCACATCAGTTTAATATTTGTCTTGAATACATTATTTTACTAGTGTTTTATTAATTATAGGTTTACAAGTGTATAATTAATCACTCATATCCTACATCCTACGTAAGAAAAAAAAAAGCATCATATACATGCATGCATCACACACTTTCTCTTGCATACATACATACATGCATCGGACACTTTCTTCTTCACTTTTCTGTACACATCACACTACACCAATATCTTCATGAATGTGATATCAATCTCTTGTAGTACGAACTTACATAATGGGTGTCTGGTTGTGCGGCTGATAAAGTTATGTTTTTGTTGTACTTTTGAATACCATGCAATGTTACATCATATACTTTTGAAAAAGATACTGAATGATAGACCACCTACCTCAACCTTTTTTTTTTTTTTTTTAAGATAGGGAATTAGATTATTGTAGGTTGACATTATATATAATTTTATGTTAACATTCAGTAAATCTAATGTTTTTAGATAGACAATTTTTTTTTTTGAAACACAAGACTCGTCATTTAAAAAAAAAATTTATACAGTTATTCATTTAAATACATACCACTATAAAAATTGAAGTATATATTAAGATATAAAAGCGTATTTTTTCTTAATTTTTTTTTAATATTTTGTATATATAGTTTATACCGTAGATATCCCAATTTGATTAACTTTTTACTATCTTTAATGATATCTTAATAAGTTATATATTTATCACAAATATACTATTTACTAGTATGCTATTAAAAAGTGTATAACTAATCACTCGCATCCTGCATTATAAAAAGAATGCACCATGTACATACATATATCAGACACTCTTTCTCTCTTTTATGCTTCTGTAACCATCACCCTCTGCACCCCATGCATACGACCTTACTTAAACCTCAGCAACAAAATCATACACACCTACCAATTCTACTACCTATCTCTCCCTGACAACATTGCATGCACCTCTTCCATCTTTCATAAGCACTTGGGAATAACTCACCAAATAAAAAATAAAAAAAAGTTACTGCGGCCCGTGAGTGAATATAAAAGGATGTCTGGTTGCGTGATTTATAAAGTTATGTTTTCGTTTACTCAAGGAGAGGGAGAGTCAGAACACGAGAAAAGTCAGAAAAAGAGGGAAAAAAGAGGAGGGAGTGAAGTGAGCAATCTGAGCCGCATTCATTACGCCCTCTGCACCCCCATGCATACTTTCATACATGTGATATAAGAGACAGTACGACCTTACTTAAACCTCAGCAACAAAATCATACACACCTACCAACTCTACTACCTATCTCTCCCTGACAACATTGCATGCACCTCTTCTATCTTTCATAAGCACTTGGGAATAACTCACCAAATAAAAAATAAAAAAAAGTTACTGCGGCCCGTGAGTGAATATAAAAGGATGTCTGGTTGCGTGATTTATAAAGTTATGTTTTTGTTTACTCAAGGAGAGGGAGAGTCAGAACACAGTCGCAATCTGAGCCGCATTCATTACGCCCTCTGCACCCCATGATGTGATATAAGAGACAGTACGAAACCTCAAAGAGGACGGGAGTGACAGTGAGCAATCTGAGCCGCATTCATTACGCCCTCTGCACCCCATGCATACTTTCATACATGTGATATAAGAGACAGTACGACCTTACTTAAACCTCAGCAACAAAGTCATACACACCTACCAACTCTACTACCTATCTCTCCCTGACAACATTGCATGCACCTCTTCCATCTTTCATAAGCACTTGGGAATAACTCACCAAATAAAAAATAAAAAAAAGTTACTGCGGCCCGTGAGTGAATATAAAAGGATGTCTGGTTGCGTGATTTATAAAGTTATGTTTTTGTTTACTCAAGGAGAGGGGGAGTCAGAACACGAGAAAAGTCAGAAAAAGAGGGAAAAAAAGAGGAGGGAGTGAAGTGAGCAATCTGAGCCGCATTCATTGCGCCCCCATGTGCCTCCCCACTAAAAATTATATATGGTGTACGTTTTTCATCATAATTGATGTTATTTTGACGTTCTATATTAATATTTAATAAATCTAAAATTTTTAAAAATACAATTGTTTTTTTCATTGAAACATAGGATTATGAGAAAATACAAAAACATGAATTTTATATTTTTAATAAAAACTTATTTTGTTATGCTTTTTCAGATAAAAAAATTAGAGGGGGAAGATATAAGAAAGGAAAATGATGTCATGCACGTCCAGAACATCTATTGTTTTTAAAAATTATATATTTGTTTATTAAAAAATATATAGTTATAAAATTTAAAATATATGTTAAGATATAACAGCTATTTTTTAAAAAAAGAATTTATTTTTTATTTTCAAATACTGTACAGATTATACTGTAGATACCCGGTTCATTTTAACCGACTTGGGACATAATTTACTGTCTTTTAACGATATTTAAATCAGTTCAACAATTGTCCTAAATACATTATTTTATCAGTATTCTATGGGTTTACGAGTGTATAATTAATCACTCACATCTTATGTAAATTAAAATAAAATAATGCATCGTGTATATATATATATATACATGCATCACACACTCTCGTGCATACATACATGCATGCATCATAGACTTAATAAGTTATATATTTATCACAATATATATAATATATTGTGCTACAAAATATGTAAAAATATACATTTACTATCTTTAATGATATCTTAATAAGTTATATATTTATCACAAATATACTATTTACTAGTATGCTATTAAAAAGTGTATAACTAATCACTCGCATCCTACATTATAAAAAGAATGCACCATGTACATACTCTTTCTCTCTTTTATGCTTCTGTAACCATCACCCTCTGCACCCCATGCATACTTTCATGCATGTGATATAAGAGACAAGTACGACCTTACTTAAACCTCAGCAACAAAATCATACACACCTACCAACTCTACTACCTATCTCTCCCTGACAACATTGCATGCACCTCTTCTATCTTTCATAAGCACTTGGGAATAACTCATCAAATAAAAAATAAAAAAAAGTTACTGCGGCCCGTGAGTGAATATAAAAGGATGTCTGGTTGCGTGATTTATAAAGTTATGTTTTTGTTTACTCAAGGAGAGGGAGAGTCAGAACACGAGAAAAGTCAGAAAAAGAGGGAAAAAAAGAGGATCAGAAAAAGAGGGAAAAAAAGAGGAGGGAGTGAAGTGAGCAATCTGAGCCGCATTCATTACGCCCCCATGTGCCTCCCCACTAAAAATTATATATGGTGTACTTTTTCATCATAATTGATGTTATTTTGACATTCTATGTTAATATTTAATAAATCTAAATTTTTTAAAAATACAATTATTTTTTTCATTGAAACATAGGATTATGAGAAAATACAAAAACATGAATTTTATATTTTTAATAAAAACTTGTTTTGTTATGCTTTTTCAGATAAAAAAATTAGTGGGGGGAAAGATATAAGAAAGGAAAATGATGTCATGCACGTCCAGATCATTTATTGTTTATTAAAAATTATATATTTGTTTATTAAAAAATATATAGTTATAAAATTTAAAATGATGTCATGCACGTAGCACGTCCAGTTCAACAATTGTCCTAAATACATTATTTTATCAATATTCTATGAGTTTACGAGTGTATAATTAATCACTCACATCCTATGTAAATTAAAATAAAATAATATATCGTGTGTGTATATATATATATACATGCATCACACACTCTCTTGCATACATACATGCATGCATCACAGACTTTGGCTCTGTTTAGAAACATGAATTGAAAAAAGTACAAGAACGGAGAGCAAAATAGATAAGAGGAGAGTTAGTTCTATTCGATCTAATTACACTTCCTCCGCAACTATAAAGTGACTACCCCGTGATGCATAGTCCACTGTTGGAATCTTGCCCTAGTCTTTAACAAAACGCACAACCGATTCCCAATAGATTTATAAATTAAATTTTAGAAAATGATAGGAATTTAAATTTAAATTTTAGAAAGTGATAGTTTCATCACATTTTAGTAAGGTCGATATCGTTTTTATGATTGGTCTTCATCTTTCTATATTACAAAATTCATTAAAAAAACTCTATAGATCATTTTTTAAAACAAGAATAGGTAAAAGCATAATTAAAAAAACATTTATTCCAAAGATTTAGTCATCTATGCATAATTATAAATTTTAAAATAATTCATGTATACATATCCAAACGTCAGGATTTGTTTTATTTTTTGTTTTGACTATTATCCATTTCTTTGTTTATTGATTCTCTTTAATCCTATCTTATATTTTTTGAATATTTAAAGTCTTGCGGAGAGTGTCACAAAATTAATTACAAATAAAGACTGAGTTTTTAATAAATGCTGCTTTTCATGGCTGGCACAATACCTAGTACCGAATCAATACAAAATACTGAATCAATACAAATTTAAAGAGGAGGTTGCATGGAATGAGATATTAATTCGATGTGACAAATGTGGTCCATGTGTTTTTGCATTCGAAGCGTGACTTACATTATCTATATCCAGTGAAGTTTGAGTATTTTCTGTATTATAATTATTGAACTGTACTGTTAATAAATTAAACTACACCATCAATTATTACATAAAATGTCACCCTCTATTTATATATATAATTCAATTATTTGACTGTTTAGTTAGATTAATTAATAATATAATTCAATGCTGATAAAAATTCAATAAAAACAAGGGGATTTCAATGTTATTGTTATTTTTTATATATCATTTATTCCATATTAGATTTTATTTTATTTTATTTTACATATTAGATTTTCGAAACCCAAATCAAACCCTGTGACATCTCTTCACTTTTTCTTCATGCAAACTGTCTTTCTTTCTTGTTTTTGTGAGTTTTCGTCTTCCTGACAACGCTTCTTTTTCATTTTTGATTACTCACTGCTTACAATCCTGTGACATGATGATGTGTAAGGCAGAGTACATATGTGTAGGTGATAGGACATGGGATGGAGTGTAATGGAGTAGGAGGTAGCGAAATTGATGTGTATAGGGTGGTACATATACAAGAATGATTTATGGGGAGCTTTATTTCCACCCCTTTAGCCACACACTCTCTCTCTCTATCTCTCAAAAAAGTTGGACTCCGAACTTGTTATAAAAATAAAAAAAACAGCTTTTTTTTTCTCTACGATTAGTAGTTACTTTTTTTCTCTACAATTAGTGTGAAGTTATTACGTGCAGCGAACGACGGGTGTGGCAGCGATTATGGACTATCGATTACGGGTCCATTGCATCGGACGGTCGAGTGCGATTCACATCAACCGTCGAATGCGATGAATCCACGATCGAATGGCCCACGTCGCGACTGCACCAACCGTTCGCCGCACGTAATAATTTTCATATATATATATATATATATATATATATATATATATATATATATATATATATATATATATATATATATTATTTACACACACAAAATGGTCTTTAATTTAAATCCATTGATGCGTGATAATGTGATATACGGGGAGGACAAATTTATTCATTTAGATTAGGTGGGATACGAATTGAAAAAAATCTTGTACATGCGGATATATGTGGATTGATTAATATGTACACCTTATAACATATTTTTAATTTTTATATATAACTTTTAATTGACGTAAGATGTTTAAATTATTTGATAGATTTTCCATTTGCCAATGTATTAACGAGATTTTTATTAGTACTTACCGATCGACATTAAAATTTTACGTGAGATAGAGATCTCGTTGTAGTTGGACATTTTATAATTTTATGTTAACATTTAGTAAATCTAATCTTTTTAAATATACAATTTACAATTTTTTTTGAAATATAGGATTTATAAAATTCAAAAACATTATAGCTGTATCTTTAATAAAAAATGCCATCCTTCATGAAATTGTGAAGCCATAGAGCTCTCTTAAATTGTAAATAATTTTTTTCCATGCACAAAATTCAATTAAATATATATATTTGATGAAGATAATAATTGAGATAAACTTTATTAAGAAAGTAAACACTCCTATCCTTAAGCAATAACAGAGACCAAAAATTAAAAATATTTAATTCTACATCAAAAATTTTGTAATTCATTCTAACCCATATTTACAACAAAATAATGTATTTCACATCGAAGACAAAAATCACGGAAACAAAACCACAACCATCTTCTTAAGCGTTGGGAAAAGTGAAAAAGTAGATGAGGTACACAGTTATGTATTGTACATATATACATTAATTGAAAAGGCTGACGCAATCATCAATGCCATATATTCCTGGTTTGCACGCCTTTAATAATGCCAATCCTCGGTTTCATTATGTAATTTGGTTGCACGATTGTGTAATATTATGTTAGGCCATATTTGATCACAACCTAAAAAGTAACTTTTAGTTTTTAGAGTCACATCAAATTAAATCTCATTATCATTTAAAAGTTAAAAGTTAAAATTTGTTAACAAATATGTTAAGGGTCCGTTTGGTAGCGCGTTTGGGGGCGATTCCGCTTTTTAAAAAGCGGATTCCGCCCAAACGCGCAACCAAACAGGTCGGATTCCTGCGGAATCAAAAGCTGGATTCCTTTTAATTTCTCTCTCGAAATCCGTGTTTTTAAAATCTAAAAAATAACGCTTTTTGGTCGGAATCAATTTTTTGAATTGAAAAACAACTTTTTCTACCAAACATTAAATTCCTTCCAAATATTGATTCCTGAATTAAAAAAAAACATCACAAAAAACTCAAAGGTCTAAAATCATCTTAAAAAGCAGATTTATTCTAAAATCTACTTTTCAATATGTGTTTCCAAACGACCCTAAATTATATACATCATCATTACTAGATTTTATCTCTAAATTACACATCGAAATCTGTGTTTTTTAAAACAGCCATCATTATTACACCATCAAATCATCATCACTACACCATCAAAAGGTGTGCACAAAGCTGCAAAAGCTAAAATTTGATTTTAAACTGTTTTTCCAAACATGCACTTAGTAAGAAATTGTGTTTTATAATAGTGTAATTAAATAAAAAAATTCAAATAGTTTTCTACATATAGATTTTAAATAAATAGTACCAAATGATGCATTTTCAAAAAATAAAGGGGATAAGTTTCTTATAAAATCAGTTTTAAAATCTAACATTTGCATAAAATTAATTTTACAATCACGTAATCAAATATATTCTAAACTGTTCACTCTCTCTTACGCTCATATCTCCAATTTTTAAATTACCAGTTGAGGGATAAATTGAGGGGGAAAAACGAAGGAGAGTGGGATAAAAAATTGAGCGTGTTCTTACGCACGATTTTTAGCTCCAATTTCAGTCGCATATGTGTTAATAGATTTTTTTTGGTGCAATACTCACATTAACAAAGTATATGATTTGATAAATTTTTTTACATTTTCTATAAATGTATTTATGCAATTAAGTAGATCATATGCTTCACTTTTTATAAGAACATTTATCCATCAGATGTACCCATTCGTTGAGATAAACTATTTAAAAAAAATTAAAACATGTAGATTAAAATTAAGACTGAAAATAATACTTTACGAAACATTATCCAAAAATTTATTCCACACGCTTTGATGGTAAAGTTTTAAGTTTTTTTTATCATTGAAAAAGCATGCTTAAGAGTGTTTGTGCACAAATGTGAATGAAAAATAAAAGAAAGTGAGATAATTTGAATAAAAAAATGAGTGAAAAGTAAAAGATTTTTCGTTAACCAACTTTCATGGCGTTTGTAAATATGATGAAATTTTTTTTATCATTTTCTTTCAAATTCTCACATATGAAAAAGAAAGTTTTTCTCACCTTTTTTTTAATAAAATAAAATAGAATAGAAAAATTAATAAAAAAATTTTCTTTTTCTTATTTCACACACATCCTAGTTTTTTTAATAAATAGATTTTTTTTTTACTTTTCTTTAATTTCTTTCACTTTTCATAATACAAACACATTAATGTCTCCTGCTTTATATAAAAAAAAATTTCAACGTTCTCCTGGAGTATCTGCCATGATGTAATGATTAAAGTGATCACAACCTACAAGCTTTGTTACTCCTAACCTACAGGATTGGATGCCCTCCATCGCCTATAAATAAGGAGGCCATTGTGCCCTCGCAACTCCCATCTCAATGGAAGAGGAAAGAAAAAAAAGTTTCATCCAATCATGGAGGTGATTTTCGTTTTTGAGGAATTTCAGAAGTTTTAAGTTCATGCTTTTGGGTTCCTAAACTGGGAGCTCTTGTGATTGGGTTTTCATATGGGATTTGGATGATAATAAGTTACAGTTTTAGCGCTATGGATTGATATTTATTATTCTTTTCTGTTTGCTTTTGTGAATCTTTGTTTTGATTGTATTGTTATTTTGTCAGATTTTTTTTCTACATATGCAAGTTTGGGTTTCCAGTAAGATGTGATTTGTTTCAGTGCTTTTAACCAACTTGGTTGATTTGAACTTTGAGATTCTTGATTTTCTTTTGGATATTCTTTTGTTAGTTTTTTTTGTTCATCTTGCATTGACGAAGGTCCTCCCTCTCTTTCCACTGTGATTCTATGTCTTCAAATGTTCATTATATAATTATATTGTTCTTGTTAGTTGATTTTTCTTTATTAAGATTTTTATTTTTGGTGATTTCATATTGAATGTGGTGTCAAGACATTGTTTGGATTTGAAATTTATTTTTACATTTGCAGGTCATTAAATTGTTTATATGGAAGTCGTATGAATTTTGTTGGGGCATGGGAAGATTAGAAAAATAAGAGGTAAATGTTCATAATTCATCTGTCTTTCTTGTTTGTATTGTTCGCAAGTCTCTCATTGAAATTTAACTTTTATTAAACCCATGAAATACAATCTATAAGGTATTTAAGCATACACCTCAAACTTATAGTAGTAATACATAATTTGTCACACAACACACATCTCTCACACAACACACATTTAACTAGCTAAATCAGTTTGAGTCCATGTAAAAATTTTAAATCACTTTAGATCCCTGTATTATTTAAAAATTACTGTTTTAGTCATTGCAATCGCCCCAAATAACCTAACTAACCTTGCTTACAGTTAACTTTAACCAGACATGTAAGAGTACTCTTACAATATGCAGGAATATTATTGGTTATTTTAATCAGTTATTTTTATTGGAATGTGCAGGATTGAGTCTTTATCATGTTAACGCTTCTTGTGATTATTTTGATTGTAATGTAGATCAATTTGTCGTGCATGAATTTAGTGTTTTTTTATATCTTTTTCAAACCGCTTTTTAATTAATATGTGTATATAAATTCAGAATTGTTAAGTTGCTTGTGGACCAACATTTTAATGTCTGTTGTTTGAAGTATTTTGATATTTTTATTTTCCTTTTACTCGTGAATATATGGACAAATCAATTTTTTCATGCATAAGATTTTTGAATACTCAATTATTGACTACAAGCCGAACACCATGGACAATTCCTTGTAGTGTGATGGGCTGTCCTGAATAAGTGCCCCATATCGACCTCTGTCATCACTAAGAGAGCCATCCGTGTGTAGTTTGTGCCAACCCTGTTCAGGTAACCAATGTGAATGTGAAGTCGATCATTAATTTTGGAGAGTTGAGGAGAGATCATGGCCCTTAACTTGATAGATTGAAATCTGCTATATATGGAATGCTGAATTTTACTTAGCACCGATGTTCTACGAATAGAACAGAACCTGAATATGCGAGAATTCCTTTTGGTCCAAATGAACCATATTGTGGTGGAGAGGGAGGCCTGCATTATCACCTTAAGGACTGGATCTTTGAAACATTTATCAAGCCAAGCAGGAATACTATCCATAGATCTAGGAATAGTATCCCTTATTGACATGGCATTCATCAACCAAGTCCTTAAGAAACGAGAGTTGTAGTCCCAGAGCAAATGGCTGATATCCTCCAGTGCATTGGTAGAGCAGAACTTGCAATTCCTATCAGAAACCAGGCCTATGCGAGCCAAGCGTTCCAGAGTAGGCAATTTGTTTAAGAAAGCCTGGCAACAAGAGTATCTAGGAGATTGCTTGGGTTGCCATACCCAATTATTCTTTTTTTCTTTCTTTCCTATTTCTTGATAAATTTATTAATACATGTTGCATGAACTTTTCCATGATTTTGTTGATTGTCATTAGTAGTAGTTATTTTTATTTATTGTCAGAACTCTTAAGTATTATTTGCTAATTTAAGTTTACATTGAATATCTTATTTGAATCTTTGTGTTTGAATATTTATATAATTGTTCATCGTTGACATATACGATGAAATAATTTAAGTTTACATCGTTGACATAATTTTCATTGGAGATCATCGTTTTGACATATACGATGAAAAAACAAATTACTATCACGGAGGATTATTCAAGTGAAACTTGAAATTGAACTGTTCATCTTCAAAATCAGTCATAGTATGGAAGGAAAAAGAGCACATTACATAATGTGTCATGCAGGATATTGTACACCCGAACATATTGCGCTCAATCCATATTGAGCGGAGTGCCATCAGTTCTGCATTCTATATCACATATGCTACCGATTTGTTGTACAATATTGATGAACTGACTTCTATAAAAAGAATACTGTGTGAAGTGCTTTAAGTGCATTATTTTTTATCTGTCGCTTGAATTAAAAGAGTTGATATGGTTTGCATCTTATTTTTGTTTGGGTTCCTTTGTCATTAATATAGTCATTTGTTCTTAAATGGTTTTTTAAATTATGCACAGAAATAATGCGTGGATTACATCATTTACACGAGCAAGGCATAGCTCATGAAAATTTGAAAAATGAAATTTACATAGTTTTATTGTCCCCCCCACGAGCAAAAATTTGGGGTTGTATTTCTAATGGTAAGTATTTTGTTCTTTTATTAATATTCTAATTTTGTTTTACATAAATTTAATAACAATATTTTTTGGTTAGGTAATGCAATGAATTTTTGTTAAGATGTTGGACAGAACTTGTATGATGTTGGATGTGTATTGGAAGGTACTGCCCAAGACCTATGAATAGATCCAAATAACGTTGAGAATATGAAAAGTCATTTGCATTCAAAAAATTCAATCATGTGAGCTTCTTTATCAGTGTTATTTTTTTTAAAAAAAAGTTTGATTAATATTCTACTTTATTAGTTTAAATGACTCGTGATTTTTTTTTTAATGATCAGGCCAAAGCAATTTCTTGAGGATGAGCCAAGCATGTGATCGTTAGAAGCCAAGATATTTTATTTTCAAAATTTTGTCAAAGTCAAGAAATCTATCACAAACTATCTGACATTAAGTGGATCATTTATCCAAAATTTTAAAATTGGTCCTAATCCTGCCACTACTAAATCTTGGATTACAGCTGTTGATGGGGTTCTCTTAAAAATTAATTGTAAGTATTTTTTCAACCTTTTATTTTTTAGGTCTTTTAGCTTTTTTAACATTCCAAAATACTATCATGTTAGCCGTTATATTTTTTTTCAGGTTTAACCCCGCCTATACGTATAGATTATGTGCAATAGGCTAATAGTATATAGAGAACTGAAAATCAACTCACCAAATAAAAAAGATTAAGTGTATTTTGCATTCTTAATATAAAATTATATATATATAATCATCAAAATCAATGACCCTTATTTTTAATTGGATTAAAGAAGACAATTGATAAAAGTGACAAAAGTGAAAATAAATGAGTCAAAATTTAAAAGCCTAATAGCCATAGATTCTCCCACATTTAGATTAAAAAAATATAAAACCCACTAAAGTAAACTTGTTTCATTTAAAAAAAAAACATGATAGGGTGGACGCATGTGTCTTCTGAAAATAGAGATTTAAGTATCCTCTCAGGTAAGTCTATTTTTGTAATTGCATTGCATTCAATCTTAGAGTGATATATATATTATAGAAGAACCACCATCTATCACTACCACCACCACCACGACCATTTTTTTTATGTGTCTAATCTCTGTTACATGAAAGTCAGAGCTGTCAAAGTTGAAAGTTTATGGACATAATATTGTGAGTTTGTATTGTAACAGATTGAATTCCTAAACGGTCCTGATGTAACTCTCAGTCCAAACTGTCCAAAATCAGTACATATGCATAGTATTTCGATGGATGGTTGAAGACGGGCGCATTTTGGTCATTTTCAAGGATGTGGGAAGGGAGATAAACTGGGAGAGGGAGAGGGAGAGAGTGAGAGGGCCGGGACTGAGAGATAGAGAGACTGAATGAAAGAGAGAGAGAGAGCATACCAATCGAAGAGTTTCTCATTTTTGTTGTCAAGCACCGTTGAATGGTATGAGTTTTCAAGGATGTATTAGGGTTTATATGAAAAGTGGTTTCAAAAAAGATTGAGTGACTGACTCATTTTTGAAGGTTTTTGAGTTTCTCTTTTCTTTTCTTTTTTTCTTTGTTTTTTGTGGTGCTTTTGTGCCAGGATGAACTCTGGACGGTATGTTGAATTCCTTTATAGATATTTCAATTTAATTAAACGAACGCATCCTCATTGCATGCCTTTGGTGGATTTAACATTAAAGAAATTTTTGCATTTATTCTTTAGGTCTCAATTTATGTAATTCATCCATATATGATGATGATTTAAAGAAGTAATGTATATTGCTTATAAAATTTCTTGAGGTATTTCCATTTTATGTATTTCATCCATTTATAAACTTTCTGTTGTAGTTTTTATAAATCTGTTATTTAGATTTAAGTTGGTTTGTTTAACATTGTGAATTTTATTTGTATGGTTTATCTCTCAAGGTGTTCAGTTGTGTTTTTTTATTTTATTTCCTTCATGTGCATAATAGTTGATGGATGAGTGTGGCTTTACTATGCATCTATTTGTTCAGTCTTAAATAGCACTTTAGTGGATGCACAAATAGTTAATTTGATTGAAGTTCCAAAGATTCGACCTTTTCTTTTTTTTGAAAAGTTTAGGTGTTGATGTTTCTTTCCCTATTTTGGCCTAATGTAATCACTAGATATAACAACTTTACTGGATTAAACAGAATCAAAATGCAAATCTAACACATTTGGAAAAATATAGAGTGTGGAGATCCACTCTTCCCTTTTCCATTATCAAGTAATTTATAATCTTAAATGTAGTATATATTTCATTCTACATGTGGTTTGATAGTAATCATCTGTTGAAGATCGGTAAAAAAAGATATTATGGAGAGTATCACCTCAGAAAGATGTTTCTTTCCACGCCGGAACATACTTCATAGGTTACATTTTATATGTCATTGCAAGTATGTTTTCATATATATATTTTATATTAGATGTGTGTTTTATTAACTCGCGCGAATGTACGTACATTGAAAACTAGTTTTCTATCCCATGTTTAATCAAAGTGTCATTCTCAAAAAATTGCATTGGCATGATCATTAACAAAATAATTATGTGTCATTTACCTAAATAAAGTAGAATATTAATCAAAGTTTTTTCTTTAAAAGAACAATGATAAAGAAGCTCACATGATAGAATTTTTTGAATACAAATGATTTTTCGAAGTGTCAAAAGATGAAAGCACTTCTTCTCTGAAGCTATTCCTAGTTTATGGGCAATATCTTTTAGCACACATCCAACTTCATGTATGTCCTTTCTAGCCTCGTGATGTATATTTTGTATTCAGGTTGTTTGAAAGGGCATCGAAGCAGATTACTAAAAAAGTGATGTATATTTTGTATTCATGTATGTCCTTTACAAAAACATATGCACCAACTTGTGTTTTATATGTTTCTTAAAAGGAGTGGTTCCGTTTTTAATTAAGCAGATTACTAAAAAAGTGTTGTGAAATGCATTTTAAAATGTTAGTTTAATTAAAAAGTTACTTTTAGTTTTTAGTACAAAAATGTTAATTTTTAAAAATAAAAAAAATCTGTTTGTCACAAATGAGGTCTATTTAAGTTATTTTATTCAAAATCTTATTTTTCATACATGTTTTCAAATGAACCCTTAAAATAAAACATGTTTCTTGTAAGCATGTCCATTTCATGTATTCTCACTTTCCATTGTGTTGAGCATTCATATCCAAAGCGACCTTCTATAACAATTCCAGATGTTGCAAGCATTGAAGACCATTTGTATCGTATAGTTATCACATCTTCACTCTCTCCTCCAGCTCTAAACAATATCAAGCACAACTTCCCAATTCGACCGAATCATGTCGAACTGGTCTTGAAATTTTCATTTATCGAAATATAAGTCTATCGCGTTGACAGTGACCCGTCCAATCAAACCATTTCATTGAAGAGTAAAAACTTTTTCTCCAATGTATTTATTTTATTTTTCTGGTACTTGTTAGCCTTTTATTATGCAAATCACTCATCAACTTTTTTTTTTTAAGGGTATCAAATCATAAAGGAAGCTCCTATTTCACTAAAGAAACTAAAATCAAAAACAGAAATTCAAAAATGCTTGTTTGGAATCGATTATTTAAAATAATGCAAAAGCAAAATCTGTTTAACTATGCATCCCAATGGGGCTATCAAATTATAACAACATTGTAAAAAGTAAAAAAAAAAAATGCTGACTATAAAATGAGTAACATGTTCGAATAAATTAGTGCAGTTAAGATGTGAATATTGATATAGATGAGTCACAGGACAAAAGGAAGGTTAAATATAAAATAAATATATTAGTGAAAAGTTAGAAGTTTCTCTAATATTGGATATTGGATAAGAAGGAAAAAATTGTTTGACATGATTAGAACATGTAAAATGGGGATCGCACCGATTCGAGGTGATGGGATCGAGGCGATCCATGAACAAAAGGTAGACCCAAAGAAAGTCAGATGGTAACCAGAGGGAAGACATGATTAACTCGCCACGGGTCAGGTCCGAGTACACCCCGACCCAGTCCGAATACGACCCGTTGACAGGCCTAATTTAAACAAATGTTATGTAGAAATTATTTTAATGTGATTCCGATGATGCTTGTTAAAAATCCTAAACATTGTCTGTTAATACTTTTTTTTATTTAAAAATTCTGAAAACTATAACATCTGAAATTGATATAGGAAATTGGATTATATATATATAGTTAATGCTTTATGTCAAATTAAATATTGGATTATCTTTTTTTTTTTTTGAGAAACTGTAATCATATTTTATTATCAAAAGATAGTGTAGAACATGTTTGAATTGGAGGTGAGAGAGAGTAGATAATTAAAAATGCAAGGGAAATAAAAACACAAGGCAAGCCTAACTGTCCATCCCCATATCAGTTGGGTAGAAAAAACTTCGACCCAAACCTGATCGCGGTATCCCTTACTCCGTGATATGGAACACCTGCTCAGTAATCTGAATATTCGCGACACTAGCAATCCATCTACTCTAGTCCTTGATACTAAGCAACGTCGTCTCTCACAAATTATAGGCTTGACCTTCATTACACACGAATGTAAAATTTGTGGAATAAAATTCCATGGCTTCACAAAATTGTCAAATACCTTACTACACAAGATATTGTGCTTCTGAATAGTAGCGACAACTATATTGAATTTGTTTGATAAACATCCCAAAAGTATTGGGTGACATCCTACATCCTATGAGAAGACAGCCCAGCATTGACTTAGGAACTAATTTACTCTCTTTGACACGATCCAAATCAGTTTAATACTTGTCTTAAATACATTAGTTTACTAGTGTTTTATTAATTATATAGGTTTACAAGTGTATACATCCTACGTAAGAAAAAAAACGCATCATATACATGCATGCATCACACACTTTCTCTTGCATACATACATTGCATGCATCAGACACTTTATCTTTCACGCTTCTGTACACATCACACTACACCAGTACACACCCGTATCTTCATGAATGTGATATCAATCTCTTGTAGTACGAACTTACATAACTGGTGTCTGATTGTGCGACTGATAAAGTTATGTTTTTGTTTTGTTTACTTGTAAAGAGGAAAGTAAGAAAAGAGAGAAAAAAGTGGGTGAAGTGACCATTTTGAAATTGAGCACATTCATTACCCTCAAATCCTCAATTGAAGGTTACTCATGTGCCTCCCGCTAAAATTTATAGTGTACTTTTGAATACCATGCAATGTTACATCGTATACTTTTGAAGAAGATATTGAATGGTAGACCACCTACCTCAACCTTTTTCTCTCTCTCTGTTTTTTTTAAGATAAGGAATTAAATTATTATAGGTTGACATTTTATATATAATTTTATGTTAACATTCAGTAAATCTAATGTATTTAAATAGACAATTTTTTTTTTTTTGAAACACAAGACTCGTCATTTTAAAAAAAATTTATATAGTTATTCATTTAAATACATACCACTACAAAAATTAAAGTATATACTAAGATATAAAAGTGTCTTTTTTCTTAAAAATTTTTTTAAAATATTTTTTATATATAGTTTATTCGGTAGATATCCCAATTTGATTAACTTTTTATTATCTTTAATGATATCTTAATAAGTTCTATATTTATCACAAATATACTATTTACTAGTATGCTATTAACAAAGTGTATAACTAATCACTCGCATCCTACATTATAAAAAGAATGCACCATATACATACATATATCAGACACTCTTTCTCTCTTTTATGCTTCTGTAACCATCACCCTCTGCACCCCATGCATACTTTCATGCATGTGATATAAGAGACAGTACGACCTTACTTAAACCTCAGCAACAAAATCATACATACCTACCAACTCTACTACCTATCTCTCCCTGACAACATTGCATGCACCTCTTCCATCTTTCATAAGCACATGGGAATAACTCACCAAATAAAAATATAAAAACAATTTACTGCGGCCCGTGAGTGAATATAAAAGGATGTCTGGTTGGGTGATTTATAAAAAAGTTATGTTTTTGTTTACTCAAGGATAGGGAGAGTCAGAACTCAGAACACAATAGAAAAGTCAGAAAAAAAAAAAAGAGGGAGTGAAGTGAGCAATCTGAGCGCATTCATTACGCCCCCATGTGCCTCTCCACTAAAACTTATACATGGTGTACTTTTTCATCATAATAGATGTTATTTTAACATTTTATAATTTTATATTAATATTTAATAAATCTAAATTTTTTAAATATATAATTATTTTTTTTATTGAAACATAAGAGTCTGAGAAAATGCAAAAACATGAATTTTATATTTTTTGTTATGCTTTTTCAGATAAAAAAATTATAGGGGGAAAGATATAAGAAAGGAAAATGATGTCATGCACGTCAATAACATTTAGCCCCCGTTTAGGTACCGGATAAGCTCCGAATAACCCCAGATAACTTTTTTTTATGTTTGAAAGCCCCGATAACCCCGGATAAAATGTGCTAGAATAAACTGGTATAAAGTAGTATATGGATTCCAATCAACCCCTAGAATAAAAGTTATCATAGGTTATTCCACCCAAAAAATAAGTGGGCCCACTGTCAAATCAACTGTCATCACCTCTTATAAATCACCTGTGAAATCAACTATCATTACATTTTACCTTTTATAAATTCTTATCCATACTTTATTCATATTTTACCCAAACAACAAAACATTTATTCTTACGATTCCCAACCATAATAATTCAAAACACAACCAAACACAAATTTAATTTATCCTTATTTATACACACTTATGCTCAGATAATTATATACTCAAGAATAAATCATATTCTACATCCAAACGGGGGCTTATTGTTTTTTAAAAATTATATATTTGTTTATTAAAAAAATATATAGTTATAAAATTTAAAATATATGTGAAGATATAACAGTCTATTTTTTTAAAAAAATTATTTTTTATTTTCATATACTGTACAGATTATACTGTAGATACCCGGTCCATTTTAACCGACTTGGGACATAATTTACTGTCTTTTGACAATATTTAAATCAGTTCAACAATTGTCCTAAATACATTATTTTATCAGTATTCTTTGGGTTTACCAGTGTATAATTAATCACTCACATCCTATGTAAATTAAAATAAAATAATGCATCATATATGCATATATATATATATATATATATATATATATGCATCACACACTTTCTCTTGCATACATACATGCATGCATCACAGACTTTGACTATATTTGAAACATAGATTGAAAAGTAGATTTTGGAATAAAATTGTTTTTTAGGATTATTTTAGACCTTGACTTTTTTGAGATGCTTTTTTTAAATTCAGAAATCAATATTTGAAAGGAATTTAATGTTTGGTAGAAAAAGTTACTTTTCAATTAAAAAAATCGATTCTGACAAAAAATCGTTATTTTTTAGATTTTGAAAACACAGATTTCGAGAAAAAAATTAAAAAGAATATAGCTTTTGATTCTATCAAAAACTGTCCATTTAATTGCGCGTTTGAGATTTTCAGCTTTTTAAAAAACAAATCGTCCCAAAATAACCATCAAACGGAGCCTTTTATCTTTAATTTCACGCTTATGTACACATCACACTACACCCGTACACACCCGTACCTTCATGAATGTGATATCAATCTCTTGTAGTACGAACTTACATAATGGGTGTCTGGTTGTGCGACTGATAAAGTAATGTTTTTGTTTTGTTTACTTGTAAGGAGGAAAGTCAGAAAAGAGAGAAAAAAGTGGGTGAAGTGACCATTTTGAAATCGAGCACATTCATTACCCTGAATTGAAGATTACCCATGTGCCTCCCCCTAAAATTTATAGTGTACTTTTGAATACCATGCGATGTTACATCATAAACTTTTGAAGAACATATTGAATGGTAGACCACCCACCTCAACCTTTTTCTCTGTTTTTTTTCTTTCTTTTCTTTGGTAGATAGTTAAGTGGGTCAAGGACACCCGCGTGGAGCGGGTACACATCAACCACCTCGAGTGTAACTCAACTTTTTTTTAATCCAGTTCACCTTCACTCTTTAATCAGAATACCAGCCTCCACCGTGCATTATATAACATGATCAGATGAGATTGGTTTAACATAAAAGGATATAATATGATCATCACATGTATTTGTCATTTAAAGTGAAGAACATAATTGTTATTTGTTATATAATATGATCATATCTCACAATGAAGAATAATCCACTATTTAAAGTGAGAAAAGAAACTATATAAGAACAAAAACACAATGAAGAATATCTCACATCTAATTAGCGACGTAAACGGTTCTGGATTAGATAATTATTTTAGTATGAATATAAAATAAATAATTTAATATTTTATTGTGTTTTTAATTATTCTATTTAAAAAACACGATAATATATTTTTTTTATTTAGTTAACTATTGATATAGTCAATAAAAAACTCAATAAAATATGAATATAAATCAGTTATTATGATGACAAAAATGTCTCTCTATCTTTTCCTGAAAATTCATCACATGTTATCCTATACTCACCATGGTAAAAAGAAGAGAAAAAAATTGATATAACTCATTGAAAAGTTATGAAAATAAAAAAGTCACTGGGAATTCAACAAATTTATTATATTGGGAATTCAATAAAAAAATTCAATAAAAACAAGGGGATTTATTGAATTAAATAAACAAGGTCATTGGGAATTCAATAAATCCCCTCGTATGAATAGAAAATTATTATATTGGGAATTCAATAAAAAATTCAATATAATAAATTTTTATTCATATAAGATTCATTTTTTTTTATAAGTATTGAATGTTATTTTGATGTTTGATTGAATATTTAAAAAATGCACTTATTTTTGAACTATTTCAAAAATATGGATTTGTTACTTGAAATATATATCACAAGAGTGAATATTTCACAAACTCGAATATTTAAAAAAACGTGTTTATTTTTTAACTATTTCCTATTTTAGAGAGTGAATATTTCACAAACTTAAACCTATCTAATAATATTCATATAACTGCAAATCATTTTATTCTACAGTTCAAACACTGATCATTTTTTTTCCTATCGATGAACATAGAAATACACTTCACCATATTATATCCAAACATTAATAAACATTCAACTCATATAATGAAAACATGAACTTTTCAAACCTGTCAATGAATTTGATGTATTAAATCATAAATCACCATAATTAAATCATTTGGAAAATCTCTTAATTGTCACAAAACAATAGTACATCCAACAACAGTAGCATGTTATCAATAAACATGGATAACAAAATGTGCCTGTTTGGTAGTCTGGAATAACCCTGTGTAACCTATACCGGAATAACAGTGAATAAACCCGGATGGCTATTCTCACATGAGGATAGAATTAATTCAATCCCAGCCCAAAGCATAAGTGGGACCCACTACCAATCCAACCACCATGTCACGGGCGAATTATGTCATTCAATCCCATCCAGTTCTGCTCTTGCTTCTCCTCGTCCTTCTCTATTCGATTTTCTCGTCCTCCATTGTGTATATGAATAAAATCAAGGGGATTTATTGAATTCAATAAACAAGGTCATTGGGAATTCAATAAATCCCCTTATATGAATAAAAAATTATTATATTGGGAATTCAATAAAAAAATTCAATATAATAAATTTTTATTCGTATAAGAATCATTTTTTTATTTTTCAATTGTGTTAAGATCAAAGACTTCTAACTCACATGATTCTACTAATATAACATGTGATTATGTATCAGAAATTAAGAGTTTAACTGAGTTGTAATGGGATCAAATTAAATTTAGCTAATAATCTCTTTTTAAATTTGAGTTTATGAACATTATACACCTATGATCTTTTTTTATTTTAAAAAATAATATTCAAGATGCAGTCTCACATTTTTATGTTACTATTTTTCTTTTATTTATATCTTTTATTCTATATTAGATTTTATTTTATTTTATTTTATTTTACATATTAGATTTTCGAAACCCAAGTCAGACCCATGTGATCTCTTTTCACTTTTTCTTCATGAAACCCAAGTCAGACCCATCTGATCTCTTTTCACTTTTTTTTCATGAAACCCAAGTCAGACCCATGTGATCTCTTTTCACTTTTTCTTCATGCACTCTTTCTTTTTGTTTTTGTGAGTTTTTTATCTTTCTGACAACGCTTCTTTTTCATTTTTGATTACTCACTGCTTACATCATGTGAAATGATGATGTGTAAGGGAGAGTACATATGTTAGGTGATAAGACATGGGATGGAGTGTAATGGAGTAGGAGGTAGCGAAATTGATGTGTATAGGGTGGTACATATACATGAATGATTTATGGGGAGCTTTATTTCCGCCCCTTTAGCCTACCACACACACACTATCTCTCAAAAAAGTTGGACTCTGAACTTGTAATAAAAATTAAAAAAGGGAAAAATTCATATAATCCCCTGTAATCTTCGTATATCCATATAACTCCCAGTAATCATACCCAAAAACCATATAACCCCCTCCGTACGTCTTCTGTCAGCCGAGTTAACGGCGAAATGTGAAAAAATTCATATAACCCCATGTAATCTAGCCTAAATACATATAACCCTCTGCAATCTTCATATATCCATATAACCCCCTGTAATTTTGAGAAAAATCCATACAATCCCATATAATCTGGAAAAAAATATTTTTAAAAATTTTAAAATAAAAAATAATTTTTTATTAATAATAGAGTAATTTTTTTTTATTTACTCCTTTTATTTATTCTTAATTTTTTAATTATAAATGACATGTGATTTCATAACCAGTACCCGACAAATTAATAATAGAGTAAATTAACATTTACATGCATTAACATCTAATGTATTGTAAATCTTTATTTTGTTTTATTTTTTCTATTATTCTCATTGAAAAAACGTAAAATTGATATTTTTATTGTTTGATTCACCTTTGATAAAATAAGAATAAATGGTAGATAATAGATAAATAAGAGTTTATGACTTTTTAAATGACAATTATACCCCTGCATAAATTTTTTACATTTGGGAATAAGTATGACAGTTGTATGCGTGATATGATAGATGTGACAGTATTTTTAAAATATATTTTTAAAAATTCAAAAAATGCCAAGAGGAATTTTTTTAATTTTTTAATTTTTTAATTTTATTTTTGAATGTTTAAAAATATTTTTTTCAAATTATAGGGGGTTATATGGATTTTCCTAAAATTATATGGGTTATATGAATATATGAATATTGCACGGGGTTATATGGATATAGGAAGATTGCAGGGGGTTATATGGATTTATGCTAGATTACAGGGGGTTATATGGATTTTTTTTCAATTTCGTCGTTAACTCGGCTGACAGAAGGCGGACTGAGGGGGTTATATGGATTTTGGGTATGATTACATGGGGTTATATATATATATAAGATTGCAGGGGGTTATATGTATTTAGACAAGTTTACATGGGGTTACATGGATTTTTCCCATAAAAAAAACATCCCATGATTCTTTCACGAAAAAGGATACAATAAATGGACTATTAGATTTACAACTATTTTTGAAATATACAATTTACAACTATTTTTGAAATATAGGATTCTCATGAAATTAAAAAACATTATAGTTGCATTTTTAATAAAAAAAATGCCATCCTTCATGAAATTGTGAAACGATAGAGCTCTCTTAATTTATAAATATTTTTTTCTGTGAGATTCCATACTCAAAATTCAATTAATATATATATATATATATATATATTTGATGAAGATAATAATTGAGATAACATTTATTAAGAAAATAAACACTCTTATCCTTAAGCAATAATAGAGACCAAAAATTAAAAATATTTATTATACATCAAAAATTTTGTAATTCATTCTAACCCATATTTACAACAAAATAAAGTATTTCACATCGAAAACAAAAGTCACATCGAAAACAATTAAAATTAATATATTACATTAATAAAAATCACGGAAATAAAACCACAACCATCTTCTTAAGCGTTGGGAAAAGTGAAAAAGTAGATGAGGTACACAGTTACGTATTGTAAATATATAATTGGAAAGGCTGACGCAATCATTAAGCGAGTGTGTCTGTGAACAAATTTAAATGAAAAATAAAAAAAAGTAAGAGAATTGGATTAAAAGAAAATGAATGAAAACTAAAAGATTTTTTGTTTAATCAATTTTAATTGTGCTTGGGCATATAGCGAATTTTTTTTTTATAGTTTTCTTTTAAATTCTCATATGTAAGGAAAGAAATTTTTTTTTTACATTTTTTAATAAAATAAAATAGAAGAAGAAAAATAATGATAAATTTTTTTTTTCTTGTTTGACATACATACTAATTTTTTAAATAAATAAATTTTTTTCTTTGATTTCTTTCATTTTCTTAATACACAGACACATTAATGACTCCTTCTTTATATATAAAAAAAATCAATGTTCTGATGGAATATCTACCATGAAATGATGTAATTATTAAAGTGATCCCAACCTACAGGCTTTGTAACTCCTAACCTACAGGTTTGGATGCCCTCCATCTCCTATAAATAAGGAGGCCATTGTGCCCTCCCAACTCACATCTCAATGGAAGAGGAAAGAAAAAAAACTTTCATCCAATCATATGGAGGTGAGTTTCGTTTTTGAGGAATTTCAGAAGTTTTAAGTTCATGCTTTTGGGTTCCTAAACTGGAAGCTCTTGTGATTGGGTTTTCATATGGGATTTGGATGATAATAAGATATAGTTTTAGCGCTATGGATTGATTTTTATTATTCTTTTCTGTTTGCTTTTGTGAATCTTTGTTTTGATTGTATTGTTATTTTGTCAGATTTTTTTTCTACATATGCAAGTTTGGGTTTCCAGTGAGATGTGATTTGTTTCAGTGCTTTTAACCAACTTGGTTGATTTGAACTTTGAGATTCTTGATTTTCTTTTGGATATTCTTTTGTTAGTTTTTTTGTTCATCTTCCATTGACGAAGGTCCTCCCTCTCTTTCCACTGTGATTCTATGTCTTCAAATGTTCATTATATAATTATATTGTTCTTGTTAGTTGATTTTCCTTTATTAAGATTTTTATTTTTGGTGATTTCATATTGAATGTGGTGTCAAGACATTGTTTGGATTTGAAATTTATTTTTACATTTGCAGGTCATTAAATTGTTTATATGGAAGTCGTATGAATTTTGTTGGGGCATGGGAAGATTAGAAAAATGAGAGGTAAATGTTCATAATTCATCTGTCTTTCTTGTTTGTATTGTTCGCAAGTCTCTCATTGAAATTTAACTTCTATTAAACCCATGAAATACAATCTATAAGGTATTTAAGCATACACCTCAAACTTATAGTAGTAATACATAATTTGTCACACAACACACATCTCTCACACAACACACATTTAACTAGCTAAATCGGTTTTAGTCAATGTAAAAACTTTAAATCACTTTAGATCCCTATTTTATTTAAAAATTACTGTTTTAGTCCTTGCAATCACCTCAAATAACCTAACTAACCTTGCCTACAGTTAACTTTAACCTGACATGTAAGAGTACTCTCACAATATGCAGGAATATCATTGGTTATTTTAATCAGTTTTTTTATGCAGGAATAGACATAGTTTCTTAATATTGACCGTTAAATCATTGCTGAGATTATGTCTACTTTATATAAATTTTCTTTTTGGTTTGTAGATTGCCTATAATATTACAGGAGCACTCTTCCACTCTAATATTCCTCCCTTAATTCTATAAATGGCATGCTTTTTAATCTCATCTTGCTCATGAATGTTGTATTGTGAAACCGCTAACACTAACGTATCTGTTGTCCAATAATATTGACTATTCCATCATTTATGTTTTTTTTATTGCCAAAATTACATTTCATATAGATCTATATTCACCTTAATTATTTTTTATCCTCTGTCAATCTTTCTATTTTAGTGATAAATTGTTTTTAGTTAATAAACCGCTAAACTTATGACTGATTTTTTAAAATTTTAATTATATAGGCAATTGATGATTGGATTGCAATATTTGCATGATAATCAGATTGTACACTGTAACCTGAAAAAAGAACACTTATACATTGTGTCAAAAGATCCTCCACATGCGAAGATCGGAGGCCATATCATTGGCGTTAAATTTATTGTAATCAATATTCATTTTTATTGTTTCACACAAGTTTACTAATAGATTTGTGTTTTGTAGGTATTCGAAATGTTGATATGCACGATATTACAGTACGTGACTTGAACGTTCTCGGATGCTTGTTTCATGACATTGTAACGAAGTTGGGCATTCCTCAAACAAATGAATGTTATCACTTCTTTGATGCTTTTAAGTTCTTAAAATCCCATGTTCGGTGAGCATCTTTGTCACTAGTATATACAATATGTAGTTTCTCACATACCACACTTTTATGACTTGCTATAATTCAACAAAATCGAATAGTGTGAATTAGTAATTTTCATACTGTCAAGCCATCACCCCAAGGGATGAGATTGCATCTTTTAAAAGGGACACATTCACGGTCCATTTGATCACTCTGTCAGCAACGTCATTGAATAGCAATATATCATGCATTTGCCATGAAACCCATAAAATACAATCTATATGGTATTAAAACATACACCTCAATCTTATAGTAATAACAAATAATCTCCCTGACCATTGGAAGGAGGAAGAAGAAGCTAAATCATACATTTTTGGGTGAGGGGCATTTTGGTGGTAACTTTTAATTGATCATATTGAATTTTGAATAAATCTCAGGGGGGTTTTGGATATACAAATTTGCAACATAGTTAAGTGAACGAAATAATCTTAGAATGTTCCTTAAAACGAATGGAAAAGTAACTCAAGGATCTTAACCACGATAAATTTGAAGGGGTTATATGGATATTCAGAAAAAAAAAGAGAGGTCTAATTGGTTTTCCACAAACTTTTTTGAGGAAGTTATATGCCTTTTTCCCTTAGATATGATGTAATTCAAGACTTGAAATCACAACCAAATTAACCAACCTTCTTGCTTTATATATTCTGCACCCATGCTATTTGTTTTCATAGACTTGATGCATTTTCCCCCTAGACTAGAGGAGGTTAGATGTATTTTTCCCTTGGACTTGATGTAATTCAAGACTTGGAAAATCACAACCAATTTAACCAACCTTCTTGCTTTATATGTTATATGCACCATGCTATTAGTTTTCATACATTTCTTCCAAGTACGTATCTTTGTGTTCATTGTAATCATCTCTGTATTCTTTCTCCATAATTTTTTATATACTTTATTATTTATTATGAACAGGTTAGACAGATTTTTTTGATAATCAGCATTTCTTCTGGTTTGTTGAGAAAAAGGTATATGGCATACAAAACTGCATTGAACTAATACGTATGAAAAAACCTTTCTCATTTGGGAGATCGTATCATAAAAATTTATATCATGGGATCGACCGTGCTTATCATGAATTGCCTTGGATGACATTGATTGATGAGGCCGTCCTAGACTATTATCAAAGCAAAAATGGTCATCTTTATGATGGCCGTTTTTCTTCCCAACTTTTCTTTTTTCGCAACATCCTTATCCATCACCATAACGACAACGAGGTAGCGAGACTTACAAGACTCTGAAGGTATGCTTTCAAACAATTATCTTGTATAAACTATTTTAATGAGATTTAAATTAATTATATATGTTTTTTTGTCTTCAGTATTTTCTTGGTGAGCCTATCATTGACAGGAAATATGTTGAGAGGTACATCAGATACAAGCACCCACAGTTCTTCGTCGGCTCCTCGCTCTTCATGATTCGACTCCATATGCATTTCATTAACCAAGCAGGTCAATGATCATGCCAATGCAATTTCTTGAGAATGTAAAATTTGTAGAATATATTTCCATGGCTTAACAAAATTGTTAAATACCTTACTATAGTAGATACTGTGCTTCTGAATAGTAGCGACAACTATATTGAATTTGTTTTGTACAAAAAAAAAAACTATATTGAATTTGTTTGATGAACATCCCAAAAGCATTGGGTTACATCCTACATCCTATGAGAAGACAGCCCATCATTGACTTAGGAACTAATTTACTCTCTTTAACACGATTCAAATCAGTTTAATGCTTGTCATAAATACATTATTTTACTAGTGTTTTATTATGGGTTTACACTTTAGAAGTGTATAATTAATCACTCATATCCTACATCCTACGTAAGAAATAAAAATTGTATCATATACATACATGCATCACACATTTTAGTTTCTCTTGCATATATACATGCATCATTGTGTCACACCTTTATCTTTCACGCTTCTATACCCATCAGTCCATCACCCTACACCTAGGGGTGGCCAAACGGCCCGTGAGCCCGGATCGAGCCCGGGCCCGGTCAGTAAATTTCCGGGCCTAAGCCCGGCCCGGCCCGGGCCCGGACCTTCCATAGGGCCGGGCGTGGGCCTTGGTAAAAAACCCAAAGCCCGGCCTGCAGCCTGGCCCGGAAAAGCCCAGCCCAGTCATGGGCATTAAAGTTTTTTAAAAACCCTCCCCAACGGATATTTTTTGAAACCCTCCCCAACGGCTATATTGGGATCAAAATTTGAATTTCAAAATTCACAAAAACATTATAAATACCTCACAACCTTTCAAGTTTCAATCACTTATCCCTCATACTCTCAAACTCTCTGAAGTTGCTCTACGAAGTTCAAGTGGAATTTTTGTGTTCTTTGCTAAATTATTTGATCAATCTCTCTGAAACGCTGCTCTTCTTTCTTAGATTATTTATTTCAATAGTTTTTAAATTACAATGGCTGACAGTTCTGCAGATAATGCTTTTAGAGCTGATGCTGAAAATCCATCAGTTGGTTCCCCTGCTGTAGATGAAGTTGGTACCTCCAAACCAAAACGAAAACCATCAGCAGTTTGGGACACTTTCGACAAGATAAGTGTTCAAGATCCTACAAAACCTGCGGGATATTTCAAAACAGTTGCTAAATGTTGTTTCTGTGGTAAGGAATTAACTGCTAATTTTTGTAGTGGCACTAGCCACTTAATTAGACATGCTGCTGAATGTGCAAGAAAATCGATTTTCTATTCTTTCTGCTATAGCTCGAGACTTATTGACTGTTCCAGCTTCACAAGTTGCTTCAGAATCAGCATTTAGCACCGGAAATCGAGTATTGAGCGATTATAGAAGTCGTTTACATCCAGATGTAGTCGAGCAGTGCGTGTGCCTACGAGATTGGTACAAAGCACAACAAAGAACTCAGACTATCTTGGTTTCGGAGGCTCTGGAGACCAATTTGATGTTGTAAATTTAAATTGAAATTTAGTTTAAATTTACTTGTATTCTTGTCAATTTTTGAAGGATGGCTTTGGGTAGAGTTGTGCAAATGATAGATAAAATGGGTAGGTGCCAACCTAATTGGGATGTACTCATTTTATTGTAATGCAGTCATCACCCATAAGCTAATATTCAATCATTGTAATGTTCCATTAAAATATTTTTCTATGAATTAATGTTCAAATATTTCTTGTTGTAAACTTATAATGTGCAATTATTGTGAAGTTATATCAATATTCAATTCAAATATTTTTATTGTTTAAAGTATTTTCAATTCAAGTTATTTAACTTTTTTATTTACTTTATTGTACGTTTTAATTTAATTAAAAAAAATGAAAAAAAATATGTGGGCCACAAAGCCCGGCCCGAACCTTAAGCCCAGCCTGGCCTGGACTTGGCCCGTTCGTGGCCGTGCCTATGGGCGGACTCGGGCCTTATTTTGACCTTTAGGCCCGGCCCTGGCCCGGGCCCGAAGCCCCTCAGACCCGGTCAAAGCCCGCCTGAAAAAAGCCCGGCCCATGCCACCCCTACCTACACCAGTACACCCCCATATTTTCATGAATGTGATATCAATCTCTTGTAGTACCATCTTACATAATGGGTGTCTGGTTGGGCGTCTGATAAAGTTTGTTTTTGTTTTTATTTTGTTTACTTGTAAGGGGGGGGGGGGGGGTTTGAAGTGACTGACAATTTTGATTTTGAAATCGAGCAGATTCATTACCCTCGATTGAAAGTTACCCATGTGCCTCCCATAAAATTTATACAGTGTACCTTTGAATACCATGTAATGTTACATCATCAACCTTTGAAGAAGATATTGAATGCTAGAACACCTATCTCACTATTTTTTTATAATCCGGTTCACCTTTATAGATATTTTTTTTAACAAGAATAGATAAAAACATAATTAAAAAAAGCATTTATTCCAAAGATTTTAGCCATCTATGGATAATTATAAATTCTAAAATAATTTATGTATGCATATCCAAACGTCAGGATTTGTTTTAATTTTTGTTTTAACTATTATCCATTTATTTGTTTATTAATTCTCCTTAATCCTATTTTATATTTTTATTGGGACGTTTGATGGACAGCAAATTTTTAATTTTTAAAATCATTCAGAAAGTGTTACCAAATTAATTACAAATAAAGACTGCGTTTTTAATAAATGTTGCTTTTCATGGCTGGCACGCATAGGAGATAGTACCGAATCAGTACAAAATACTGAATCAATACAAATTTCAAGAGGAGGTTGCATTGAATGAGATATTAATTCGATGCGACAAATATGGTCTATGTGGTTCTGCATTCGAAGCATGAATTACAAAATGCGGTTTACTTGAATCCAAACCCAATTGAGTATGAGTATTTCATTATCATCATTATTAATTAAATGTGACACAGTTAATTATTGCGTAAAATCAATGACGAAGATAAGATTTTTTTTATATAAAAGAAGCTAAATTGTGATTTAAGAAAATATATTTTCAAGTTATATCATTAAATATATATTTTTAATTTCAATATCATGAATAAACAAATGGATATATATATATATAAACAAAATTATATATTTTTGAAGTGTCGATGTAAGTAAAATGATTGACGATTCCCGATCGTAGAACGATTAATGAAACAAAAAAAATAAAAATGAAGGTTTTTTAAAAATGGAGATTAATATTATGAATATTTAGATATAAAAGAAAAGAAATAAAAGGTTAAAGATTTATATTTTTTGAGATACTTGGACGAGATGCGAGGAGTGGGATCCATAACCTGTGTTGACTATGTGCCTGTTGGATTCATTTTCTTTGATTTTTGTGGAGAGGAGGGGGATTATTAATTATTAAAGAATGTATAATTCACTTATAATTTGAGTATATTTAAATTTAATCATTGAGTTCATAAATATGATGCACTTATAATTTTTTATTATAAAAAATAATATTTAAGATGTAGTCTTACGTTTTTATGTTGCTATTTTTCTTTATATTATCTTTTATTCCATATTAGATTTTATTTTATTGTACATTTTATATTTTCAAAACCCAAATCAAATCAAATCAAACCTTCTGATTTCTCTTCACTTTTTCTGCATGCAACAATCTTTCTTTAGGGTACGTTTGGGGTGAGACATAAGATCATTTGCCCTTGATAGTTATACTGGGATAAATAACAATCTATGCTGAATAAGTAAATTTTTGTTTGGTTGTTTTTTTGTTATTCTCATTGGAAAACGTAAAATTGATATTTTTGTTGTTTGGTTCACCTTGAATAATATATGGATAAGTGATAGATAAGAGATGGATAAAAGTTTATGACTTTTTAAATGACAATTATACCCTTGCATAAATTATTTGTGTTTGGGAATAAGTACAAGAGATATGAGTGTGATATGATAGATGTGACCGTTTTTGAAATGTGTGCAGAGAGTGTTAGGTGACAGAGAAAGATATTTTTATCCATTGACATAGATAAGCCCTGATAAACAATTCCACCATTTTCTTAGAATAGTTATCAGGTCTTATCCTAGCTTATCTAGACATAACTATTAAGGTTTATTCTTGTCAAACAAATAACTGTTTGGGGCTTATTTTACTATATTCTCTCCTATTCACCCTTTATTCTTCACCGCAAACGGGGGTTATTGTTTGCGTGAATTTTCTTCTTTCTGACAACCTTTTTTTTTCAATTTTGATTACTCACTGCCTACAATCCTGTGACATGATATGTGTAAGGGAGAGTACATATGTGTAGGGGATAGCACAGGGGGATGGAGTGTAATGGTGTAGGAGGTAGAGTAATTGATGTGTACAGGGTGGTGGTACACACATGAATTATTTATGGGGAGCTTTATTTTCACCCCTTTATACTTTATAGTTTACTCAACCCACCCCTAAATTCCACCCCGGCCCCGGCCCCGGCCCCGGCCCCGACCCTGACCTTATCTCTTCCGATTCTCACTCTCCCTCACCACCCCACCCCCTCTCTCTCTAAAAAAAAAGTTGGACTCTGAAACTTGTAATAAAATGAAAAAAACAAACATGATTCTTTCACGAAAAAAGGATACAATAAATGAACTTTACATTACTCTCTTTTTTCTCGTACAACTAGTAGTTACTTTTTTCAATATATATATTTATATATACAAATGGGCTTTAATTTAAACCTATTGAGTGATAATGTGATAATTTAAACCTATCTAATATTTTTTTGATTCTTTCTTGTAAGTTCCACTGGGGTAAAAAAAAAAGCACGCCTAATTACTGTGATGCTTTAAAAAAACAAGAAAATTTCAATGTCTTCTGTTTTGAAATATCTGACATGAAATAATGTAATGATTAAAGTGATTCCAACCTACTACCTTTGTAACTCCTAACCTATGGCTTGGATGCCCTCCGCCTATAAATAAGGTGGCCATTCTTCTATCCAAGCCCCATCTTAGTGGAAGAAAAAAAAAGTTTCATTCCATCATGGTGGTAGGTTTTTGTTTTTGAGGAATTTCAAAGATTTGGGTTCATGCTTTTGGGTTCCTAAAGTTGGAGCTCTTGTGACTGGGTTTTCATATGGGTTTTGAATGATGATAAGATGCAGATTTAGCTCTATTGATTGATTTTTAGTCTTCTTTTCGGTTTGCTTTTGTGAATCTTTGTTTTAAAGTTGTATTGTTGTTTTATCAAAAAAAATTTCTACATATGCATGTGATTCCGGTGAGATGTGATTTGTTTCAGTGCTTTTTTAATCAACTTGGTTGATTTAAGGTCCGTTTGAAAATACAGATTGAAAAGTAATTTTTGAAATAAATCTGATTTTTAAGATGATTTTAGACCTTAACTTTTTTTAGATGTTTTTATTTTTCAATTCAAAATATGGATTTTGGCAAAAAATCGTTGTTTTTTAGCTTTTCAAAACTTGAATTTCGGGAGAAAAATTAAAAGGAATCCAGCTTTCGATTCTGCAAAATACTGTCCCGTTCGGTTGCACGATTTTAGTTTTTCAGCTTTTTAAAAAGCGGAATCCACTTTAATTGTGCAACCAAACGGAGCTTTAGACTTTGGAGATTCCTGATTTTTTTCGGATATTCTTTTGTTAGTTTTTTTCGTTCATCTACCATTGATGAAGGCCCTCCCTTTCTTTCCACTGTGATTCTATATCTTCAAATGTTCATTATATTATATTGTTCTTATTAGTTGATTTTTCTTTATTAAGGTATTTATTTTTGGTGATTTTGTATTGAATGTGGTGTCAAGACATTGTTTGGATTTGAAATTTATTTTTACATTTGCAGGTCATTATATTGTTTATATGGAAGTCGTATGAATTTTGTTGGAGCATGGGAAGATTAGAAAAATGAGAGGTAAATGTTCATAATTCATCTGTCTTTCTTGTTTGTATTGTTCTCAAGTCTCTCATTGAAATTTAACTTTTATTAAACATATGAAATACAATCTATAAAGTATTTAAACATACATCTCAAATTTAAGCTCATGTTTGGAATGAGAATAAACCTCCGGATAACTCCGGATAGAAATTTTGTTGTGTTTGGAAAGCCGAGATAATCCTAGATAAAATATGTCATAATAAACTAGTATAAAATAGTATATGGATTCCAATCAATCATTAGAATAAAAGTTATTCTAGCTTATTTCACTCAAAGAATATGTGGGTTCATTGTCAAATCAACTGTTATCACCTCTTATAAATCACTTGTTAAATCAACTATCATTATTTTTTTACCTTTTATAAATTTTTATTCATATTTTATTCGCATTTTATCCAAACAACAAAACATTTATTCTTACGTTTACCAACGAGAATAATTCAAAACACTACAAACCACAAAATCACTTTATTCTTATTTATACCCACTTATGTTCGAATAAATGTATACCCGAAGAATAAATTCTATTCTCGTTCCAAACGGGGGCTAAATGTAGTAACACATAATCTCTCACACAACACACAGTTAGCCCCTGTTTGGATGTCGGATAGCCCGGATAACCCCAAATAAAATTTTAAAGCCGTTTGGAAAGCCTGGATAAATTCAGATAAAGTGGTCAGAATAAACCGATATAAAGTAATATATGGATTCCAATCAATCCCTATAATAAAATTTATCCTAGGTTATTTCATTCAAAGAATAAGCAGGTCCATTGTCATCACCTCTTATAAATCACCTGTCAAATCAACTATCATTATTTTTTTACTTTTTATAAATCTTTATATATATTTTATTCACATTTTACTCAAACAACAAAACATTTTTCTTACGATTTTCAACGAGAATAATTCAAAACACAACCAAACTCAAAATCATTTTATCCCTATTTATATTTACTTATGCTCGGATAAATAAATATCCAATAATAAATTTTATTCTGTATCCAAACGGGGGCTTAGAGTTTAGGAAAAAATCAATATAACTTCTTGTGAAATGTAAACCTAGCTAAATCGGTTTTATTATCTTTAAATCATTGCAAGTCACTGTATTATTTAAAAATTATTGTTTTAGCCCTTGTAATTACCCCCAAATAACCCAACTAACCTTGCCTACAGTTAACTTTAACTAGTCATGTAAGATAGTCAGAGTACTCTCATAATATGCGGGAATATTATTGGTTATTTTAATCAGTTTTTTTATTGGAATATGCAGAGGAAGGAGTCTTTATCATGTTAAGGGTGCGTTTGGTTGCGCGATTGCGTTGCGATTGCGATTACAGGAAGCTGCGTTTGTAATCGCGCAACCAAACAGTTTTGTAATCGCAGTTTTAAACCCAGCGATTACAAGCAAATAGTGCCCAAAAGCTGCGATTTCAAAAAGCTGAGAAAGTGAGCTTCCTGCATAATCAGGTTTGTAATCGCAGATTCCTGCAGAATCAGTTTTGCAATCGCGCAACCAAACGGGTGCGTTTGGTTGCGCGATTGCAAAACTGATTCTGCAGGAATCTGCGATTACAAACCTGATTATGCAGGAAGCTCACTTTCTCAGCTTTTTGAAATCGCAGCTTTTGGGCACTATTTGCTTGTAATCGCTGGGTTTAAAACTGCGATTACAAAACTGTTTGGTTGCGCGATTGCAAACGCAGCTTCCTGTAATCGCAATCGCAGCGCAATCGCGCAACCAAACGCACCCTAAGACTTTTTGTTATTGTTTTGATTGCGATGTAGATCAATTTGTCGTGTATTGATTTAGTGTTTTTTTATATCTTTTTTAGACCGATTTTTAATTAATATATATGTATATAAATTAAAAATTGTGAAGCTTGAGTTGCTTGCTGGTTTGGGTTTTTACATAAATCACATGCACACAATTGATTGGTTTGAGGTCCTGGACCACATTTTAGTGTCTGTTGCTTGAAGTATTTTGATATTTTTATTTCCTATTACTCGTGAACATAGACAAATCAATTTTGTCATACAATAAGGTTTTAGAATGCTTAATGTGTTCAATAGAATTTCATACTGATTTAGATTTTTTTCAGATCAATTGCTAAAAATTGTTGTTGTTGAGACATCATGTTCGCTGTTGTTTCATTTCTCTTTCCTCTCATCCCGATTTTTACACAATAAGACTCAGCCACACACATTACTTCGTTATAAAAGGAATGCTGGACATCCTCTAATTAAGGGTAAAATCTTCGTTCTTAGAGTGAGACTTGGTCTATTTTTTTGTAATTGCATTACATTCCTTCTTAGTGATGTATATAGAACCACCAACTACCACCGCCACTACCATTTTTTTATGTGATGTCTAATCTCTATTTACATGGAAGTCAAAGCTCTCAATGTAGGAAGTTTATTTTTTAGTATTCCATCATTTATGCTTTTTTTTATTGCCAAAATTACATTCCTTATAAATCTTACCCAACTTTTTTTTTCGTCATTTTGGTAATTTTTGGGGACAGGCAGCGAGATAAACAAGGAGATAAACAAGGAGAGGGAGAGAGTGAAAGGGCCGGGGAGACTAAAACAGATAGAGAGACTCAATGAGAGAGAGCATATCAATCGAAGAACTTCTTGTATTTGCCGCCGAGCACTGTTGAATGGTATAAGTTTTGAAAGGTGTGTTAGGATTTATATGAAAAGAGGTTTAAAAAAAAGTTTAAAAAAACTGACTCGTGTTAGAGGGTTTTTGAGTTTCTCTCTCGTTTTTTTTTTATTTTGCCTTTTATGGTGCTTTTCTGCTAGCATGAAAATGCAGAAGTGTTAATTTGACGCCTTTTTTTTTTTTCTTGTTTTGAAAATGATTGGAAGACGTTTCAAAACCAGAATCATAACTAGAAAAGTATAGGAGATTGAGAAAATAAGGTGATCAGAGATTGTTGATTTAATTTGATATATAAGGCCTGGGAGATTTAAAAAGACTGGACTGCGTTTAGTCTGAGTTTAGTCTGCTGATCATTTATTGGAATGTGAAACATCTAGTTGCGTGTCTTCAAAAGATAGAGAGGAGTAAAGTGATTGTATTTTTTTACCATCCACTTTCATGTCTGCTTATTCTCCTCCTTTTTTCCTCAATCCAAAAGGGTCGTGCCTCTGTATGAATTGAGGAATAAGATATTTTAAGATTTATATCTATTTCAAGATTAGACAATATTGATGAATAAGTGTTTGGTTTTATTTTTTTTATGCTTATTGAAAAATGTAAATAATAAAAGTTAAGTTGTTTGATTGATGAAGAAAAAAATATGAATAATGTGTAAAAAATTTATTTGACAGGTGTACCTGAGATGATGATAGATGATTTGATGTGATTAGATGTGATTGTGGGCTCCATCTTTCATGGGAATTCATAATAAGCTCATTCTATGAGTTATTTAAATTTATTATATTCTCTTATACTCATTTGTTCTAGCATAGTAATACCAAGTTATACATGTAAACAAACATTCATTTTCTCTTATCCATTCTTATACTATCATTATGCCACCTTAAACCCCCATCTAAACGGGGGTAATGAATATAGGTAAACTCATTCCTTTGCCTATGCATGTTATTTTACATTTTTGCCCCAAGACTTGCCTCTAATTTTTTAGGTCCTCGGCTTTTTTTTACCCTCGTGTTAGCAGTAATATTTTATCGAGGTTCAACCCTGCCTATATGTATATGTTAGTTAACAATTTACATGGATGATTAATGGTATACAAGATTTCATAGTGTACATAAGATGCACAATAATGTACATGATATGGATAATAGTATACGAGTTAATAATATTGACAAATGATATTTCACAGGGTATCGATCGAAAATGAGTCAGAGAGACTTTAAAAAAGAAATATAACGGCCTAACATAGGATTATTTTGATATGCTAAAAAAAATTAAAAAGTTAAAAAAATACCTAGAATTAATTTTCCCAAATAAAAGAAATTATTTTCAGATCACATGAACCGATAAAACAAGAAACATCATACAAATATTAAAAATTATCCATATTCGATGAAACTAACTTTCCCAACTAGATTGTGTGTAATAATAGACTAATAGCATCTTGGGAAGAATGATTAGATATATTTTTCTTTGCAAATGTGTATTATAGAATGAAAATCAACTCATCAAACGACACAAGATGTAAGTGTACTATGTATTCTTAATATAAAATAAGATGTATATAATCATCGAAAAACAATAACATAAAATCATAGAAAACCAATACAGACTTGACATCAAAGCAGACAAATAACCATACAGCCATGTGAAACGATAAAGAATCGTACCAGCTCAAGATTCACAAAATACGATTCAAACCAAAAGGTCCTTCAAATTCAATTCACAAAGAAGAGAACCCAAAAATATATTTTTATTGATTCAAACATTGTTCTCACTCCTTTTATATGCCACAATATTAAATAGACTCTTCTAAAAATGGTACAGGTACAATTATTGAAATCCATTAAAAATAAAAGCCTAGCGAAAGTCCTAATAATCAGAAATAAGATCCTAACTTTATCAGTAACTCATAAACTGTACATAGAGAGATTTGACAAAAATAATATATGACAATAAATGGGAAATTCTCATATATAGAAATTATATTTGAAGGCCGATTTGGAATCTTTAAATCAAATCTCCTCAACTGTATCACATAAATAAATCTAAGATTCCAATAACTAAATAAAAAGAAAAATAAAACAACTAGAATGGCAGGTTTTTTTTTTTTTTTTTTTTGGTAACAAAGGCCCAGAGGGCTACAAGGTCCCAACCCTATTACAGACTGGCCAATAAAGGCCTACAAACTGAACGGGGCATTAAAGCCCATAAACCAAGCCCATAGGCTTTTTCCACATTTTGGGCAGCCATTGAGGCTTGAACCCGGGTCCTCCCGGAGGGGAGTGATGTCCCTGACCACTCGGCCATGCCGGGCGGGACAACTAGAATGGCAGGTTTGTGAACCCGGTTTGTGAACCCCCTTAGATTACGTCAATTAAATATATGAAAAAATGCATATAAACCCCTTAAAGTTTGTCTATATCCAAATCAACCCCTCATTTTTTTTAAAATCCATATAACCCCCTAAGTTTTATCCTAGTTAAACATATGACTCCCTTGATGTCTATTTTTAAAGAACATACCAGGAACATTCAGTGATTTAACAATGACGTGAAAATATATATTCATATGTCAAAAAGACCCCTAAAAATGATTAATATACCCCTTCCCATTCAAAACCACCGAATGAGTTTTCTTCCTCCCAAGTCCCAACTGCCCTGTTTTTAGAGGTGGAGAGGTTCTTTTTTGGGTTTTTTACTTTTAGGTCCTTGTAAGCTGTATAATTTAGTGATTGATCTTTTATTTTTTCATATTTTGGTTTAAGTCTCTAGATTTAAAGGGTATGTTTCTTATTAGTCTCTCGGAGGAATCTATCCCTAAATTATTTCATTGTTTTTTTAGTCCATAGGAGGAACTTAAAAGAACATATCCTTTAAATCTGGGGACTTGAATCAAAATATGAAAAAGTAAGAGATCGATCACTAAATCATATAGTTTATGAAGACTTCAAAATAAAAACCCTTTTCTTTAACAAAGTTTGCATTGTCATTAAATGAGTGTAATAACACCCTCCAATTTAAATGAATCTTATGTCTATGATTTGAATGAGCTTCTCGTGCATGCCTAGGAATATCAAATTGAACGCCTACAACAAGCGTGCAATTGATAGCTTTGGTGCTAGTGGAGCTTTATCTGGATATGTTCAATAAATTAATTTGGATTTACAACAGAGGATGTTATGATATGTGAGGATAGCGAGGTCCTCACTGCAGTGCTAGTTGGGGACAACATACAGTAGATGATTTAGAAATAATGTGCGGGCATGTGTGATTTTGTGTATATTGTCAGTGATTTGAGGCAAGGACCGCAAAGGGCCGGCCGTCTAGCATGCGGTAGGAGAGTCCCTCGTAGTTGTGTCCGTCGTCACTCCGAACGCGGAGCTCAAGGTTATGTTTTGGGTGATGCGAAGCAGAGGCTGTGGAATTTGAAGCGGATGAGGGTGCTGTATGAGGTGGTGTCTGGGGTGTAGATGGGTGGAGGAGGGGGGTGGTGGGAGAGTCAATGAAGGAAGCTTTCATAGGTTATGTTTTGGAAAGCAAATTTTTTTTATTTTTTACACAAGGCCCAGACTGGGTGATACTAAATAGATCTGGCTGGGCCAGGACCCGGATGAGACCAGTGGGCAAAGCCCACAAGCACACAGCAGCCTATTGGCTGCCTTCCACTATTTTTTTCTTCCTTCCTATGGCTATCGGTGATAGGAATTAAACCTGGATGTCCACACCACTATGCCAAGCGTAGGTTGGACGTCATCTTGCATGTGTTGAACGACGTTTTTTTTAATGGGATTTTTAGTTTTAAGTCTTTGTAAACTATATGGTTTAGTTATCGATCACTCACTTATTCATATTTAAGTTTTAGTCCCTACATTTAAATGATATGTTCTTTTTTAGTCCCTGAGAGGGACCTATTCCTAAATTATTTAGTTTGCTTTTTAATCCCTGGGAGGGACCTATTCTTAAATTATCATTTAAATGTGGGGACTAAAACTTAAATATGAAAAAGTGAGGGATCGATCGCTAAATTCTATAATTTACGAGGACTTAAAACTAAAAATCCCTTTTTCTATTCTTGTTCGAAAGAAAATCCATGTCCAAGTTGCTCACTTGAAATTGAAGACAAATTTTGCAAAAATTATATCTTTTTGTTTCTTCACTGTGATGTGCATTACTCTTAAATCATGAGCATTTAAATGTGTGAGCTATGTGAATGGCCTGATGGTATTTATGTAGACATAATGACTTTCAGAGTGTGCCGATATTTCAATCAAGCATCAACAAATGTATTACTTTGCGAATTGGGTTTATCATTTACTGTTACTGATTTATTTTTAATTTGTTCTTGAGTGCATATGAAGTTTTCGTTGTTTGAAATTCATCATGTATTTGGGTCGCTACATCTGTAGTTCCAATATTGAATCATGTTATTTTTTCCCAATATGAAATCTGTTATGCTTTTCAAAGAGGATATTTTTTTCTCTCTCTCTTCCTTTTGTTGTGCTCCAGTGACTTCTAAATTTCTCTTCAACTTTTTCCTTTTCATTCATATAGAACTTCCCCTGTTTTTGTCTCTATGTCCAATATCATTTAAAGCTTCCACCATTTATTATTTTTATAGAACTTCCCTGATTTTCAGCAGGCATTGTTGTAACAGAATTCATGTACCAAACATTGTTACTTTTCAGTTGCTGCAAAACATGTTGGTTAGTTGTTCTCAAGAGGCTACATTTTAGATTTTCGATCGATTTTAGGGTCGTTTGAAAATACGTTTAAAAAATAAGATTTTAAATAAAATAGTTTAAATAAATTTCATTTCTGAAAAGTATATTTTTTACGTTTTTTAAAAAATAACATTTTTGTACTAAAAACTGTAAATAATTCTTTAATTTAATATGTTTTTAGAATACGGTTGACAACACTTTTTAATTTTTGGCTTAATTAAAAGTGAAATCACTTTTTTTAGTTGATTAAAGAAGCCGGTGCGTGTCTTGATTTCAGAACCAACACTGTAATGAAACATGTGGGTGGACAGGGATATTGTTGTTAGTTTTGAGCAATTTCAGTCACAGTTTCAATTTGGGTGGACAGGGATATCGTGGTTATTGTTGGGGTTCTTTTTGAATTTTTGTAAAATGTCGAGGGTTATATTGATATATAATTTCAGCCTTTCAGGTCGCCGTTAAATTATGAAACATTCTTGGAATATTCCTAAAAATACGATCTTCGAGGGGGTTACATGCATGTTTTCCTTTTTTATATATAAACCCCAGTTCCATTTCATATAATGGAATACTAGTGTTCATGCACGCGCTTTCGCGCGAGTAAATAAAAATATTATTTATGAACTATAAGAAATCTATACAGATTATTATATATGTCTTTTTTTTCTAGGAATGATCACTAACATTAGAAAAGATATGTAAATTTTGAGTATATTTGTAAATTTTGAGTGAACTATATTAAAAACAGAAATGAAGAAGATGAATTTCAGATTCAGTGAACAATACTTAAGTGATGTAAACAAAATACAAAGAAGAACGTTATTTTAAAGACCTGTAATTTTCAACACATGATATGAAATTAA